>JAQGDQ010001254.1:0-17500 GCA_030141605.1 Tubiluchus corallicola | reverse complement strand
AAAAACTGTGTGAAGGCCCCTTTCCCTGAGCACGTGTTTATTTTGATTACTGATTAATCCAGGGCTGAGTTTATTTGACAGTAATGGTATGCAAAGTATGTGCTTCATACTTACGAGGTAAAATCTTTTTTTCTGCAATACTTTCTGTACTATAATAACACTTAAGGCACAAGAAAACCCTCAACTTACATAAAGCTTAAGAAATTCGTCTTGAAATTTTATGCCACTAACATACTGCCTTTTTCAATATTGCCTCTATCACCCCTGGAGGGTGAGTCAGCGACATTTTGCCAATTGGTGAAAACATTTTAAATAATTAATAATTTTATTTTCTAGTTGCATAAGTCTTTCAAACAGGTAAACGAAATGCATAGTAATACAATTTTGCATGGAAAGTTTTTTGGCACATAGTTTAACATGTATTTTTCTTCCCCTGATTTATGTTGTGCGTATATGACGTCATGTAATGGCGCGGTCGGAACAGTGTCGCGGGAAGTTTGAAATGAAAACAAACAAAAAATCCTTTCAACGCGAGTACGATATACGCATAAAATTGCTATAAAGTAATATAATTTTTAAAGCGATTTTTCTGAAACCTACTTCAGGTGCCTCTTTTCTTGTCCTTTAACACATTTTTTTCTTTCTATTAAAACTTTACTGCAAGCTTACTTCAAATATGTATCTTCTTTATGTAATAATGTTTATTTTGAAACCTCGTAATTTTTGTGAAACAAAGATTATAATAGAAATGCCACTTATTATTGTAATTAGTATAGATTAATAGTTAATACTAGATACTATTATCTAGTAATTGTTTTGTTTGTATAATTATAGTATCATTATTATACATATAATTGAAATTGTATATATGTCTTGTTTTTGTGTATTTCAAAATTGATGTACGTCTTGTATGTATTTTCGACACTAATATCTAAATATCTAAATACATAAGTTCCCTTAGTCACCATGTATGGAACATCTATAGCGTTACAAATTAAACAACAGACAAAAGAAAAAACCCGCTAAAAAGGGACAAGTAAGAAAAGTTCAACATACCTTTAATCCAATCTCTCTGGCGTAAAGTGAGGTAAAAACTTCTCCTCAAAACTTCCTACAGTAAATGAGTTTTGAAACTATTTGTTGCAGTTCTAGATTTATCCCAATAAGTTAACGAAAAATTTCCGTATCGCACGTAAGTCGTACTTACTACACGCGAATGGGAGAATCATAGACATTCAACAGACTCAACCGCTTCGAGTTTACAAGACTCTGATTTCGCACATCACAGAGCTCTGCTGGCTTCCCATTGGCTTCACAAAACGCGCATGCGCACTGGAATCATCGTTTCTGCTCAGAAGTCAAATCTACTGCCGCAGTAAATTTACACAGCCACTCAAAATCATCTAATTTCCGCGGTTTTTTAACGAAAACGTGCAGCCAACGAGCATTATAATTCTACATTTGTTGTAAATTAGCCTTTTTTCTTTAATAACGAGCCTAGCAACAGTATCCCGTGAATATTCATCCCGTATAATCCCGTAACAACATCAATACGCCATTGTCATGTCAGCAAATTCCCAACAAAACAGTTACATCAATACCATTGTTCACATTGCTACGCTAACACAAACCAAAGTACACGCCTAAATCTCTTAGTCAGTAGTTTTTTCTCTTTTTTGCAGTGTTCCATTTAGTAAGCATTCATGCAGTAAGTTTTGGAATTTAAGACTTACCCTTATAGAAACTTTTCAGTTCGGCAAGCCTAGACAGTTTGGTATTTTATCATTGGTGTCACTGAAACCGGTTTTTAAGCGATGTTTCCTATGACGTATAAACGCTGTCAGATCGAGGTTTTTTCACACAAAAATAGATCTTTTTAAAGTTAGTGTCAAGACCAGGTCAGAACGCAACACGCAAGTCGGAAAATTTTATAATTTTTTTCTGAGGAAAAGCTTAACAATTGCAAATTTCTGCTCCCAACATTTCTGTTGTGTTGTACAGTACAGCAAATGTAACAAAAAATAAAAAAGTTTGAAGAGATAAGAATAGTTTAGTGATCAGGATATTTGCAAGGAAATTAAGCATCGTAAGTAAATATAAGGCATTATAAAACGAAATTAAGCCATTATAAGTAAACAGCGGGTGGCCATGGTTATGTCTGCTTCTAGTTTGTCTTCTGCTGCTTGAACAAATCGACAAACATTTTGAAATGCCTCATATAGGTCACGCGATTTAACTAGGTAGACAAGTTTTTGCTTTCAAGTCTGAATATAAGCTCATATAAGCTGCATAATCCTTTCACTTTTCAGAGTATAAATAAAGCAGTTTGGTTTCAAAAATAATTCGCAACTATAGGTTTTACACGTCAAATGTAGACACAGGAAAGTTCAAATGTGACTAAGGTAAGTCAAATGTAGACATAGGAATTTCGAATGTGTTTTGGTAACTCAAATGTGACTTAGGTAAGTCAAATGTAGACATAGGACATTTGAATTGACATGTGTCTACATTTGGCTTACGAAAAACGCTTAAGATTTCTTAAAAAGCATTATTACTACCTAAGTCTACATTTGAGTTACCAAGACACACTTGAATTACCTAAATTTACATTTGAGTTAACGCAGGTCTACATTTGACATGTAAAACCTATAGTTAATAGCGTTTTTGATTAACACAGGAAAATATAGGTTTAACTTCCACGGCACAAAAGTGCTCACATGTTCACCTCAGCTCTAGGCCCTATTATGCAAACAAACCACGCTAACATCGTAGGCCTAAATTATACGTCAGCATAGGCCTTGACTGCATCTGCACCACGCTAAAACCCTAGGCCTGAATTATACGTCAGCATAGGCCTTGACTGCATCTGCACCACGCTAAAATCCTAGGCCTAAATTATACGTCAGCATAGGCCTTGACTGCATCTGCACCACGCTATAATCCTAGGCCTAAATTATACGTCAGCATAGGCCTTGACTGCATCTGCACCACGCTAAAATCCTAAACCTAAATTATACGTCAGCATAGGCCTTGACTGCATCTGCACCACGCTATAATCCTAGGCCTGAATTATACGTCAGCATGGGCCTTGACTGCATCTCCACAACATGTATCACCAATCACCATAACTCGATTTCACACCCCAAATGATCCAGACGATGAAACTTCTGTTCGCGAGCACAGAAAGAGGAAATTATTTAGGCGGATTCAATATGGACAATGATTGATGCATTTGGTTGGTAAACAATCTGTACAGAGTAAACATTTACCCTAGTGTACTCGCCCACGGTCAATGTAGAAGAATGTGTGTTACTTAAAACAATAAAAACTTGCTTTCGTAAGCTATTTATTATACTACTCAAAAAAGTCAATCAGCAAATATTGACTTCGAATATTTTGCAATTTTAGCAAGAGTTTAACTTTACCTGTATTCATCAAGTTAAAGCAAAACCCAATCTTAAACTGTAGGTCAAGACAACCTACTCTTTAAAATATTAAAAGGAAACATACAACTTTTTTTTCAAAAATAACTTACGTGAAAAAATTATTACCACTCAAACACAATTTTACGTTCGCTAGTTAGGCGGGCACTAGCGCATGTATTTCGGAAATGCATTGCGCAAAAAACAGGTGTTGTACCTCTCAGTCCAGATGTAACTAAGCAACTCACTCAACCTAAGCCAATGGAAATTACCGGGAAATGGCAAATGCCTTATCAGAGGCTTATAATTTATGATATCTAACTAAAACACACACTGTAGCGGATAGCCCTATAGGCTGAATAGGCTGAAGCCTAAGGCCCGGGATCAAAAGGGGCCCGGCAAAATATAGAAAAAAGTTTTTTTTTTCAAAAGTCAGTCACTATATTTCAAATCGGGTTTACACAAAAGTTACTTTCAGAGTTTCTGATTGGCTTATTTTAGTTGACATCTAACCCAGAAACTCACCAAGCTGTAATCGTGTTTATATAGTCCTAGTCCACAACTCAAGGATCAAGAAGATATAATTTTTATCACAATCGGTGGGCAAAAACTCACAAAATTAAACAAACTTACAAACGACGAGAGCTCCACAAAAACACGTCAGCTCAGCAATGTAGCAACATTTAAAAGGCCCGTTCCAAGCTCAAGCCTAAGGCCCATAAAATCATAATCCGCCGCTGACACATAAATTTATATTTTCTGTTCCCATTAAGTTTTAGTTGCATATAAGAGTAATTTGTTGAGACTGTCTATCAAGACAATTACTACTACGTCTCCTTGCCATCAGATGGCAGCACATCCTGGGAAATAAATATTTTGTGGGATCAGAGCATCGCTACCAGATTATGCATTAGTGAGAATTGGTTAAATTCCTTGCCAGCAGATGGCAGCACATACTAGGAAATAAATATTTTGTGAAATCAGAGCATTGCTTCCAGAACGCCGCGAACTTGACAAAAAATAGGAGCACAGCGTTCTTATCAATGTGTGTAAAAAAATTAAATTACCCAGAAATAATTCCTCGTATCTGGCTTGTAACAAAAACTGACACTTTCTTGTATGAAGAAACAATAATATTATCAAAAATTCCGATTTCACAAAAAGTCATAAAGCATAGTCGTGTTTTTAAACCTAAAGATAGCAGTGTTCAGAGCTAAAAATAGCAGTTTTAGAGCTGAAGTTGATGGTGTTTCAGAGTTAAAGATAGCAGTGTTTTTAAAGCAAACAATAACAGTGTTTCAGAGCTAAAGAGGTTTTGTAATGTTTTTAGACACAGCAGTTTTTAGACCTGAGGATAGCAGTGTTTTTAGAATTAAAGAAAGCAGTGTTTTTCGAATTAAAGATAGCAGTGTTTTAGAATTAAATATAGCAGTGCTTTTAGAGTTAAAGATAGCAGTGTTTTAGAATTAAATATAGTAGTGTTTTTAGAGTTAAAGATAGCAGTGTTTTAGAATTAAATGTGTTTTTAGAATTAAAGATAGCAGTGTTTTAGATTTAAATATGTGTTCTTAGAATTAAAGATAGCAGAGTTTTAGAATTACATGTAGCAGGATTTTTAGAGCAAGAGATAGCAGTGTTTTTAGAGTTAAGGATAGCAGTGTTTTTAGAGTTAAGGATAGCAGTGTTTTTAGAGTTAAGGATAGCAGTGTTTTTAGAGCTAAGGATAGCAGTGTTTTTAGAGTTAAGGATAGCAGTGTTTTTAGAGTTAAGGATAGCAGTGTTTTTAGAGCTAAGGATAGCAGTGTTTTTAGAGTTAAGGATAGCAGTGTTTTTAGAGTTAAGGATAGCAGTGTTTTTAGAACTAAGGATAGCAGTGTTTTTAGAGTTAAGGATAGCAGTGTTTTTAGAGTTAAGGATAGCAGTGTTTTAGAGTTAAGGATAGCAGTGTTTTTAGAGCTAAAGATAGTAGTGTTTTTAGAGTTAAGGATAGCAGTGTTTTTAGAGCAAGAGATAGCAGTGTTTTTAGAGTTAAGGATAGCAGTGTGTTTAGAGTTAAGGATAGCAGTGTTTTTAGAGTTAAGGATAGCAGTGTGTTTAGAGTTAAGGATAGCAGTGTTTTTAGAGTTAAGGATAGCAGTGTTTTTAGAGTTAAGGATAGCAGTGTTTTTAGAGTTAAGGATAGCAGTGTGTTTAGAGTTAAGGATAGCAGTGTTTTTAGAGTTAAGGATAGCAGTGTTTTTAGAGTTAAGGATAGCAGTGTTTTTAGAGCAAGAGATAGCAGTGTTTTTAGAGTTAAGGATAGCAGTGTTTTTAGAGTTAAGGATAGCAGTGTGTTTAGAGTTAAGGATAGCAGTGTTTTTAGAGTTAAGGATAGCAGTGTTTTTAGAGTTAAGGATAGCAGTGTTTTTAGAGCTAAAGATAGTAGTGTTTCAGAGCAAAATATGGCAGCGTTTTAGAGTTAAAGATGGCAATGTTTTTAGAGTTAAAGATAGCACTATTTCCAGAAGTTGGCAGTTAATAATTTAGCGTTTTTTATTTATCACTACAAAAAGTTATGTAATGAACAATAAATTAAAACACCAAAACTACAAAATACTGTGAAAGCTTTACTTTGACGAAAAAGAGAAGGTTTCACAACTTTTTTTACTCATGAAACTGGTCAAACAAACGTCCTTAATGTGTAATGAAAGTTGTAATGTGTAAAACTAATATAAAATTTTAGTTACATGTGCTCCCTAGATTTGAATAAATAAAAGCACAGGCTACAATATATAAGTTACGTAAATAAATATATTATAAGAAAAAACAGACAATCGTTTACATGAAACAAATATGTAGGCAAATTTTACAAAAACCTATGTAGCACAGAATTTCATTATTTCATTTTAATTCAATTCAATTCACATTTTTATTTCAGGCTTAAAATCCATGTAAAACATACATGTAAAGTAAATAAAACATATATATATATATATATATAAGAAAGACATTAAGACTTCACATTAAAACATAAGACTAAAATTACTGAAGACTACACATTAAAACATAAGACTAAAATTACTGAAGACTACACATTAAACCTTAAGACTAAAATTACTGAAAACTACACATTAAACCATAAGACTAAAATTACTGAAGACTATGTATTAAAACATAAGACTAAAATTACTGAAGACTACACATTAAACCTTAAGACTAAAATTACTGAAAACTACACATTAAACCATAAGACTAAAATTACTGAAAACTACACATTAAACCATAAGACTAAAATTACTGAAGACTACACATTAAACTATAAGACTAAAATTACTGAAGACTACACATTAAACTGTAAGACTAAAATTACTGAAAACTACACATTAAACCATAAGACTAAAATTACTGAAAACTACACATTAAACCATAAGACTAAAATTACTGAAAACTACACATTAAACCATAAGACTAAAATTACTGAAGACTACACATTAAACTTCTCTTCTTCTTCTCCCAGATTTACCCTATGCAGGTCACGAAAACTACACATTAAACTATAAGACTAAAATTACTGAAAACTACACATTAAACCTTAAGACTAAAATTACTGAAGACTACACGTTAAATCATAAGACTAAAATTACTGAAAACTACACATTAAACCATAAGACTAAAGTTACTGAAAACTACACATTAAACCTTAAGACTAAAATTACTGAAAACTACACATTAAACCATAAGACTAAAATTGCTGAAGACTACACATTAAACTTCTTCTTCTTCTTCTTCCCAGATTTTCCCTATGCGGGGTCGCCGTAAAGACTACACATTAAACTATAAGACTAAAATTACTGAAAACTACACATTAAACCTTAAGACTAAAATTACTGAAGACTACACGTTAAATCATAAGACTAAAATTACTGAAAACTACACATTAAACCATAAGACTAAAGTTACTGAAAACTACACATTAAACCTTAAGACTAAAATTACTGAAAACTACACATTAAACCATAAGACTAAAATTACTGAAAACTACACATTAAACTATAAGACTAAAGTTACTGAAAACTACACATTAAACCTTAAGACTAAAATTACTGAAGACTACACGTTAAATCATAAGACTAAAATTACTGAAAACTACACATTAAACCATAAGACTAAAGTTACTGAAAACTACACATTAAACCTTAAGACTAAAATTACTGAAAACTACACATTAAACCATAAGACTAAAATTACTGAAAACTACACATTAAACCATAAGACTAAAATTACTGAAAACTACACATTAAACCTTAAGACTAAAATTACTGAAAACTACACATTAAACCATAAGACTAAAATTACTGAAGACTACACATTAAACTTCTTCTTCTTCTTCTTCCCAGATTTTCCCTATGCGGGGTCGCCGTAAAGACTACACATTAAACTATAAGACTAAAATTACTGAAAACTATACATTAAACCTTAAGACTAAAATTACTGAAGACTACACGTTAAATCATAAGACTAAAATTACTGAAAACTACACATTAAACCATAAGACTAAAGTTACTGAAAACTACACATTAAACCTTAAGACTAAAATTACTGAAAACTACACATTAAACCATAAGACTAAAATTACTGAAGACTACACATTAACCCACAAGACTAAAATTACAGAAATTGCAATAAAACAAAGCACACAACAACAAAAACACACATACAAGAGGACACACTATTTACGTTATTATATACAAAAGACAATGCACAGAAGACACACAAAAGACAATTTCAAACAAACCTTGACAAAGAACCATTGCTGGACTATTTCTTTAAAACTAAGTTATCTAAAGTGTGGATGGAGCTTTGTTCTAGGTACTGTTTTAGAAAGTTTCAATGGCACTTCTTATGTAAGGCACAAACATACTACAAATCACAACACAGGCACAATGTTGCTAAGTCAAAATTAAATAGTTAAATAGAAGTAAAACAATGCTGCTGCTGTCTAGAGATTAGTGGGGTTCTGACGATTCACCGGCTGACCAATGTCTTCCATACAGCTTCTCCAGAGATTTGTACGCTAGGTGGCGCGCTGCTTTGGTTATCAGGTGTTGAAGATTGGTGCCGCTATCTTGCACCTCCTTCTGTAGTTCCATCAGGTTGGAAAGAATGTCTCCCTTCAGACCGTAAGCTGTGGCGCCCAACTAAAAAAAATGAAAAAAACGCAATTTATTATATTTGACAACAGTAAAATTAGCACTTTGTAAAACAATGTAAAAACGCATAACCGGTCCTCACACTCGATTCTATAGGTTTTACACGTCAAATGTAGACACAGGAAAGTTCAAATGTGAGTTAGGTAAGTCAAATGTAGATGCGGTACTTTGAATAAATCGGTAATTAACTCATTCAAGTGCAAATTACAAAAAGATAAAACCAAATTAAAATTATATTTTATGGTCATGGTGCTATCGGCAGCATCAATTTTTATTATATTGAATTAATTTGCAACTATTTGTATGGACTATTTATATACACCAATTCTACATTTTATTTGTCAACGTTTTACAAAAAATGTCGGCAGAAAAGAATAAATCGGTTCCCACTTCCCGATGAACAGTGAATCACTAATTAGTTTTTTAAGTAATGCATTAGCACTGCATTAATGAATTAGTTTCTCTCAAGAAACATTTTGTATTTTAAGAATGTATTGTTTTCTCTAACAGTTCCAGTGGTATGTAAAGTTTGCAGAATATTAGTGAACCTATAACGTTGTTATTTTAACTTAAGAGCAATTATTAAATTGAAATTAAAGAAGATTAAATTTTAACATACTTAAAATTTAACACCTATCCACATTTGAGATACCTATGTCACATTTGACTTGACATGTGTCTACATTTGACTTACCAAAAACGCTTAAGATTTCTTGAAAACCATTGTTAACACATTTGAACTACCTAAGTCTACATTTGAGTTACCAAGACACATTTGAATTACCTAAATCTATATTTGAGTTACCAAGACACATTTGAATTACCTAAATCTACATTTGAGTTAACGTAGGTCTAGATTTGACATGTAAAATCTATAGATATTCTTACGAAGATTCTGACACTTTTTAGAAAACACAGAAAATGGTTGCCGCCATTCCCTTGAAAATTGTGATGTATAGGCGGACTTCGTGACTTTTCGTAACCTCTTCGTGGCTTTCCGTGCTGCTTAAACTAATTCAAACTTCTGCATCCTACTTAATGTTCATGTAAAAATATCACAAAATCAGCTATCTAATGTTTTCAAAAACTTATCATACATTTGACAGAAACTGACAGTGCACTGCTTTTCTTCAGTAGAAGAAACGACGTCACTGGTGGAAGAATGGAATTTCAAAATGGGAGCGCCCAAGCGTGAAATGATCGAGACTTTTAAATGATTTTACTAATTACCCAAGATGCTTATCACACTTTTATTACTAAATCCTAGCATTTTTCGCACACTGAAATAAGCCTAACTTCCTTAAGACTGGGCTTTAGCTATTTCTAATAGTTCTACTTTGATTTTTTTCGAAGTAGAGCTGTCTAAACTGCTTATACTTTTTTAGTACAAGAAATTCATGTTGAAAATTGGCAGTAGAATTATACATACAAACATCTATATTATTTTCACTGTAAAAAAAGTCACTTTCAGCAAAGCTTTAACCACAAATGCACACTAATAAAAAGCGCACTTCTCTCAAATTTTAATTTCATTTGCACATTTCTCGCCAACACCACCGCTAATGTTTGCTAATTTAAAGGGCAAGAACACGGAATTTTAAGATATATCTCAGAAAACTTTACATACAAAGTTATATTAATTTACACGACGCTTAACTATTTGAAAGAGACTTATGTAGTTGCAAAAGAAAATTATTAATAATTTAAAATATTCGCGCCACCTGGTAAAACAGCACTGCATCGCGCCAATCCCTCTGTGCACCGCTGATGCACCAAAAAACGCATTGTTGATTTATTGACAATATAAAGTAATTTAAACTTTTGCTTAGTAATAAAGAGTGCGCTACGAATGCTGTGATTATTTCTTCAAACTTTACACAATCTTTGTAACAATGACTTGTATCAAAATGGCTGTGCCTACCAGTCATCACCAGGGCCTATTTCAGCCTAGGCAAGGCCCGGGGAAGTGGGGCGTGTGAGGCCCCATTGGGGGGGGAAGCGTCGGGGGCGGGCGCTACCATGGTTGGCGCCCAGAAAATTTTCGAACCACTAGAACACCGGAGAGGCATTTCCGAAGAGAAAATATGGAGTTATACAGTTGTTAAAGGAAAGAACAATTGAAAGAAAAACTGCTTTATTCTCAAGACCAGTCCTTAATACTTGTCAATACTGGCAAACAGCGCGTGTGCGGAGAGAGAGAGAGAGAGAGAGAGAGAGAGAGAGAGAGAGAGAGAGAGAGAGAGAGAGAGAGAGAGAGAGAGAGAGATTTGATTTGATTTAACTCTTTATTTCGAACCAGGTTCATAGAACACATAACAAACAATAATTACAAGACATACAATACTTATAACACCTCCTCTCAACACATGCAAATTAATACATAAATAAATAAAGTAACAGTACAATCTATATATATATATATACAATATCATGCGTCCAGCCTGAGTCGTCACTCATAATTTCTACATAACACTTTCCTCCATTGGTCTCTTATGTCTGAAATGTAAAATGCGTCACTGTTATTCAATGCCTTTATAAGAAGATTTGAGCTTTGCATTACTCTACTGTATAGACTGTATGCAGTTTTCCTATGTACTACATCAAAGTATAAAACGTCGTGGTCTACTGAAATGGTCCTAGAACTATAATCATATGGGTAGTTGAAAAGTTTTCGTTTTGAAATATTGTGAGCTACTTTAAGTTTGCTGAGACTGTATTTATAAAAATGTCGCCAGGTGGCCATACCGTAGAAAGAATTACAATAAGAGTTGAAAAGATGAGTTTTGACATTAGGTGAACAATGATGAAATTTTCTAAGAATACGGTTCGCTCTAGCACAAAACAGACTTCGTTGTCTGATAACGTCCATGTCATCTTTGTTATCACTGGTGATAATATGGCCAAGATACTTTTCTGTTTCACACGGTATAATTATTTTACCGGCTACCTCAAGTGAACGGAAATTGAACCCACACATACTGGGGGGTGTAATTGTTATAAGTTTAGTCTTGTCGACGTTTATTACTATGTCATGACTATTTGTGTAATCAACATACATATCAACTAAAGTTTGTAAAGCAGTGGTAGTGGATGCTAGTAAACATCCATCATCAGCAAACATAAGGTGATTTATACAAGTACCACCTATCTGACAACCTAGACCGGTAGATCTGAGGTCAGAACTCAAGTCTCTGAAATATAAATTAAATAGTATGGGTGACATTTTTGCACCCTGCCGAACACCATTTGCGACTTTAAATGTGATAGAGCAAAAATTTCCCCACCTCACAAACATGGTTTGTCGAGAGTAGTAAAAGGCTAATAATCTTATAATAATGTTAGGCATATCAGTATCGACCAGTTTTAGAAACATTTTGTAGTAATTTACCCGGTCAAAAGCTTTAGATGCATCTAAGAACAATATGTGTACTGGACTCTGGCGTTGAATGTAATAGTCAATAACTTCTTTCATGGTATACAAACACATTTCTGTACCCAATTCATCCACGTAACCAAACTGATTTGGTGTTGATTGAATTGAGTTACCGTATCTGCTTAAAAACAAAATTTCTAATAATTTGCTCAACACTGTGGATAGTGCTATTGGCCTATAATTATTTTTGGCTGTGATTTCCTTATTTTTGTCTTTCACAATCGGTACAATGACAGACAGCATTAGAGAATCAGGCAAATAACAATGTATGACACAAGCGCTAAATAAAAGTGATAATACTATTGGCAGCATATGTGAAGCATACCTAAAATGCTCCGATTTAATTGCATCATTTCCAGCCGATTTGTGCAGAGATAGTTTTGAAATGGCCTCTTGCACTTCTCTCACAGTGAAAGAACTCACAATACCCATATTACTACCTAACTTCAAGTCTAATTTTGCCGCAAGGTCACCGTTATTTGCAGAATTTAAAATCTTTTTGTAGTGCTTCCCCCACATATCACATATAGCCTTATCGCCTGAAATTTCGTCTATTTTAGGGGGTAGAGGAATTCTTGAATTAGTTTCCCTTTTTATCATGGCCCAGAATTCATAAGAATTACAGTTCATAAATTTATGAGCAATTTTATCTGCGACAATTGTTTTCTCTTGGATCTTGCATTCACGTAATGCAAGCTTAAAACGTGAACGTGCCTGGCGCATTTCATCAGCGATGAGCCCATTCCGAGGCTTGCCATTCGCACACCAATTTAAAAAACAGTGACAAAAGTGCCTGTGTTTTTCAGAAACGAATTCGTTCCAGCCAGGTATTATTTTATCCTTTATACGTTCATGATTTTGTGACCGCTTATAACTAGGCAGCGTATTCTGAGCCGCAAAATTTAGCACAGATATAATTGCGTCATGCATCAAAGCAAGTTGTTGTCTATGATTGGGGTTCTGACAGTGAATGTCACCACAATAAATTGCGTCGTACGGGACAACGATTCCTGAGAGCAAAGACTGTGTCATTGTTTGGTATTCGAGGAGATGATTACTTTCAGCTTTTTCCCAGTCAACCATAAAAAAAGGCACTATTGGTTTACAAGGTGTGTCCGACTCACACGACACTTGGCCATTCAAAACGTCATTTACAGTGACTGTAGCCGCACCATTAGGAGAGAGAGAGAGAGAGAGAGAGAGAGAGAGAGAGAAAGAGAGAGAGAGAGAGAGAGAGAGAGAGAGAGAGAGAGAGAGAGAGAGAGAGAGAGAGAGAGAGAGAGAGAGAGAGAGAGAGGGGGGGGGAGGGAGAGAGAGAGAGAGAGAGAGAGAGAGAGAGACAGAGAGAGAGAGTGTGCTACCTTGGCGTGAGGCCCCCCTGGAGGGTGAGCCCCGGGGAAGTATCCCCACTCCCCCCCTTGAAATAGGCCCTGGTCATCACAGAGTTAAATTTAGAAGTTATATAGAGCGTTACTGCTATTGCAAGCTCTGTATCGAATAAGACAGCATGTAACTGATACAAAATTTCAAGGAGAATTTTTAAACTTTATTTACGAAGGGTCCTTTCTTGTGCTTTAACGTCTAACAGCTGCTGTTACAAACAGACACAGTAGTAAGGAGAACCTGTTAAATTATGTTAAAAACAGTAGATTATGATAAATAATTATGTTGACAGATGCTGATATGATGAAGCCAGTTAAGGAGTGGTGTCACGTGATTACGTGATCTAGGAATTGAGGCGTCCGGACACCCAGCTGGGGAAATTAGTCTCAGATTAAGTCTGGGAGCCGGACCGTACAGAGAGCCGTTAGATCAGGGGCCTTTGGCATTGCCATCTATTATATCTATTATGTTGATGTTTAATAAACGTGCCATTTTATAATCAGACTCTTCATAGCTTTGCCATTCCTCAAGCACCAATAAGCAGCTACACACGACCAATGCAATGCACTATCCACTATACAACGAAATTAATTTTACTGGTCGCCTCGAATACTTACTGAGGTGCCGTGAGGTAAGTGCCTGTTCAGTTGTCGTCTTGGCAAATCGACTTCTGCATTCGCATCATTCAGGAGTTTGTCACGATTCACCTTTGTGTTCAAGTCGCGTACGCAATCGTAGACCCGGTCAAAGTCGTTTCTGATACCGTTGTACTCGTCCACGTTTTCAGCGAGAGCGTTCAATATCAAATAAAGTGTCTTAAGATGATTCTCATCGAGGGCTAAAATAAATAATAATAATAATAATAATAATAATAATAATAATCTTTTATTTATCTTTTAACACACGCACAGTTGTAATACAATTAATTTGGTAACAAAAATGTGAAGAAAGGGCAGCGAAAGACCAATTGGTCATCTAGTCAGCTGCCCTTTGGTTAGTGAACATTTTTAATAGGCGCTATGCTACAGTGTATTAGTGTTAGTACTGCTTATAATAAAAACTAAATTGTTACGAATGACACTAAATTGATATGCTTATAACGTGTTAGTACAATTCATAAACAGTAATAATAAGTGCATAATATAAAAAAAATCAAACTGAACTGAAGTAACAACTGAAACAAGAACTGAAATAAAAATCTGACAACAGAAACATAATAACAATGGCAACTGAAATTTACTTTAGCATAATTCTTAGACATAAGCAAGCGAATGTGTAATGGAGTCATAATATATCATAATAATGTAAAAAAATACAGAGCGACGTATGAGACTTTCTTCAATTTGACGATAAAACTTCTCCTATAATTAGGCTGTATTAAAGCAGTAAAGAAAAGCTGTGTTAAATAGCGATTTTGATTAAATTGGTGATTAAATTATTAAATTAATAATTCACCCCGAGAAAGAGTAGGAACTGACTCGAAGACGGAGGGCTGGCATTACTATCCTCTTATATTTACCGTGTTGTGTTTGATGTTTAATAAATGTGTAGTTTATGAAATAAAGTCTTGATAGTTTGCCATGCCCAAATTTCACGCGTCACACAATAAACAACAATAATCAGCATTAACCACAAGAATAAATAGACTTTAACCAATTATTTTACTAAAACCTCAAAAGGCCCTCAGCATTTCTAAGATTAAGGTGCCCCTATATATGTGTGATTCAGAATAAAAACAATACTAAACGGTAAAATGAAATTTCATCTTTCGAAATCAAAAAACTTGCAGTAAGATTTATTTGCAGTAAATGCTAGGGCAATCAAAAGCAACTGTATTCTCTATCATCACGTTTTTACAAGCTTTGCCACCCTTGAAATATACTATGACACATCACATAATCAATCAATGTCATCATATGGGCAGTCAGCAGTTCACGCTGGTCAGTGGCCAGAATCTCAATGACCATGCGTGCCGTCATATTGTAAACAAACGCAGAAACCGCCACCCACATTCCGGTATATTTTACTTTTGGGTATTTATTCGATTTGAAAAAACTGTGTGGGGGACCTCATTAACACCACATGCTGATTCATTAAAGATGTTTCATGACTTTAACTTATAAGCTGAAATTAAAGCAACGTTCTGTTAAAGCTATTGTTTGAATAAATGTTGTTTTGTTTCTCCAAGTTTCCCATGCACTGCTAAACAACCAAAATAATTGTGGCGTAGGCTGCACTATAGGCCTGTATTCCTCTTTACAACGCTTCTTATAATGTGGTTTGCCAATAAACACTAAGCAACCTGGTTTTGCCTAATGTTACTGCCTAATCCTGTATATTGTCATGCTTTATTGTAACTATTTAGTATTTAACTAGAGTGATATTGCCTATACAAGACACCTTCTAGATGTAGCAGCTCACTGGGGTGTTGCCTAGTGGGATGAGCTTTTCGTCAAATTGAAGAAAGTCTCATACGTCGCTCTGTATTTTTTTACATTATTATGATATATTATGACTCCATTACACATTCGCTTGCTTATGTCTAAGAATTATGCTAAAGTAAATTTCAGTTGCCATTGTTATTATGTTTCTGTTGTCAGATTTTTATTTCAGTTCTTGTTTCAGTTGTTACTTCAGTTCAGTTTGATTTTTTTTATATTATGCACTTATTATTACTGTTTATGAATTGTACTAACACGTTATAAGCATATCAATTTAGTGTCATTCGTAACAATTTAGTTTTTATTATAAGCAGTACTAACACTAATACACTGTAGCATAGCGCCTATTAAAAATGTTCACTAACCAAAGGGCAGCTGACTAGATGACCAATTGGTCTTTCGCTGCCCTTTCTTCACATTTTTGTTACCAAATTAATTGTATTACAACTGTGCGTGTGTTAAAAGATAAATAAAAGATTATTATTATTATTATTATTATTATTATTATTATTTATTTTAGCCCTCGATGAGAATCATCTTAAGACACTTTATTTGATATTGAACGCTCTCGCTGAAAACGTGGACGAGTACAACGGCATCAGAAACGACTTTGACCGGGTCTACGACTGCGTACGCGACTTGAACACAAAGGTGAATCGTGACAAACTCCTGAATGATGCGAATGCAGAAGTCGATTTGCCAAGACGACAACTGAACAGGCACTTACCTCACGGCACCTCAGTAAGTATTCGAGGCGACCAGTAAAATTAATTTCGTTGTATAGTGGATAGTGCATTGCATTGGTCGTGTGTAGCTGCTTATTGGTGCTTGAGGAATGGCAAAGCTATGAAGAGTCTGATTATAAAATGGCACGTTTATTAAACATCAACATAATAGATATAATAGATGGCAATGCCAAAGGCCCCTGATCTAACGGCTCTCTGTACGGTCCGGCTCCCAGACTTAATCTGAGACTAATTTCCCCAGCTGGGTGTCCGGACGCCTCAATTCCTAGATCACGTAATCACGTGACACCACTCCTTAACTGGCTTCATCATATCAGCATCTGTCAACATAATTATTTATCATAATCTACTGTTTTTAACATAATTTAACAGGTTCTCCTTACTACTGTGTCTGTTTGTAACAGCAGCTGTTAGACGTTAAAGCACAAGAAAGGACCCTTCGTAAATAAAGTTTAAAAATTCTCCTTGAAATTTTGTATCAGTTACATGCTGTCTTATTCGATACAGAGCTTGCAATAGCAGTAACGCTCTATATAACTTCTAAATTTAACTCTTTATTTCGAACCAGGTTCATAGAACACATAACAAACAATAATTACAAGACATACAATACTTATAACACCTCCTCTCAACACATGCAAATTAATACATAAATAAATAAAGTAACAGTACAATCTATATATATATATATACAATATCATGCGTCCAGCCTGAGTCGTCACTCATAATTTCTACCTAACACTTTCCTCCACTGGTCTCTTATGTCTGAAGTGTAAAATGCGTCACTGTTATTCAATGCCTTTATAAGAAGATTTGAGCTTTGCATTACTCTACTGTATAGACTGTATGCAGTTTTCCTATGTACTACATCAAAGTATAAAACGTC
>JAQGDQ010001584.1:0-33849 GCA_030141605.1 Tubiluchus corallicola | reverse complement strand
TCCAAACTGCATTTGAAAGTCTGTTTGTAGATGCAAAGACTGTACTGATTAGTGTGCTGTATCATGCTAATCAAAACACGTGGAAACAAATTTTTATTTATAAGTAAATAAGCAAGTTTATAAGTATTTATAAAACAAGCAAAAATTATACAATTAGTTGGCAATTACGTGGACGAATTAGAAAAGATTACCATAGTTTGTTGAACAGTTTAGGATAAAGTGTGTTTACACGTTAGCAAAGGCAACTATATAAATAAATTTGCCTATAATGGTGCTTGACTTCCTAAATTATGGCATATCTTTGTAAGACTGTTTCCAAATATGATTGATAACAAACAGCAGCCAGAGAAAGAACAAAATAAAGAAGCAAATAAAAACACAGACACGCACAAACGTGAACGAAATGCGAAATGTGGCAGCAGCTAGCAAACGTTTCATTAAAACCATCCAAGCAAAAACTCATCTTGCTCCCTCACTGTTTGTTGCCGCACCCCGGAGGCATTTCATAATTTTCAGTTCTTTTAAAGCGAAAAATGTTCCTCTCCTGGTAGAAAGTTGAACAAACCTCCATTGAGGGCAGTCAACCACACAAACCACTAAGTGAGAATACATTTTCAGCTATGACCAGCTATTATTAAATGACAGGGTAGGCTATAAACGGGCATCATCCGACCTGCGTACATCATTAGTACTACACTCAAGAAACTATTTTAGAAGTTATTAAAATTTATATTACAAACCATATATTTCTACTTTCAGGACAGATAGTGGTAATTTCATTACAATGCGTATTAGTAATGTGTATCACATAGTCTGTGTAGTACAGTGACATTAAGCTACAACCGTCTTGTAAGGGTTAATGGCATCCGATCTAGTAGAAAAAACTACCCGCACTATCTTTCGGATCGTGGCACGGACTTCAGCTGGATACACTCAATTAATCGCCCGGGCTGCACTTTCATTAGGTTGACAAATCTCTTCGCGGGCCGCACAAATTCTCTCAGCTGGCCGCAAGTGGCCCGCAGACCGCAATTTGCACATCCCTGTTTTACACTGTCCGGCGAGCTCAAAGATAAGCGAAATACAGTTGGTGCGCCTTAATTGACTCACTTTGGGATGGAAGTGTTTTGACCCAATTAACCGATTGAATCTATTAGCCGACGGACGTAACATTACTAGTATAGAAGTAGAAAACGTTCCTCTTCGGCTTAGTATGCGCTGCAAACGTTGCAAGAGCTTTAAATGTTAGAGGTTTTTATGCTTATGTTTCATTTGTTAAAATTAACTCTCTGCTCTTAGTTACACTGAGATATTTATACTTGTAAAGTTGCAAATTCTTGGACAATGAGTTTAATTGCACCAGATGAGATTCAAAGCATCTTAGCGCATGATAAATGTACCTGTTTACATACAAGACGGTACTTAACGTGATTGTTTTTACTCATGTTCGACCAGACGGTTTAGTCTAGTGGTAACGCGTCTGCTTTCCGTTTGGGACGTCGTGAGTTCGAACCAGCGGCCGGGTCATACCAAAGACTTTAAAAATGGTACCTGCTGTTGGCCCTGCCTGGCGCGTGGTATTTAGGGTAAAAGTGGGGTAATAATAGTCTCTGTTATGTAGTTGTAGTTTGTTATTTACAGTCAGCGATAATAGCTCTTTGAGCTAATGTTAATTGTTGACCCAAAAGCCGACTTTAAATAAAGATTATTATTATTATTATTATTATTATTATTATTATTATTATTATTATTATTATTATTATTATTATTATTATTATTATTATTATTATTATTAAAGTGCACAACAGTAAAGAAGAATGGCATCAAAGTAGTAAAAGCTCTTTGACCATTTAACCACTTGACCAGACACAAGTGTCTTATTTTAAGTACCTGAAGCAAAAATGTTGAGTCAATTGCCAACTGTTTTTACACGTATTCGAATAGGAGCGGCCCATACAAGATATTTTTTAGTCAATTAAGCAACTGATTCTATAAACTGTGAGTCTAATAAATGGTGCCCACTGTATATGTGTAAACAATTGTGGTCGGCTATAACGAGTCTCGGTTCTGGGGAGCAAATTTTGATCAGCCGCTGAAACGCTTTATTAGCGGATTGTTTGTTTCTCTACTTGATTGATTATTATTATTTGTTACTCACTCAAGATGTTGTAAACAAACAAGTAAACATTGTTATAATAGGTGTCTGTTGGTAACCTGTATTTTGACCTTGGAGAAGTCATTTTCAATGGATCTTTAATTCTGTCTGCTCCGGCATCTACACGAGGACCAACACGAGACAGAGTAGTAGATGTACCAAGTGGAAGTGTTTTGGCTACCGGTGTGGCAATTGTGTTGACATTGTTCCTTGTCATTATACTCGTCGGATTCGTACTCAAAAAGGTCGGTGTTGCTTGTATATTTTTGCTTTATCTATCTACGACATGATGTCACACTGATCGTAAAATACATTAGAGTTACTGGATCAAACGAGGAGTGCAAGCCATGTCTTATTTTATACAGTCGGCCCTCGTTAAACCGGACCCCGTTAGCCCGGATATCGGATAAGACGGACGTCATTTGTGGTAAAGGAAACTGACCGATTTCCAACCGAGCCGGAGCGCTAAACACAACACGGCCTACCAACTGTACAATAATTTCTTTATCCTCACAGGTTAACTATTTTAAAGTAATATACAGTATAGTATATAGTGCAATGTATATAGGCCTTATTAAGGTGATTATTCCTGTATAATATTGACCATATATAGGCATATCGGATAAATCAGACAATTGGCTAAACCGGAACCCCCCCCCCCCCCATTAGTCCGGTTTAACGAGGGTTAACTGTATAACCATGTTAAAAATAAAGCTTTGCCCACAGTGATAAAGACACCTCAGGAAGAAGAAATAGTATGCTTTCTTTTTCCTTCAAAGTCTCATTCCATCTACTGTACGCATTGAGAAATTGTACACAGGTGGTGTGACTATTGCAGATGAAATACCAAGAAATTGATTATTATACAATGAATACATTCATTAGTGCAATGCTACTTGCTGATAAGCAAAAGACATAAAATGAACCGCACTAATAAACGAATCGACGTGTGTTTTTTATATACGTTTGAACAATATCACATATAACTATATTTTGGTCATGGTTTAGAAGTGTACTACCGTTTAAGAGTATACTAATTAGAGATTCGGTATCCAAAAGAATAATGTCAAATGGAATAATATTTTTAGTACAAATTTGGTAACTTGTAGTCGTGTCTTTGTGACTTTTATCTTTGAAAACTATCGCAGTGCAAAGTTTTCATTACAGGATGGTCTGCATGATGATACTGTGAGGTGTTGTGATGATACTGCGAGGCGTTGTGATGATACTGTGAGGCATTGTGATGATACTGTGAGCCGTTGTGATGATACTGTGAGCTGTTGTGATGATACTGTGAGCCGTTGTGATGATACTGTGAGGCGTTGTGATGATGCTGTGAGCCGTTGTGATGATACTGTGAGCCGTTGTGATGATGCTGTGAGCCGTTGTGATGATGCTGTGAGGCGTTGTGATGATACTGTGAGCTTTTGTGATGATACTTTGAGCCGTTGTGATGATACTGTGAGCCGTTGTGATGCTACTGTGAGCCGTTGTGATGATACAGTGAGCCATTGTGATGATACTGTGAGCCGTTGTGATGATACTGTGAGCCGTTGTGATGATACTGTGAGCCATTGTGATGATACTGTGAGCCGTTGTGATGATACTGTGAGCCGTTGTGATGCTACTGTGAGCCGTTGTGATGATACAGTGAGCCATTGTGATGATACTGTGAGCCGTTGTGATGATACAGTGAGCCATTGTGATGATACTGTGAGCCGTTGTGATGATACTGTGAGCCGTTGTGATGATACTGTGAGCCATTGTGCAGATTGTAGCTGAGTTCTTACTTTCCTAATCCAGCTGTCAACTACATCCACTAACTGGATCGTGTCTGTTAACTGATTCCGTTGCATACACCCACTAACTGGATCATGTCCCCTAACTGATTCTGCTCCATACACCCACTAACTGGATCATGTCCATTAACTGATTCCGCTCCATACACCCACTAACTGGATCATGTCTGTTAACTGATTCCGCTCCATACACCAACTAACTGGATCGTGTCTGTTAACTGATTCCGTTGCATACACCCACTAACTGGATCGTGTCCGTTAACTGATTCCGCTCCATACACTCACTAACTGGATCATGTCTGTCAACTGATTCCGCTCCATACACCCACTAACTGGATCATGTCTGTTAATTGATTCCGCTCCATACACCCACTAACTGGATCATGTCCATTAACTGATTCTGCTCCATACACCCACTAACTGGATCATGTCCATTAACTGATTCCGCTCCATACACCCACTAACTGGATCATGTCCGTTAACTCATTCCGCTCCGTACACCCACTAACTGGATCATGTCCGTTAACTCATGCCGCTCCATACACCCACTAACTGGATCGTGTCCATTAACTGATTCCGCTCCATACACCCACTAACTGGATCGTGTCTGTTAACTGATTCCGCTCCATACACCCACTAACTGGATCATGTCCGTTAACTGATTCCGCTCCATACACCCACTAACTGGATCATGTCCGTTAACTGATTCCGCTCCATACACCCACTAAACGGATCATGTCTGTTAACTGATTCTGCTCCAAACATTGTTATTTTGTTGTTTTTTGTTCTGTGTAGGCTTACACTAAATTATGGATTTGCCTCATTTAGAACACCATTTACTGTGATCGTGAAATCCCTTTTTCACAAATATTTAGAATACGTATTGTTTGCCTTATAATATCTAATTTTGCAGCTTATGCCACATTAGCGGGAATTTTATTTACAAAGTGGAAGTCATACAGGAAGTACCGGAGACAAAACATTTTGCATAAGGAGTAGTTTCATTCTAGGTCTGATTGTACTTAAAAAATATTGCTACAAAATAACTGTGCATTGTTCGAATTTTCGGAAATTTCTGGTTTTCATTGATCAAAATGTATTAATCAATTGTGAAATGAAGCGGTAACGGTTTTCATTGGCCGTCTTGATTTTTGTAGAAACAGCTGTGGATTTTTAAGAAGAAAAACAAATTCATCGTGAAGTATGATTCGCGTCGTCAAGACGAAGAAGGAGCAGCTGCAGGTGGCGCCGACTGGGAGCTAGATGAGGAACTGAAGTTTTTGCTGGACAATTCGAATGTTTTAATCGAGCGAGAGAATTTGATCGTCGGAGAAGTTTTGGGATCAGGTAAAAACAGATCAAGATTAAAGCGGTTCCAGCCATTTTTATGACATCGTTGCAATCTGAATATTCAGACAGGGATGAGAATTTTCCCGCGGATACGCAGAATCCGAGTTTTTTGGAGATCAGTAGTGCCATTTTTGTAAATCGCGTAAATTCGTTGAGAAAATGTTTACGGACCCAGTACATTATTTCACAAGCTGACCACTAGCTGGCAGGCCACTACTTTGTTTACATCACGTACATCAGTGTAACCACGTGTATATCTCTATGTATAAAAATATAGAATCAATTGTGAAGAGTTGTTTGAGTCAATTGCAGACAGTTTTTATATACTTTTGCATAGGAGAGGCCAGTACTTAGGCATTTTTGAGACAATTAGGTATCGTGTATCCTTGATAGTTGGGTATTTTAAATTATGCATGAAACAAGGTAATTGATATTTTAAGTCCACTTAGAGGCTCTCTATGGTCACAACATTGCATATTTGTAGCTGGCTTCAAGGGGGCTTTGCCCCTTTGAACCCCGTTGGGGCCCTAGGTGGCCCCAAAACCCCCGGCCTGTTTCAGAGTTTTTTGTAATTTGTCATTCTCATCCCTGTTCAGAGAGTATTTGATACTTGATTAATTATCTTGTGATTTTCTTATAGTGTAACAAAATCTGATAAACTAAAATATTCCTCGTCAAATGTGGCTTATGTCTTGCGAGTTTTTTCATTACTGGAATGCAAAAATTAATCATAATGCTACACTTTTACTGGATAATCCTTTGTCTTGTTTTCCGAGTTATTCGGTTTTGTCACTAGATGGCGCACAAAATAAACAATGGAGAGACAGTTTTGTGGGTAAAATCCTAAATGGTTTTGCCCGCCATACCGGAGATATTTCCAAGTGATTTATAAAAAAAAATTGGAAGGAGACTAGAAATGATGATAGATGATGACTTTGCATCATGTTAGGTTTAATTCATGATATTTAGATTTAGATTTAATATTTTATTTCAAACTTTACAAAGTTCATAAACACATCACAAATTAATACAAATAATACAATAAATCATGACACACAACAATAACACAAATAACAATTAACGATATAACAAACTACGCCAATGACATCTAATTACAGAAGTAAAGTTTGCATCACTGTTTAAAATGTTCTTGCATATAAAATTTTCACTCTTATTCAGGCTGACGTATAAACTGTATGCACATTTTCTGTGAATAACATCAAAATAAATAATATTAAGTCTAGTAGAAATATATCTAGCGCTCGTATCATATGAAAAGTTAAACAGCTTCCGTGTTGATACATTATATGCAACGTTGAGTTTGCTAAGATTGTAAGAATAAAAATGTCTCCAAGTGGACATACAATAAAAAGTAGTGCAGTAAGCATTAAACAATTGTCTCTTCACGTTAACTGAACAGTGACTAAATTTCATGAGTAATTTATTTGCTCTACCATAGTAAATTGAACATTGTCGTAATATATCTAAATCATTTCTATTGATATAAAGGTTATTTCGACGTAAACAATTTGTTTACTTTTCCCTATTTTTTCCTAACTGTTAGGTGTTGAAGATATGCAGTCTTTTTATTGTTTATGCTTACCAATCGCGCAACGATGAAAGTTGAACACACTTCTTCTGGTTTTATGAAAAAATATCAATTTGAATTTTTTTTCTTTTTATTGATCATATTTTTCAGCACATTTTATCTTTTAGGTCATTTTGGTTGTGTCTACAGAGGAACTCTTATGAAAGACAAGATGGACACTATAGAAGTTGCCGTCAAAACATTAAACAGTAAATAAGTTTTATTTTATTACTTTCGTTTAGGACAGTAAACTGCGCGTAATCCGTGTGACCGGGGGCCAAAGAAACTGTATGACCGGGGGCCAAAGAGACTGTCCGAGTTGTACGATTCATTTCTGGCAGATACACTGTGTGCTTGCGTGTAGCTATCTATTGAAATGGGAGCTTGCTTCATGGCCAGATGTTACCTAGTTTGTTTTTCACTCCATTTGCTAACTCCATAATCTATTTAGAAAATTTATCTAATCCATTTGACTCCACTTGCTAACTCCATAATCTATTTAGAAAATTTATCTAATCCATTTGACTCCATTTGCTAACTCCATAATCTATTTAGAAAATTTATCTAATCCATTTGACTCCACTTGCTAACTCCATAATCTATTTAGAAAATTTATCTAATCCATTTGACTCCATTTGCTAACTCCATAATCTATTTAGAAAGTTTATCTAATCCATTTGACTCCATTTGCTAACTCCATGATCTATTTAGAAAATTTATCTAATCCATTTGACTCCATTTGCTAACTCCATAATCTATTTAGAAAATTTATTTAATCCATTTGACTCCATTTGCTAACTCCATAATCTATTTAGAAAATTTATCTAATATATTCGACTCCATTTGCTAACTCCATAATCTATTTAGAAAATTTATCTAATCCATTTGACTCCATTTGCTAACTCCATAATCTATTTAGAAAATTTATCTAATCCATTTGACTCCATTTGCTAACTCCATAATCTATTTAGAAAATTTATCTAATCCATTTGACTCCATTTGCTAACTCCATAATCTATTTAGAAAATTTATTTAATCCATTTGACTCCATTTGCTAACTCCATAATCTATTTAGAAAATTTATCTAATATATTCGACTCCATTTGCTAACTCCATAATCTATTTAGAAAATTTATCTAATCCATTTGACTCCATTTGCTAACTCCATAATCTATTTAGAAAATTTATCTAATCCATTTGACTCCATTTGCTAACTCCATAATCTATTTAGAAAATTTATCTAATCCATTTGACTCCATTTGCTAACTCCATAATCTATTTAGAAAATTTATTTAATCCATTCGACTCCATTTGCTAACTCCATAATCTATTTAGAAAATTTATCTAATATATTCGACTCCATTTGCTAACTCCATAATTTATTTAGAAAATTTATCTAATCCATTTGACTCCTTTTGCTAACTGCATAATCTATTTAGAAAATTTATCTAATCCATTTGACTCCATTTGCTAACTCCATAATCTATTTAGAAAATGCCCAGCACACTGAACACTCGTCACACCTCTGCTCAGGATGGAACAACCCAGTTATCTTAATTAAGCAGTAAAATCCGATATGCATGGTTTACAGACTCGCATGTACGCATAAAAACACAGCATGCATTTACTGAGAAACAGTTGTCAGGGTCTAGTAAAACTGACAGTGGAAATCCCAGTAATAATATTGCAGTCACTCAGAATTTTCCACTAAAGTTGTCATTTTATTAAAAGGCTAGAATCAGTGAATTACTGGTATGCAGATTCGTCAGGAAAGAAGGCAATTTGTACGTGTCGTTTATATATATATATTTATATACGCTGTAGTGTTTATTGACGGCCATGTCACGTTGAAAACACCGGCTCTCGTCTGACCACCGAAGTTAAGCAACGTAGAGCCTGGTTATTACTTGGATTTTCAGAAAAAGATTTACTTTAAATATTAACTTTTATTACTATAAATGCTCACTTATTACATTAATCGATGCGTATGCGTTAATGTTTATGCGTGTGCATAGGTGCGTGCATGTGCATGTGTGCGTACACGAGTGTACTTGTGTCAAGTGTTTACCTCTACGATTGTTGTCAACAATTACATGCTAACAATGCACACGAGGAATTATTCCGAATATAAATTCCTATCTTTGAGGATATACTACGTCCTACATCAAATTTCTAGGCATCGTATGAAAGAAGCTAGATGAATGTCATATTTTATTATTATTTTTTATATTAAAACTAATTTAATTACGTATATTTCCTGTGTGTGCGCGCATTACTGAGATTGGTGGTTGGGTACCATGATAAATTAACAGATGGAATTTGATGGCATTAGAGCATTGAATGAGATGTGACTATTTTACGTTCACTTTCTTGCATTAGAGAAGAAAAACCGACCACGCCATGTTTGGACATCGTCCAAAATTGACTGTTATATTAAATGAAAAAGCAGTTTTTGTATATTATTATTGTGATGGTAAATGAATCTTGTCTTTTTAAAGTGTTTTGCAAGTAAAAGGAAAACCTGCCTGCTGTTTAGAAATTACTTGTCTTTGTCGCAGATGCGAGCATTTAATTTACAGCTTATTAATAATTTTGATTTGCAGTTTTAAACTTTTGTTTTTCATTACCACTAAGTCAGTGCTGACATCTGTTTGTACACTTGGAAGTTTCCAATATATGTATGTACTTGTTACTGCTATATGTTTGTATAGAACTGGGTCACTTGGCTTCTCTGTGAATAACTAGGACTCTTGACTTGGTAGCAAGATTAGAGGACAAGCAATAGGCTTAAACAGTGGTTTGATTATTATAACGTTGAGACTCAGGTGCCATGATATATTGGCTGATGTATTTACTTTAACTCTTGTTTATCACTGTTTATTTTCGCGTATATCTGGATTGACAATGAGACTATGATTTCGAATACATTACAGATCGCAAAGTTAATTTTCATCCATTGATTTCATCTGTTTAACACGAACATTGGAACGACAAAAACAGTCTGATATACCTGCCAATGTCGGTTGTTGGCTCTCCCCAAAACACCCCAGCGACAACTTTAGCGTCACGACAGTCTTCACTCACAATTATGCATTTTCTTCGTCATTTTACAATGCAACTGTCATCACTTCTTGTATTATAGGAGAGATACAAGAACAAGATTCCAAGTCGTTTCTGAAAGAAGGTTTGATCATGAAGGACTTTCATCACGGCAACGTCTTGACTCTCATTGGAGTTTGCTTGCCAGAAGATGGCGGTGCGATGGTCGTTCTACCTTACATGAAACACGGAGATCTGCTGTCTTACATTCGAGACGAAAACAATGTAAGTTTGACAAGATTTTGATAATTCATACGTACGCCTGTTTTGTTTTTTCATTAATCTATTTACTTAACTTTATTTGAAAATTGCGGAATAGCTGATTGGCTATGTTGAATATTTGACTGCAAAGTTAACCTATGCTGGTTAGTAAATTGATGGGTGGACTGTTTCATCCGTCAGTTCAGTGCCTCGTTTCTGGTGTGTGTCCTCGGTAATGAATTGAGTTTCAGTCTTGCTGTGACCACGTGTTGTTAAGAGATTCAGTTTGAAGTGTGCTGCACTTTACAAGAGTGAAGAGAGACGGTTAACACACAAAATCGCAATGTTTGTATTTTATACTAAATTAAATTCCATATTAAGTTATGTACCTTAAAATTTGTCAGTTTATTGCGCTTTCACAAATCGCTTTACTTCTATGTTGCATTTCAAACTGTTTAATGCAAAATGTTCTAGCTGTTATCAGTATATTTGTGAAAGACTACTACTTCATGATGCCAAAAGTCAAAAAATTCATGTTTGAGTAGCTTTATTACGTTTTATCTGTACAAAAATTATAACAAAATATAACAAACTAATTTGAGCCAAAAAAGAAACAAAGAAATTAATAATAAAGTGAGAGTGAATAATCAAAATAAACTTACATCATGGCTCTACTACTCTTGACAAATAAATGGTTTAACCGAGACAAACAACAACAACAACAACAACTCTCTTAGCCAAGAACAGACTTCCAACTAGCCAGGTAAGCTAGCTCTGTCAGTAGAGCATGACAGAAAGAAGCCAAGTCAAGACATACATACATGAATGCAGTTAAAGGACAGTATAGGGGGGGGGGGGTTTAGAGAATGACAGAACACTGAAGTAATAAAATAACCTAAAATCCTTCACACTCAACATTTGCAATGGTTAGCTATGTGCAATGACTTGACCACATTGATAACCTAGAATTGATACTTACCGTTTGTGATTTTCTTTGCAGATGCCAACGGTCAAGATGTTGATGACGTTTGGACATCAGATTGCAGAAGGCATGGCATATTTAGCTGATCTGAAGTTTGTGCACAGGGATTTGGCTGCACGGAACTGCATGTAAGTATCGTATGTGCTTCTTGATTATTGGGAGGGAACTACGGCCAAATCACGTTGAAAACACCGGTTCTCATCTGATCACCGAAGTTAAGCAACGTAGAGCCTGGTTAGTACTTGGATGGGTGACCGCCTAGGAATACCAGGTGCTGTAGGCTTGCAGGATGCCCACACTGTATCTCGACACTAGGCGGAGGAGCTGCACAAGCAGCCAACTTGGTGCCAAACGTATCGCTCCGCTTTCCTTTGGACTACACCAGGGAGGAAGAGAGGGGGTTCCTGTTGTCTGGGCAACTCAGGATCTCCATACACCTTGCCCAGGCGTGCGCCCTTTAGAGGCCAATCCAGTGGTTCAATGATCGGATTGCTCAGCCACAGTCGACGCTGCAGCTCCATCAATGTGATCAATAACTGACTCTCTTGGCGCACACTCCATTGTCTTCCGAGACTGAAGGGTGCCAATTATTAGGAGGGAGTTGCAAAAAAAGGTTTTGTACGGCACAGAGTTAAGTTATTGTACCACTGCATAGAAATGTTCAGGCAGGTAGCTGTCATTTGCTTCAAAATTATGACATAATTCAGGGGTGTGCAAATTATCTGACCAGCCGGGCCACATTAAACTTTCCTGCAATTCCTGCAGGCCACAGGCAGTTTGATCAAGGAGCCAGGTACAGAAAGGCCTAATAACGATTTTTTTGCATCCGACCTGCGTACATCATTACTACTACACTCAAGAAACTATTTTAGAAGTTATTAAAATTTATATTACAAACCATATATTTCTACTTTCAGGACAGATAGTGGTAATTTCATTACAATGCATATTAGTAATGTGTATCACACAGTCTGTGTAGTACAGTGACATTAAGCTACAACCGTGTTGTAAGAGTTAATCACATCCGATCTAGTAGAAAAAACTACCCGCACTATCTTTGGGATGGTGGCACGGACTTTAGTAAAGTCCAACAGTCGCTAAATATGCTCAAAAAAAGAGAAAAACTTTTGCGGGTCCTCGCCTTTGTCGCCAAAAGGTCGTCTGAGTCGCAAAACTCACCGCATCGTCAAAACTTCATAGTTGTTTGTACATGCATCTAACATACATCGCAAATTAATCTTGATGTTCTTCAACAATTTCAAAATCCACAAAAGCTTCTTGAAGATTTTGCGGCATTATTGAGAATGTTCGAACTTTGTGACTATTTTATAACATTTTGGCGACATATTTCCAACCTCTGTAGTCCCGCCATTCTTTCTGTGAAATTGTTGCGAAATGATTATACTTGCGCAAAATTCGTGTGATGTTCGCTTTGTCGCACAAGCGTCACAAACGTCGCCGGACTTACGCAGACGTGTCACGTGACATTCTCACGACTTTTGCTCCAGAAAAAAGCTCAAAATTCAGGGCATAAATTTTGCACGAATAACTTGCGACAAAGAACATAATTCCGGGAATTTTTTGGGGGGGGTTTTGGACTTAGAAAATTATTAACTGTCACACAAAAGTCATGGTCCCTGAGAACCGTGCCTTAAACCAAGAACACTGCAAGAGAAACACTCACTGCATGTACTCTGCGTGTGCTAAACTGAGAACATAAAGAAAAATCCATCGTTGAGTCAAAAGTGCTTACGGATTAAGTTCTGCGTTAATTTCATACATTTAATCTTTGGGGGGTGTCTCTGTACATTTATTTTGCAGCTTATGTACAAGTCTTAACACACTTTTGCTAGTGCCCTAGTTGTATTACATTCATCTCCAACAGGTTGCAGCACCATGCAGTCATCACAACTTCTAACGCTTTCAAAATGCAAACCTCTTTTTTGCTGTTTTAGTCTTTTAAAGCTTTATCACATTTTTAAAATGGGAGGTCCTTCTCGTATTCAACTAATTTCAATGCAAATTTATTTCTTTTATCTTAATGAGCAGTACAATGTATGGTGTTTGTTTATTTCAGTTTTAATGAGGCCCCAAAAAGTAAAGAAATTGATTGATTCAATGATTGATTGATTGATTGATTGATTGATTGATTGATTGGTTGGTTGATTGATTGATTGATTGATTGATTGATTGATTGATTGATTGATTGATTGATTGATTGATTGATTGATTGATTGATTGATTGATTGATTGATTGATTGGTTGATTGACTGACTGACTGACTGACTGACTGACTGACTGACTGACTGACTGATTGATTGAAAGAAGAACTTTGCAAAGCAATCCTACGAATTTAATAAATGATCATATGAAAATAATTTTGACACTTTTAGGCTGCATGATGACATGACGGTCAAAGTCGCCGATTTCGGACTCAGCCGCGACGTTTACGAAGCCAACATTTATCAGAGTCAGAACAGTAAAGCCAAGCTTCCCATCAAATGGCTGGCTATAGAAAGCTTGGTCAAGGGAGATTATAGCAGCAAATCAGACGTGGTAAAATTTAAGTTTTGTTTCTTCAAATTCGTGCTTTTCGTAGTAATTAAAAAACTACAGTCGACTCTCGTTAAACCGGACCCCGTTAGCCCGGATATCGGATAAGACGGGCATCATCCGTGGTAAAGGAAACTGACCGATTTCCGTCCGAGCCGGAGCGCTAAACACAACACGGCCTACCAACTGTACAATAATTTCTTTATCCTGTACTATTTTAAAGTAATGTACAGTATAGTATATAGTGCACAGTATATAGGCCTTATTAAGATGATTATTCCTGTATAATATAGACCATATATAGGCATATTGGATAAATTGGACAATCGGCTAAACCGGACCCCCCCCCCCCCCCCCAATTAGTCCGGTTTAACGAGGGTTGACTGTAAATGGAATTTCAAATGCGTCAGGTCACGCTCATCACGTGCTATCGTCAGAAGTGAGCGTCCCAAGCAACCAGCGTACAAGATTACTGTTTTTTATTTCATTTCTCCCAGTGCAAGCGCCAAAGCCGATTGCTTATGACACTTTTCAATCCAAAAATTGTCGGTTCAAATCTCTCTCTTGTCCGTTTTTTTTTTTTTTTTTGTCACTTTCCTAAGACTGTTCAGCCTTAGTTCAACATCTGGTCATATACTAGGCTAGAAAGTACAGCTTAGCAATGGGCTAGATAGCTGTCCTTGTGTGCTGAACCTTCATGAAAAGACACAGGTAACATTCACTTCTTGTGTTGATTAGTTAAGAATTTGGATCCTGTCCTAGAGCACAACTAAACCGTACGTGGCAAGAAGTAAGATTCAACAAAAATTAGCGCCCGAATCAAAGTCACTTCTCTGAAAATGTAAAATTTTGTGAATGAGAGCAGACTGCTGAATTAAACTATAGTGTTTAGTGGTTAACATCTACGTTAATAATATAATGACTCGTACACATGACTCTCCAAGTACAGACGGTATGTTAATAATGACTCGTACACATGACTCTCCAAGTATAGACGGTATGTTAATAATGACTCGTACACATGACTCTCCAAGTACAGACGGTATGTTAATAATGACTCGTACACATGACTCTCCAAGTACAGACGGTATGTTAATAATGACTCGTACACATGACTCTCCAAGTACAGACGGTATGTTAATAATGACTCGTACACATGACTCTCCAAGTACAGACGGTATGTTAATAATGACTCGTACACATGACTCTCCAGGTATATACGGTATGTTAATAATGACTCGTACACATGACTCTCCAGGTATATACGGTATGTTAATAATGACTCGTACACATGACTCTCCAAGTATAGACGGTATGTTAATAATGACTCGTACACATGACTCTCCAAGTATATACTCTATGTTAATAATGACTCGTACACAACTCTCCAAGTACAGACGGTATGTTAATAATGACTCGTACACATGACTCTCCGGGTATATACGGTATGTTAATAATGACTCGTACACATGACTCTCCAAGTATAGACGGTATGTTAATAATGACTCGTACACATGACTCTCCAAGTACAGACGGTATGTTAATACTGACTCGTACACATGACTCTCCAAGTATAGACGGTATGTTAATAATGACTCGTACACATGACGCTCCAAGTATAGACGGTATGTTAATAATGACATGTACACATGACTCTCCAGGTACATACGGTATGTTAATAATGACTCGTACACGACTCTCCAAGTACAGACGGTATGTTAATAATGACTCGTACACATGACTCTCCAAGTACAGACGGTATGTTAATACTGACTCATACACATGACTCTCCTATAATCAAGTCTGAAATAGGTTATATTTAAAGTCAAGCTTTTACAGCGATGGTAAACACCATTCATTACTTCAATCTTTCATTGTTTTTGACAGTGGTCGTACGGCGTCGTATTGTGGGAGCTGATGACGCGTGGAATCACGCCCTACCCCGATGTTGACACCTGGGACATGGTGACGTACTTGCGCATGGGTCGGCGATTACCAAAACCAGATTTTTGTCCGGGAACTTTGTAAGTTTCCAAACTTTTCAAAAGGGATTCGAATTTTTCGCGGTTTATTCAATAGCAACATCAGCAACAATCATGTGTTTCACATGGTCAGGTTTGTCATTATCAACAGGCTTGACATCATCACCATTGTTGTTGCTACGGTACTTCTAGCGTCCTTGGTAACAAATCACTGCAAAATAATTTCTCTATAGTTTTTCCGCTATTAAAAATTTCTGATGAAGAGCAGCATAAATTGAGTAGTAGTACCTGTATTTAATGAGAAAGACATTGTGAAGGATTTTAGGTTATTTTATTACTTCAGTGTTCTCTCATTCTGTAAACCCCCCCATACTGTCCTTTTTAACTGCATTCATGTATGTCTTGACTTGGCTTCTTTCTGTCATGCTCTACTGACAGAGCTAGTTTACCTGGCTAGTTGGCAGTCTGTTTTTGGCTAAGAGAGTTGTTGTTGTTGTTGTTGTTGTTGTTGCTGCTGCTGCTGCTGCTGCTGCTGTTGTTGTTGTTGTTGTTGTTGCTGCTGCTGTTGTTGTTGTTGCTGTTGTTGTTTTTGTTTGTCTCAGTTAAACCATTTATTTGTCAAGAGTAGTAGAGCCATGATGTAAGTTTATTTTGATTATTCATTTTCACTTTATTATTAATTTCTTTGTTTCTTTTTTGGCTCAAATTAGTTTGTTATATTTTGTTATGATTTTTCTTACAGATAAAACGTAATAACATGAATTTTTTTGACTTTGGGCATCATGAAGTAGTAGTCTCTCACAGACATGGTTGTTCAAGCTCACGGAGAGGTGTGTTTTCTAGTGCAGAAAATAACAAAATTTGCCGTCTTGCCTTGCAGATACAAGATAATGCTGTCCTGCTGGGAACTGAATCCGAACGATCGACCTTCGTTTCGCGATCTGTGCGATCGGATGAAAGATCTCGTGTCGGGAAAATACGAACATTGCAACGTGCGAGTTGCCCTAAACGTCGCCTACGCTAATCTCCCCGAAACGTGGGACACTAACGTAGCCGGTGCGCTTGAAGAACTGCCAGGTGGAAGTACTGATAGTTTGAACAAAAGAGCATCCTTAATGACAGGTAACTTGAATATGCTTGACTTGGGAAGCACATTCACTCTATTTGTTTGCCACTTTTATCACTAAGGATTTATGGTGTCATTTTTCCTTGTAATGGGTTGTATGAATCAATTTACATTTCACAAACTGTGACTTATTGTAATTAAGGTTTTTGTATTTGTCAAGTTTTAATTACAGAATACCGTAAGAAAGATGTCTTTTCCATATTTTTCATATTTCTGTTTCTAGATGGCGCTACCAACCGTCCTGTATCCCTTGGCATTACAAGCAACAATGTTCATGCTTCCGCACTGCCGCTAACAGAAACCACACCCATCCCAAGTCCGGAAATCGTATCTCCGAATCAAAATGTTTACACCGGTGAGCCTACATCAAGGTTCCGTTTCTCCGTAACACCAGAACATCCTATATTGGTCACCATGACGACGACAAGTTCCGCCCCTTCAACACCCGACGCAACATCTGCTATACCCGGAAAGCCACCTAGTGGCGACTACGTCAACTTGTCTGCTCCTGATGGAAATGCGCAGCAGCTTTAGAGGGGGAGAGAGTTTGACATGCAACCAGACAATGTAAAAACTAGAGATAGTTATGCATACCTAAGCGTGGTCCAGTCACACAAAATATAAGAAGTATAATTGATAAGTCGCACAAAATATAATAAATCTAATTGATAAATATATTTGTGATATTTAGATTTCATAATATTTGTACAATATCTCATTGTTATTATTTTTAACATGTTTGTTTACATGTTAAAAGGGACGGCTGTGTGTGAGTTTGCAGAGTACAACTTAGCTACTCACAGTCGGCTGCGCTTGAAAGGCTAAGAGTTTAAGAATAGGCAGTCGTAACTCGGCTTTCAAATTCCTCCTGAAGACTCCAATAAACACGTCTTTTGTCTTGTCTATTTGTGTTAGCAAAAAATGTAAACTTTGAACAATTAATGCACGTTATTATATTTATTGTAAAGAGTATTCAGATTGTGTTCATGTAGAACGAAAGATCTGGTGTTTCTAAGCATACAGAGTAGTAGCATCATCATCATCAGCAGCAGCAGCAGCATCAGCAGTATCATCAGCAGCATCATCAGCAGCAGCATCATCATCAGCATCATCATCATCATCAGTAACTTCAGACTTGCTTCTGTAATTTACACACAAGAATTCAAATGTGCTACTCTGTTTATCTATGTTTACTAAACTGTGTATAATTTGTTGTGTATATAAACCGATTTAACTAATTCTTTCTTTTGCGTATATGCGTGATGAATACATAAAAAGTATCTTATCTTATGTTATTTTCAACATACTGAGTCCTTGTAACTGTAATTTTGAATTAAATGTCAAAAGGGTGATACCAGCAGCAGTTTAGTTTATAGAAATTCTTATGACCTATAACAGTTGTGTTGCAGTCAGAATTTTTTATTTCACTATTGTAAATATGGTTAATGCAAGTGCTATTGTGCCGAGGTGCTAAAGCAGCTATTGTGCCAAGGCGCCAAAGCAGCTATTGTGCCAAGGCACTAAAGCAACTATTGTGCCAAGGTGCTAAAGCTGCTATTGTGCCAAGGCACTAAAGCAGCTATTGTGCCAAGGCGCTAAAGCTGCTATTGTGCCAAGCCAAGGCACTAAAGCAACTATTGTGCCAAGGTGCTAAAGCTGCTATTGTGCCAAGGTGCTTAAGCTGCTATTGTGCCAAGGTGCTATTGTGCCAAGGTGCTATTGTGCAAAGGTGCTATTGTGCCAAGGCGCCAAAGCTGCTATTGTGCCAAGGCGCCAAAGCAGCTATTGTGCCAAGGCACTAAAGCAACTATTGTGCCAAGGTGCTAAAGCTGCTATTGTGCCAAGGCACTAAAGCAGCTATTGTGCCAAGGCGCTAAAGCTGCTATTGTGCCAAGCCAAGGCACTAAAGCAACTATTGTGCCAAGGTGCTAAAGCTGCTATTGTGCCAAGGTGCTTAAGCTGCTATTGTGCCAAGGTGCTATTGTGCCAAGGTGCTATTGTGCAAAGGTGCTATTGTGCCAAGGTGCTAAAGCTGCTATTGTGCAAAGCTGCTATTGTGCCAAGGCGCTAAAGCTGCTATTGTGCCAAGGCGCTAAAGCTGCTATTGTGTCAAGGCGCTAAAGCTGCTATTGTGTCAAGGCGCTAAAGCTGCTATTGTGCCATGGCGCTAAAGCTGCTATTGTGTCAAGGCGCTAAAGCTGCTATTGTGTCAAGGTGCTAAAGCTGCTATTGTGCCAAATCGTATAAGAAATGCTGGTCAAAAGTAAATTGAGCATTTCTTTACACAAATTAAGATTTTTGAAACATGCTGATGCAACGAGCCAGAATCGTTCTCTCAGGCCACGACTAGTCGTGACTAGACCGAAATGTAGCCCAATGTTAAAGCAATCCTCTAATGTAAGACACTGACTGAGTTTAATAACCAGGTTCAGTAGTGCTGAACTTTAGTTGTTAATGCACCGATCAAAAACATTGTAAAATTAATACTATTTTCATACTATGTTAATAAATTTTGATAGGAGGTATTGATCATGTGGTTTTATAGAATAATTTAGCTCAAAGAGAAATTATGTTGTATGCCATAGTTTTTTTAATCGTTTACGTCTAAGATAGGGCATATTGCTTAGCAACATGCATCGCAATTGTTGAAAATTAATATCCAGTGTGATTTCAAATACAGTCAACCTCAGATATAAGGGACCAGAAAAAACCGTCCCTTATATCCGATGTCCCTTATATTGGGTCAGACCGAGGGTGTATCTAGTCCTGTACTTTTACCCATATTCTTATGTATTATTGCTAAACATTCAATGCAAACGGTATTTAGGAAGCTCCTTCAGTGATGCGCAATATGTGTAACCGCGGAAACCGAGCTGTTCGAAGGACGAGTTTGCAAAAAATTTAGGTTAAAAATTGATCAATTTCACTTTGATCATAGGGTCCCTTATATGCGAGGTAATTTAGCTGGGTTTCTATTACGCGGGACCTGAAGATATCGTCCCTTATCCGAAAGTCCCTTATATCCGAGTACCTTATATACGAAGATTTTTACATAGGAAAAACGTTACGAAAAATCTGAACCGGTGTTGGTGGTCTCTTATAAGCGAGTGTCCCTTATAAGCGAGTACCTTAATTTCTGAACCATTGGAAATCTTGATTTTTTTATTATTTCATATCATTGCATTTATACATCGTTAATACTGACATTACTGCATGTTATGTTGACGACAAATACGTATAAGTATAAACATATAGATCTATAAGTATTTATATACATGAATACCAGTAATAGTAATAGTCATTTTATTTTTCTCCATAAATTTACAATAATTTGACAATAAAATACAAACGAACATGGGAGAAATGGTGGCGAAAAACCAAAGGTTATCGAGTCAACCACCCTTCTCAGAAAGACAGTAAACAAAAAGACGCTAATGACAGCAGAACACAACTATTAAAAAATACATAAACGTCCATAAATACAAAAAACAAAATACAACAACAGCAAAAAAACCAAGAACCATGACAAATTTATGAACTACTAAGCAACTCATTGAAAATACCTCATAATTATTTCTGAGCGAAATCATTATGTCCATTTTGCTGACTGTGTTGCCTGTAATATAAGAAGCATCTTCATTATTGGACATTATAGAGAGTGAGTTTGCACCTTATAAAAAAATTGTTTTTCAGCAAAAATTACCTTAAGAATGTACATCTAATAGACAAAAAATTGATTTATACGTAAGATTCAAGAAGTGCCTTAGTCAGGCTTAGTGTACTGTTTATTTAGTGAATGCAGAGGTAAAGAAGTTATAAGATGCCTGGTATATAAGTTACTATAAACTATTTTTCTAGGTTTTCTAAACAAACGAAGCAAAATGTTTGAAAATTGGCACAGATAAACTAAAACCTTGAACAATTCTTTCAGTTAGGTTAAACGAAAATCTGTAAAGAATTACAGCACCATCAGGCAGGGGCGTATCAAGATTTTAGCGGCGCCCTAGGCTATAGCACGTGATTTTGCACGTTATTTCTAACGTTGGTTACGTGGCCATAGCAACCGAGTTCCAGTCAAAAAATAAATGAATAGAATTGTTAAAGGCCCCGTTTGATTCATGTACGAGCTTGTCGAGATTATAGAAAAATTTAAAAAGAAAATTAGAAATCAAAAATAAGGGTATTACATTGCCTTATGGGACATCGTGTATTTTGTTTGTTTTGACACTCTTTGGTCTGTATCCTATATAGTTATGTGACCCGTTGTTTGCACTTATTTTAGAATTTACCCCACAGACTCAAAATACTTATGAAAAAAGTTTGAATTTAACTCAGAACCCGAGAAGTTGTTGAATGACAATCGAAAAACTGACCGTTGGGCAGTGCCCTTGAGGCTTTGGCCAAGGTCACAATTCGCCATACCATTTTCAAAATCACTAATTCGGGTGTCGACTGTGCAAGATTCGTGACTACACCCATCTGTGTTTGAGAGTTAACATAGTGGTGCCTAAGAAACCTAGATGCCTAACATAATGATGAAAATAACCAGCGTACGGAATCGGTTCTCTGAGCCTCTCACATACGTTAACTCGTTAAGTATAAATTTTCTTCTGTCAAAAACGTTCAGCAGTTATATATTTGTTTACTTTTGCAAATCACGTGTCTCCAAAAGTGCAAGTAGTCTCACTGCAACCTAGCTAAATTTACACGTTCATAGATCAACGACCTGCCTACGTAACTTCAAATTTTACGAGATGGGCAATTTCATGTCAAAACCTTCGTTGGTTTCAATGAAGGTTCCACGTGAAAATATCCTTGGCCATTAAAAGTCGACTACTACAAATTCTTTTTCGTGTCAAAACCGAAGTCTTTCATATTTTTGTTGCAGTGACGGTTTGTGATTCGCATCATCCAAGTCTGCTTGAGGTCATGCTAACCTTGGCTTGTTTTAAACTTATTTCAGCTGACCGATCAATGCTCTGAAACGGAAAGCGTGACCGGTTTCAGCTGGTTTTGCTTTGCATAAACAAAGACGTGTCACGTGATGATGCTACGACCCAGAAGTGCAGTGCAGCGCAGCAAGTACAGTCACTTCAAAACATCAGTTTGCAAACATTGTGTATTTCTGGTACTGTCTGTGTATTTGACGTTTAAGGTTAACTTGCTTTCAATTGACTACATCACCTTAAAATCAACATGCCGCTTTCAGCGACAAAACAGGTAAAAGTAATTAATTATTATAATTCTGAATTTTATTTCAAAGGCATGATAGTGGATTAATAAACACGAAATGTCACGTTTCAAAAATAATTTGAGCTGCTAAGTAATAGAAGATCGGTCTGCCCGAAAACCTTAATATAGCTGCCTTAGGAACTAATGATCTGTTGAAGTTGTTATTATACGGAAAAGATGAATTTAACTATATTATTAACTGTAAAATATTCCTATGCATACATGACTTTATATTACGTACTAAACGCTTCCAGTAGTTTCTATCTGATATAAAATGCATCAGTCTTAAATAATCGTACATTAATATTTTCTAACCGTCATTTTCTACAATAATGTATTCTTGTAGTAAAACTTGTCAGCTTGTGTAGTTATAGACCTACTCTTACTGTAAATGTTCTTGTAAATAGTGTATAAAGCGTGTTGTGGTGAGGATCCTAAATCATGTTGTTCAAACTGTCTGATCCAATCCTAATAAATTATGTTTAAACTAAGTAATAGAAGTATCCTATGGTTTATCATTTCCAGACACTTGTGTTGGTGTTAAGTCATCTGAATTTATGCTACAGACTTCTAGTAAAGCCACGGATCTATAGGCACTTTATAAACCTACATTATGTTGAATGTGGTCTCAGAGTTAATTACAAGCTTATTAGAGTCAAGATTATCAGTAAAATTATCAGATTTTGAAACGAATTGTGCGTGTTTACGTAATCATATTTATGACCGAGTTGCGGTGCCTTTATTTAAAGGCTACATACGCCTGTGTCTGTATTATTGTTATTATTCGTCTAGGAAAATGTAGTTGAAATATGCGACCCATCCCTGATTTATCGACCAGAGAAAGTACACGCCGAGAAAAATGAATTTCGAAATTATTCGGTAAGTATAATTGTATAAACAAAAGAAATTTCCTATTTTAACAGAGAAAAACGTAGTGCAAATGGGCACAACGTTTTTTTTTCTGTTCAAAAATGATAAATCTCAGGAGAACTCTCCCGAAGTTCCTGTATTGTTTAGGCACATTTTTAGATCAGTGCCACTTTGAGTAGGCTTGTATATTTAGTTAACTCAATTTGTTTATCACAGGATGTGCTCTCTCTCTCTCTCTCTCTCTCTCTCTCTCTCGCTCTCTCTCCTGCCCGTGAACTTTCACTGGTAGGCGGTATCACTGCAACCTAGCTAAATTTATACGTTCATAGACACTAGAAGCGTGGTATTTGTTTACTTTTCCGAATCACGTGTCTCCAAAAGTGCACGTAGTATCACTGCAACCTAGCTAAATTTACACGTTCATAGATCATAGACACTAGAGAAGCGTGGTATTTGTTTACTTTTCCGAATCGCAATGTGTCTCCGAAAGTGCAAGTAGTATCACTGCAACCTAGCTAAATTTACACGTTCATAGATCGTAGACACTAGAGAAGCATGGTATTTGTTTACTTTTTCGAATCGCAATGTGTCGCCGAAAGTGCAAGTAGTATCACTGCAACCTAGCTAAATTCATACATTCACAGACACCAGAAGCGAGCGTAGTATTTGTTTGCTTTCTTGTATTTGCTAGTTCTACTCATGACACGTCTTGAAAAGTGCAAGTTGTATTACTGGACCCAGCCAAATTTTTACACCAGTGCCCTGCAGTCAAGTACTTGTTGTGTTCTGATAATTCTGAGTTTATTTTATGAAAGTACTCAACAGTAATAAGTTGAGCACATAATGGGCTAATTAGTCGAATTTATTGTGATTAAAGTCAAACGCCACCATTCCTGGTCAGTAAATGGATGGGCACCATTCTAAAACTGTTCTGAGCTATTTCAACTAACGGTCTTTCACTTGCTACCTCCCGCTAATTCTTTTGTCGAGAGATGACTAGACATGTCTACGAAATTTCTGCTGCTTTAAATATTAGTGTCTCATCTTGAAGGAATATTCCTGATTGATAATAAGCTACTGGTAACCAGGTCCTATTTCAGCCTAAGCTAGGCTCGGGGAAGTAGGGCGTGTGAGGGCCTCTCAGGGAAGGGTGCAAAGCGCCGGGGTGGTGGTCGCCAGCATGGTTGGCACCCAGAAACGTTTTGAACTGCTAGAACGCCGGAGAAGCATTTTCGAAGAGAAAATATTGAGTTATACAGTTGTTAAAGGAAAGAACAATTGAAAGAAAAACTGCTTTATTCTCTAGACCAGTCCTTAATACTTGCCAATACTGGCAAACGGCGCGCGTGCGGCAAGAGAGGGAGAGAGGAGGCAGTATGTTCGCATAAAGCAAAAAAATGTTACCTTGGCGCGAGGCCCCCCTGGAGGATGAGGCCCCGAGGAAGTATCCCCACTTCCCCCCCCCCCCATGAAATAAGCCCTGCTGGTAACTTTTGCCTGCAGTTTCACTATAACTGTTAAATATTAGTAGTAAATTATTGTAAGCTCTGCCTTTCAAGTGCTGAATTGTGCAATATAGTGTACCAAAAAATTAACGATATTAATAAACGTCCACCAAACTATATATAAAGTACCATCTAGTTTAGCTAGTTATTTTCGAACAGTACGCTTAACTACGTTATAACTATTTTCACACAATAATCCAACCACAATGAGTAAAGAACGGTATCTAAGACTTGCATTTACAATTAAAAGCAGGCGACAATCAAATGAATCTTGTGGCAGAAGCCACTTTTGTCATGTGCATTTATTAAACATATAATTTTCACATGATAAAAAGACTGCAGCAAAGATTAAAACTGGCTGATAATAAAAATGTAATATATGTAATTACTAATTAGCAGTAGCAGTAAGTTTTACATTGATAAATATATATTTTGTATCTCGTGCATTCATGCAAGTTAGTTTTAGCTAATTATTGTTAAATAATGTTAATAATCTTACAAAGCAACATTAGCTTTCACATTTTTTATACCTTTTAACATAAATTTGTAACATGAATAAAGCAGTCGAGACTCCTCGGCAGAAATGTAATAGAGTGACAGCAAACACAACACCATAAGAAGTTTGAAGAGCAGAACCTTATATTGGCCTAGAACCTATATACACTATACACTATATACACACCTATTTACACTATAACCTGGTGTCAAAGATTTACAATACAGCATTTAAAAAATCATTATGCTCTTAAATATTTCACTTTAGTTTTGTAATTTTTACTCCAGGACCAATTACCCGAATTACAAGACTTCATCACCAGTTGATTAAAACCTTTAACAGTCTCCGCACACAAAACTTACATGTAGTTTCCAACACCTATCACTAACAGCTTTCATATTCGCTACCACATAACTATACAGTCTGCAAATGCATTCACTTGCCCATGCATTTTTAGACAAATATACAGTGATGCAAAAATATCGCAATTTGGTGTTTTTTAACCTGAAATAGTTCTTTTGCTAGTACTTTTCCTGCTAGACCTCCTGTCCAAATTGGCTCTTGAATTGGGACAGTTTTTATGCCATAACAACGTTTAGTACCCTTCAAAGTATGAGTTGGGGCCATGTAGAGCAATGTCTATGATACATGTTGTCTATTCATAGATTCGAGCAAAGCAGGCATTGTTGTACATTTTAATCTTTAATGAACTGACAAATCGTAATGAAACTGTTAGTAGTAGTTCCAAAAGTTGCTTCTTTCTTGTCGCCTGTTGTGGAGATCGCTGACGTCAAGTAGAATTGCATAGAACATCGTAGAATGTTACGTCGGAATGACCGCCTTAGCATCTAGATTGTTCTCGAACATTTGTTCAAGAAGTTTCTACAGCGCGCTATATAAGGCGAAGCAGGCCGCCGACACGGGATCGCACACAGAGCATGCAAATCTCACGGACGTAATACTTACATTTTCAGATATACTTAAACGTTTTCCAGATTTTCACGTTTAGTATAATCATTTCTCGTTCCTTCATCTTTTTGTCCAGTAGAATTCTCGCTAAATAAAGTAGTTTTATTTTACGGCGTGTTTTCTGGTTTTCTCTACGAGCCTTCCGAGAGAAACAAAACACAACATCACCATAAATACATTTGTCGTAACATTTTGTCTTTAACTTTTCTTAGTTGGCGACCGTTCCCAAAAGAGTGAAAGACACATACTATTTGATGCATGAGAAACAAACAGTGGAGTTTGTGAAGAACAAGGTTTGTACAGCATTGGATCATATATTAGTTTGTTTTATTCATTAACAGTGGCTCGTAATATTGACCAGTTTCATGCAATTTAACCCAATGTTACCAGTTTAAATGAATTCAGGTAAAAAAAGTCACAGGTAAACATAAACAAAGAAATAACCCTAACCATAGCCAAAATTAATTGTGACTTTTTTCCTATGACTTTATTACCAGTGAGCAAGCTAATACCCAATATCACACCTCTTGATCAGCCTCTTCATAGCCTTGAAATTTATCCTTGACCTAATTATTTACGTAATTTAATCGTAATTAGGTTACCATACGCCCATGTTTCCCCGGAAACGAGACAAAGAAAAACTCGTTAATTTTCAATACAAGATGTTGCTAACATTTCAAAATGCAACCCGTGTAAAAGCTTTGTGTACATATTTACTGAACAAAAATAAGAGATGCGCACATCACTATGGGTCACACGACTCACACTGCTGTCGATACTCGGCGTATTCGCTAATGACTTAAAATGACGTCAGCTTCCGGGAGCTATTTTGTTTGTTTTTATGTGAATTTCTTTAAATTTATATTTGCACTGTTTTAATACACCCTAGACTGGTCATTTTTGCCTAGTTACAAGTGTGCGAAAAAGTGTCCTCTTTTTCAACTATGGTAACCCTAATCGTAATTTCATCGTAGATAAATCAATATGGACAGTTTAATAACGGGGAGATGACAATCATGGAGGCACTTGTTCAGCTCAACAATGTGATTGATCAGAGTGATCCAGATGTAGATGTACCAAACATTTATCACGCGTTTCAAACTGCTGAACGGATCCGAGAGAAACATCCAGATAAAGGTAAACTAGAGTCATCTTACTTTGATGATTTGCTGACCAACGCTGACCGTCATAACCCAGTAGCAGTGGAATTAGCAGACTCGCAGACATCAGCTTGGTACATTGCGAACGGTACATGTTTTATGGCAGGGGCAGAACTAAGGGGGAGCGAGGGGGCGCCCCCCCCTGCAAAATCAGACAAATAATTTTTTTGCAGTGAAAATTGCAGTTCGCATGTAATCATTTTCAATATGAATTAGAATTAGGTAAAAAATGTTTGGTAGCTTCAGTGTATTATTTTCTTAAAACTTGTGTGTGATAAATTTCTGTAAATAACAATTTAGTTAGAGGCACATTAATAACGTTAGGTTAACTGAGAGTTAATTTTCTCATTATTGCTCTGTCCGCTACGCCGTCCTACACACATGCTAATTATAGGCCTGCATGCAGTATAAAAGGGGTTAAAATTGGCTTAACCATTATTTAACCACTTCGGATACCTCGCCCTCCCAGAAAATTTTTGCCCCCCCCCCCTGCTTGCCACATCTAGTTCCGGCCCTGTTTTATGGGAAGGTGTATGAAGTTGTAATAATAACTAGTTGAAATCAGACATTAATATTTGCATAACTGAAGCAAGTTTTTATACTCGAGTAATTTCACTTTACAATGAAGTGCAAAACGGGACTGGTAATTCTCTGCAGTCTGAACAAGTTTTTCTCTACCAACTTACATATGCAATAAGCAGTAAGTTCTACTTAAGGCGGTTATTTTCTTTCTTTTCATTACATCAGGAATTAGTTTGTTTAAGAGCAGAATTATCAAAGAAGCTTTTTTCATTTTTATCAAGTGCAACGTTTTTGTTGTTGTATTGAGATACTCCGAGCATGGGTTTCACTAACACCCCACTAGTCTACATGTGAAGTAGATATTTGTTACATAGTTATGTTATTTACTTAAAAGTAGATATTTTTGCATAGTAATGTTATTTACTTAAAACAAGATATTTGCATAGTGATGTTAGTTACTTAAAAGTAGATATTTTTGTATAATTATGTTATTTAGTTAAAAGTACATATTTTTGTCTGTTATACACATTTATTAAAATCTATTTTTATGTCTAGATTGGTTTCAACTTACTGGGCTCTTACACGATTTGGGTAAACTTCTAGCTTGTTATGGTGAACCTCAGGTAATGTTTGTCACTTTCATTTAAGGCTTCTATTAATATTCAGAACACAGTGATACTGATAAACAGCGGCGGCTCGTAGCTAAAATTAGTGGGGTTGCTGCTTCAGAAAATTTTTAGCCTTTGTTTTAATACTGTGTAAAACAAATTTAATTTTAGTGTTGTAATTTTTAACAAACAATCATATAAACTTAATAAAATCCTAAACAAAAAATATTTTTTGCTTACTGACAGCCTAAATTTTCGCAGCTCAAGCTTGATTCATTCACGGTAAGCACTTGACAACTGACTACAAACTGTGTGAGTGACAGTACTTTCTCTACTTGGGCTCAGACGTGTGTAGCTGCATGCGCACAACAGCCAAACACCGCATTGCTGGTGCACACTGTCCTGGGCTGTGAAGTAAAGAGTACTACCCACACGTGCTCTGGTTCCGTACAAGCGTAAAGAAAGAATTAAAGAATAAAGACTTATTATGTTGAATATTATCTATAACACTGAGTGAAAATAGGTGGTGCTGCAGTGCCCCAGTACCTATACACGAGTCGCCACTACTGATGACCTGATTTGTAATAATAGTATCATCTCATGGTCAGCAGCATCCAATGATGCAATTAAAAAAATCCGCCATTTGCCTCAAAGTAAGGCAATACTGTTTAAGTAATGATTTTTTTTGATGCATTTTAGTGGGCTGTTGTTGGCGATACATTTCCTGTGGGATGCGCTTTTTCTCCTAGTATTGTGTTTGGTTGTGAGAGCTTCACGAACAATCCAGACAACAAGAATAATTCTTACAAGTAAGCACTGCATCTGATTCTTGTATAGAGATGCTTGTGTTCGAGTGTTAGTCAAAGTTTTCTACATAAACATATAGAACTTTTTTTTCAAATTTCGTGCCAGTATAAGAATATGTTTGATTTTATGTCAACAGACTTGGTCTAACGATTTTGTATACTGTCATGCAGAATGCATTGTCTACAGTGGCCGTTTTAGGGGGTGGGCCTAAGGGGACTGGGCCCGCTGTTGCTCAGTAACTTACAACACACCAAATTAATATTTTCTCTGAATTATAAGCATTAGAACAATTTGCTAAATCCTAAAGGTGCCTTATATCTGTAAAAATCATATATCACAAGAAAACAGATGAAAGTTATGTACATCATGTATGTTGTATAGTGTATATCAATATATTGGTATGTATTTTTGAGTCAAAAGTGAGGAGACACCTGTACTAAACCAGTGTTATCTACCCTTAAGTGCCGTTTATCAAACCTCTGGAATGCATTATGCGTTATTGTGTAACATTTTATATTGTTTTCAATGTACTACATTTGTCAGACGTTTGTTACTACGTTTTAAATTACTACGTTATTTGTATATACGTAGCTTATTTGAAAATACTGTTATTTTAATGTAGTGTAATTAAGTCGTGCCGAAATTTTCTCTGTTTGCAGTTCACATATGGGCATGTATGAAGAAAACTGTGGCTTGGAAAATGTGCTTATGTCATGGGGACATGACGGTAAGTTATCCGTAGTTAAAACAGACTTTAAAATTTGTGAGCTTCCGTTTTACATAAGTCTTTGCTCTGCGACCAGTGCCCATGTAAATCACTCATTTCTGCTGCTGCTCTTAGTACTGCCATTCTTGTTGTCGTCGTCATTGCCGTTGCCGCCGTCGTCGGATTAATAAAGGTTAAGTGAACCCCTAATTACTGAAAAAGGTAAAAATTCACCAATGTATGTATGCTGATGATGCAGATACCAATGGCATACTGTGGACTTGATGCACTTCTTGTTAGATTAACCTTAGCGAAAGTTCTGCTCAAAGTGTTATGGAAATTAATGGAATATTAATTGTAATTATTGTAATTGTAATTATCAGTATGCTAAGGTAGTTTTGTGCAGCTTGTTTAAGCGGCTTTTTCTCAGCATTTCTGTTCCTCTTATTTTCTGCATGCATGTACAGTCAACCTCGGATATAAGGGACACCTCCGGGCCGGAAAAAACCATGCCTTATATCCGATGTCCCTTATAGCTGACCCGAGAGTGTATCTAGACCTGTACTTTTCCGTACTTTTGCCCATATTTTTATGGATTATTGCTACACATTCAGTGCAAACAGTATGTAGGAAGTTCCTTCAGTGATGTGAGATGTATGTGACCACGGAAACCGAGCTGTTCGAAGACCGAGTATGCGGAAAATTGAGGTTAAAAATCGATCAATTACGCTTTGATCATAGGGTCCCTTATATGCGAGGTAATTTACCTGGGTTGCTGTTCTGAAGATGTCGTACCTTATATACGAAAGTTTTTATAAGGAAAAACGTTACGAAAAATCGGGACCCGTGTTCGTGATCCCTTATAAGCGAGGTTGACCGTAATTCTACTGCTACTTTCAGAATTTCTTCCTTTATCAAAAAAAGACTTTTGTGAAATGAGTTACAATGACATTTTACAGAGTACATGTACCGAGTTTTGGTGCACAATGAGACAACTCTTCCGGATGAGGCGCTGTACGTTGTACGATTTCATTCTTTCTACCCATGGCATACGTGTGGAGATTACATGTATCTCTGCAATAATCGTGACACAGAAATGTTACAGTGGGTAAATGAATTCAAGTAAGTCTTGGTTAATTTTAATTGTTGTGAAGTGTTTGAATAGGTACTGCTAAACTTAAAGACGTGCATAGTACACACTTAAGTTCATTTTTACGTAATTATTATGATTACTTAATTTTTAATATGATTATTTCAATCAAATTGGTGTCCATTTTTAGCAAAAATGTAATGTATTTTACTTTAAAGTTGTGCCCCAATGAATAAAAAAATCGTCAAATATGTTTTGGACTATTCTGCACCTTTGCATGCTTCTGAAACAGATTCTGTGACAGTGCAGAAAATTCAATGTTAGTGTTTGAATTCTAATCTTCTAAAATCGCCAGGAAGGTCTAAAAAATCCATTGAATTCTAATCTTCTAAAATTGCCAGGAAAGTCTAAAAAATCCATTGAATTCTAATCTTCTAAAATTGCCAGGAAAGTCTAAAAAATTCTTTAAATTCTAATCTTCTAAAGTTGCCAAGAAAGTCTAAAAAATGCTTTGAGTTCTAATCTTCTAAAGTTGCCAGGAAAGTCTAAAAAATCCTTTAAATTCTAATCTTCTAAAGTTGCCAAGAAAGTCTAAAAAATGCTTTGAGTTCTAATCTTCTAAAGTTGCCAGGAAAGTCTAAAAAATCCTTTGAATTCTAATCTTCTAAATTTGATCCTTTGAATTCTAATTTTCCAAAATTGCCAGGAAAGTCTAAAAAATCCTTTGAATTCTAATCTTCTAAAGTTGCCAGGAAAGTCTAAAAAATCCTTTGAATTCTAATCTTCTAAATTTGATCCTTTGAATTCTAATTTTCCAAAATTGCCAGGAAAGTCTAAAAAATCCTTTGAATTCTAATCTTCTAAAATTGCCAGGAGAGTCTAAAAAATCCTTTGAATTCTAATCTTCTAAAATTGCCAGGAAAGTCTAAAAATCCTTTGGATTCTAATCTTCTAAAATTGCCAGGAAAGTCTAAAAAATCCTTTGAATTCTAATCTTCTAAAGTTGCCAAGAAAGTCTAAAAAATGCTTTGAGTTCTAATCTTCTAAAGTTGCCAGGAAAGTCTAAAAAATCCTTTGAATTCTAATCTTCTAAATTTGATCCTTTGAATTCTAATTTTCCAAATTGCCAGGAAAGTCTAAAAAATCCTTTGAATCTAATCTTCTAAAGTTGCCAGGAAAGTCTAAAAAATCCTTTGAATTCTAATCTTCTAAATTTGATCCTTTGAATTCTAATCTTCCAAAATGCCAGGAAAGTCTAAAAAATCCTTTGAATTCTAATCTTCTAAAATTGCCAGGAGAGTCTAAAAAATCCTTTGAATTCTAATCTTCTAAAATTGCCAGGAAAGTCTAAAAAATCCTTTGAATGCTAATCTTCTAAAGTTGCCAAGAAAGTCTAAAAAATCCTTTGAATTGTAATCTTCTAAAGTTGCCAAGGAAGTCTAAAAAATCCTTTAAATTCTAATCTTCTAAAGTTGCCAAGAAAGTCTAAAAAATGCTTTGAGTTCTAATCTTCTAAAGTTGCCAGGAAAGTCTAAAAAATCCTTTGAATTCTAATCTTCTAAATTTGATCCTTTGAATTCTAATTTTCCAAAATTGCCAGGAAAGTCTAAAAAATCCTTTGAATTCTAAGCTTCTAAAGTTGCCAGGAAAGTCTAAAAAATCCTTTGAATTCTAATCTTCTAAATTTGATCCTTTGAATTCTAATTTTCCAAAATTGCCAGGAAAGTCTAAAAAATCCTTTGAATTCTAATCTTCTAAAATTGCCAGGAGAGTCTAAAAAATCCTTTGAATTCTAATCTTCTAAAATTGCCAGGAAAGTCTAAAAATCCTTTGGATTCTAATCTTCTAAAGTTGCCAGGAAAGTCTAAAAAATCCTTTGAATTCTAATCTTCTAAAATTGCCAGGAGAGTCTAAAAAATCCTTTGAATTCTAATCTTCTAAAATTGCCAGGAAAGTGTAAAAAATCCTTTGAATTCTAATCTTCTAAAGTTGCCAGAAAAGTCTAAAAAATCCTTTGAATTCTAATCTTCTAAAATTGCCAGGAAAGTCTAAAAAATCCTTTGAATGCTAATCTTCTAAAGTTGCCAAGAAAGTCTAAAAAATCCTTTGAATTGTAATCTTCTAAAGTTGCCAAGAAAGTCTAAAAAATGCTTTGAATTCTAATCTTCTAAAGTTGATCCTTTGAATTCTAATCTTCTAAAATTGCCAGGAAAGTCTAAAAAATCCTTTGAATTCTCATGTTGCAAAATGCCCAGGAACGTCTAAAAAATCCTTTGAATTGTAATGTTGTAAGATCATCAGGAAGGTCTAAAAAATTCAAACATCTTTGAATTTTAATTTTTGTTTATTTCAGCCAATTTGATTTGTATTCCAAAGCTGACGATAAACCAGACATGGAGAAACTAACTCCGTACTACCAGATGCTGATTGACAAGTATTGTCCTGGCAAACTAAAATGGTAAATGCTTTGCTTGACTACAGCAGATTACAGTGGAAAATCTAAACTGCATTTAAATGCAAAAAAATCTTCATTTTAATGTACAAAACGCTGATATGTAATTTGTGTAAGTTGACTATCTCCTGCCATTTAAATGCAGTTGTGCAAAGCGGACTATTTAAAATGTAAACGATAAATTCGTGTGAATGTATTTAAACATATGGCTAGCTCTGCTTTTGTGATAATTTATATAGTTCGATTCATTGAAACTGTTAAAACTGTGCCTAAGTTTGCTTTTGCTACTTGTTTTTTTTTGTGCTTTAATGCGCTACAATTATAAATTTAAATATAAATGTATATATGCGTTTAAAGGTGAATACTTATGTAAGATGATTGTTATGCAGTATGATACTTACTGAAGATGTTGATAGAACGTGATGCAACAGCTCGGATTAGGATAAAGTCGGTTAATAAACTGTTTCAAGGTCTGTGCCATTGAAACTATCAACAATTTTTTTCATGAGATAAGCAATAATCCATAATCATATATACAATACATATCTATATTAGCTTTAATTCTATTTCGATATGTTGCATTGGTTATATTTTGTG
>JAQGDQ010000175.1:0-445029 GCA_030141605.1 Tubiluchus corallicola | reverse complement strand
TCTGATATTTTTGTGTTGATTTATGTTACAGAGTTATGATAAATCAGCAGTATTATATGGTAGAATTCTTCTGAAAAAACTGAAACAAAGCAAGCTTATTTGTTTACTAAATAACGTGTTCATCCGTCATCTATTTTCCTCTTCAATTCATTATTTTTTACCAAGATGTAGTATATCAGGTGCTGTTCCATTCATATTTAACAAATGACCTTCATTCTGCATGCCGTGTTTCACTAGTTTCAAATATCTTCACGTTCGTGAAAATGCAGGGAATGGAGTTTAAAATCTTTTAGCGGTTTTACTCTTTGACAAGTGCAAACAGCTATGCTGAATTAAAGTTTTTCACATTGTGAGCTAAAGTTTCCATGGTCATAAAAAAGTGGAGGCACCGTGAAACCCTGGGTGAAAATGTCTCCAAATTGTTAAAAATTAGTGCACAAAATAATCACAGTATTCTTAGAAAGCATCCCACAATGTTCTCCAAGTAGGTCTCGATATTGTCGACGAATGCAACAAATAACTGACGACATATTTGTTCATGGTTGGCAAATGTTCAGTAAACAGTGCGACACTTTAGAGAAGGTTTTGGGAGAGCGCGAGTTTTGCAGCTTTGGCGACAAACTTCGGCGATGACCGAGGCAGGTTATCGCTGACTGACTACAATGTTGTGAAAACACACCACCACAAATACATATCTTGGTCCTATCATTCCGGAATGTGCAGAGATAAGTACAGTTGTTACAGAGTACGTTGAGGAAAAATCTTGAGATCTTTAAATTCCATGAGTTTATAAGTAAGAAAAAAGACTTCCCCTCCTGGATGAAGAAAAAACTTTTGGATAGCTCACTAACAGCGTATGTTTTTTATAGCTGGAACAAAGAAACGCGAACACAGCGAGCTATTGACGACTACGACGAACACCAGCAGATGGCTTGCGGCTATTTCAGGATCAAATGGAGCATATTTGCAGTACATTTGGACTTGGACAATCTTGGATACCATGATACCCTGGCTTAGCATATTTGGTGTATATGGACTTATTGTCTACGAGTTTGGCAATAACTAGGGCTGTGGTATATTTTCTTAAGGAGAAAGGGCAAAAAAGGACTTACGGGTAAATTTTGTTGTTACATATAAATTTTATTTTTATTCTGTAGCTTTTCAAATATCTTGAAAATAGGTGACAAATATAAGATTGGTCTGGTCCGGAAATTAGTAGGTTTGTCAACAGAATGGCCAACGTAATTGATAGCTATCTTAAACAATTAGGAGGGGTATCATTAATAGTTTAGTAAAAATAAGTTAGGGCAGAGGAGATAATGAGACTAGTTATACTTTCACAAGCTTTATTATGACTTAAATCAGTTATCATTCGCTTAGCTTCAAAGATGTGAAGGACATCCTAGCATCCAAGAAAATTTTTAAGTGTCACTGTATTTTCGTTGCCATGTCAGGCCCAATGGGGCTTGTTACAGTTCAGTTCAGGTCGTCAAATAAAACGCCAGTATTCTACTAGCAAGTGACTAGACAGTAAGATTACATAACATTTTAAAACCTTTCACTGAAAAAAATTTAAAATAAGAAAAACAGAAATGATAAAAAATCAGGAATGAAAATGCATGTTTAAAATAGTGTCACATTAAGCAGACATTAAAACTAAGTGGCCTTTAGTAAAACCTTGGCCCCCAGTCGTAACAACCTGATTCACTTTAGCATAGGATTTGAAATATTACATTCGTTTCTGTTTGCCAGTAAACAGTTTTGCATTATTCTTCCTTTAGATTATGAACTTCTATGCACACGAAACACAACTGCAAGTTAACTTACCTGAACATATAGTTCCTGAGGCGAGCAAAGTTAGCAGCTGTGTTTATACATTCTCAAAACTCGTATCTACATATTATGTAGGAATGGATAAATCATATTCGTTTATGTCTGTAAGTAAATTGCTCTGTGTTGTTTGAGCTTTAGATTAAAAATTCTGCCAGTTCTAATACAAACAAAATTTTACTGACCTGAGCAATTAGTTCATGTAACCCTGAAACCACTTAGATCAATTGATCCACTGTTACAGATGAAGATAAAACTACCAACTGTACTCACACATTCACCAAGCCTTGGATCACAATTATGCATGGGACTGGATACATCGCATTTGTTTATGTCCGTAAGTAAATACCCTTTGTTGGTCAGGAATAGATTTCTGCTACTCGTCTTAATGTGAGCATGAAAGAAAACGAGTCAACAAGTAAACCCAATAACTCAACATGTAACAACTGCAACTGTATTAAAATATTGATGCCTAATTGTTTCAGAGTGTTGTGTCTTGATATTTAAAATTTTCTGCACTAGAAGATTTCACACCATTGATATTGTACTTTGTTACAGTGCAAACATTGCAGTTACTGAATGCTTTTTTTTTATTTTTTTCGTCAAAATCAAGTTTTAATATGTTTAAAGTAAGCAAATGCATTTTATGTATAATTGTGCAAGAAAATGCACTGTGTGCGGGGTAGAAACTTTTTAAATAGAATGCAATTGCTGCCTTTTGAGAGCAGATTTGGCAATGGTTTGTGAGAATGGACCGTGTAGGCGGGGCTTAGCATGCATTGCTAGTGTGTATGCTGTGAGGACAATTATTATGAACAATGATGAAAACTAAAATTAAACATTGTCGTCATCTGTTTATTAGAAAGTTCTTTTTGCATTTACAGACGAAAAATTAAATATTTTTGCGTATAATATTTTAGAAACCTTTTTCATATTCCAGCGTTTCATTGTACAGTCTCGCACAAGGACATACTAACCAAAAGGCAAACTATTCTATAGCCTAGGGCGCCAAAGTTTCGGGGGCATCACATTTTAGAAAAAAATGTTATTATCCTCACAAAATGTGTATACTTTCATATTCAAATGAAGGGGCAAATTTTATAACACACCACAGGGAGTTCCTGGGCTCAGCTTTAATATAAGTGCCACATAATGAACAGGTGGAAAGTATTACACAACAAGCAGTTGTGCAGCCTGCTCTTACATAAGCGGGGTGCAAAAATACATGCAATTGATTATGACTATGTACAAACTAGGTTCATAGTGTCTTTAATACACCACAAGTAATTGTTTAATCTCTTCATTACATAAACAATCATAAATTCACAATAGTAATGGGATGTATCAGCCTAGGACGTCGTAAAGTCTTGATACGTCCCTGTTTTGGTATATCTTACTACGAAAGATGAGGCATGTTAATTGATGCTCAAAAAAGGCAGTCTAATTCAAGTTTTGTACCTGGAATAAGAAATAGCCTTCAGTGTAAAGACTTTCATACTCTAAATGAGCATCAGAGTTTTGAAACCTGGCTTTGCTGCTTATAACTGCATTGATTCATATACAAAATCTTCTGATTTAAATTGACACAGCGTAAATGTTTAAATTCATTGCATGTCAGTGTAAAAGGTTACTGACCAATAAAATGTTCAAGATTAATCTACTAACCTGTTAAATTAAAAAAGAATTCAAAAAAATTGTAGAGAATGTGAAATGTGCAGTCTAAGGATGCTGAATTTAATTAACAAATTCTCTCAAGAAATCTATCTTAATTAATGGGCAGGCTTTTTTAAGCTGAAATGCCATCTCATCATTATCATCATCATCGTCGTTGTCATTGTTGTTGTCACAATCCTCGTCTTCATCGTCGTCTTCATCATAGTCATCTTCGTCACTATCACCAACATATTGTCAGCTTTACCACGGCAGTATTTTCTGTTGCTTTATTTAGACACCAAGATTGTTTCAAGATTTCATTGCAAAGAATAAAATAGCAAAACAAAAATATTGGGCAGATGTATATAATTGTCACAAAAGATTATTTCACAAAATTGTTTAGACAGCAGGATTCCTTGTGCTCCTTATTGCTACAATAATAAAGCATAATAATAAGGCATTGCGCTATAATCAAATAGTACAGTATTAACACATTTATCTTATACTTTGTACTACAAAATTTAAGTTCGTTTTGATTTTATAAAACCTTATACATCATGCAGTCGCTGCGCCATCTGTCAGCAAAAAGAAAAATTACATGTGTCTGATCTTTAGTGAACTATTCTACGTTTACAGATCAAAATAGTGACAGTCAGTGTGATGCTCCTAAGTCAAAATTAACTCAACCAATAAGTTTGCTTTATGACACGACGCATCAATGAGTTACTGGCACTGATGCACCAATGAACACATATGGGCGTGTGTATTCAGAGTCTGTGACTCATGGGCGTGTGCATACAGAGTCAGTGACTCATGGGCGTGGTTTCTTAAACCTATTTAACCGTAAAAGGAGCGCACTGCTTGCTTCTGTTGCGCTAAACTCAACACTGCGCAAAAATTGCTGTGAATAAAACACCGCAGGTTAAATTTGGAATTTCCTTTTTAATGTGCGCAGATCGGTTTTCTAAATTAAGACTTTCAATATCATTTTCGTAAATGGCGAAATTTTTCTGCTTTTTTCGCAATTTCTTGTATAAAATTTTGTGAATTTTGCGTACTTTCTCGTGTGCAACTTGAGTGTATTAGTGAATGCGGGAGATTTCAATGTTATCTTTGTGGCAAAATTCATGTACATAATAAAAAGAGAGCCTGCGCATATACGAGTATTTGCAGTTTTTGTGAATATCAGTGCACACAGTGTTTCTTGTGAGGTATTTTGTGAAACCTGTGATTTTGATGTATGTGCTAATGTGAATGTGAATGAAACACAATTGCAGCAATTCTTTGTTTCTGCTAAAGTGATTGACAAGAGTAACCCGCTTCTATTTTAAACAGCAAAAAAATCCTCCACTTTCTTATTTTGCTCCTGTTTGAGCACAAACATGAGTTGATGTCAAAATTAATAAGAAAAATCGCATTGCTCAATTAGAGTAGCAATCAAAGTTTTCAAAGCTTGATGGTGTTTGCAATGGTTCTAGTGATAGAAAGTGGTTATTCTTTCTATTTTAATGTATTGCAAATTTATTGATAATGCGAACATCATTTCATTAAAACGGTTTATTTAATGCAGGTATTCTTGAAACACAAATTTATTGATAACACTGTTGCTAAACATTCTAACCTGATTTGCATTCTTTTCAGAAATTGATACGTATCTTAAGTTTATCATTTTCTTATCTCACTTACATTCACAGAGGCCATTCTTGCGCTGGAATCATGACTAATTACTTGACAGCCACACTTCGCAAATGTTTCAGAAAATATGGACAGAGGTTAAAGTTAAGAAACTTTTAGTTTTTTTTATTTCCTGTTCAAAAAGATTTTATTGTATTGAAAAGTTTTTGAAGTAAGAAAATAGATATGCCGTAACAAATGGTAGGAAAATAAAACATTGCAGACTGTTTTATTATGAGCCACAACATACAGTATCTACAGTCATTTTTGTTTATTCAGTGAAAACTTGTTTACAGCAGATTTGAACAATGAAACCAGAATTTCATGCTAAACTTGATGGAAACCCAAAACATGTAAAAGTTTTTTATGTGGCCCAAAAAGCATACATTTTGCAAACACAGTAAAATGTAAAGTTTTAGTGAGCATGCATCCAGGCTATCTTGAACAAACATGAAGCCATGACAGGCACAGTAAAGGCCAGCCGAGATGCTTGAGAAATCATAAAGCCAAGTGTCAAATGAAGCTAAGCTTCAGTTTTTTGTGCTTATGCTTCAGTGCGCAAAATGTCTCTTTCTTAAATCCTTAACATTTGCACGAAGCATTAGAGACTTTGCCTATTTTTAAAATTCTTAAAACTGACATCCTCTTAACATGAAAGATGCTCTACAATAATGTAATTATTTTCATCGTTTTTCATTTATTATTTTATTTTTAATTTTGAAGTTTTCTACGTGTAGAAGAAACTGGAGACTGTGACAAATTATAGATGTTGTGAAGACGTTATATGGAATACTAGTATGCTTTACTATGTTGCTGATAAGTCAACTTACATGCCTTCCACACGGTCCTTCAAAAGAATGACCTCTCTCTACAAGATAACTGTCAATCAGTTTACATATAACTAATTGTTAAAGGGGTGCTCTCTTCAATTCTGAAATGGCCCCAAAGTGGTCTCAAGAAAATGAGTTTTGTTGGCAGTGGTTACAGAATGTGCTTCTGTAAACGTAGAGCGAAGGCATAGAAAAAAAGAAGTTGCGTGTTAAAATGGTTGCAACGAAGAAACACAAAAGGAAGCTATTAGCAAATATTTAAAGAATTAAGAGCAGACGCGACCAAATGATTTTTTTAAATTACACGCAGATGACACCAACAATGTTTAATGACATGCTAGATAAAATGAAAATTTCACCTGTCATACAAAAGAGTAATACCAACGTCAGAGCTTGAGGGTAAATTTCGTGCATCTAATATAATAATTTTTGATATCCCACCACTTTGGTTTGTCAATTTTTATAATCACCAGAAGAAACTTTCCATAAGCTTTCTATGAATTTTTACCTCCCTGTACATGTCTATAAATCCTATTATGAATTCCCCATTCCGCTCTAGGCGCTCCGTGTTTATTTCGCCATGCAGCCACAAACATTAGTTTCTGCACTTGTACAGGGTGACAGAAATTCATAGAAAGCTTATTGACTAATGGAAAGTTTCTTCTGGTAGTATGTGGTGAAGACAGACGTTAGTTGTTATACTAGTATGCTTTACTATGTCACTTTATAAAACAATAAGTCTATGTCACTTTATAAAACAATAAGTGATTTTTATTTTTTTACAGCAGGAATTCAGTTTTCGGAAATTCTTCGCGTTTTGGCTGCCTTGCCAGTTGCCACCATCAACAAATGAGCTCTTCTAGCTAAGTTACTAGCGCGCTTTATTATTGGCTGTTCATTCCGAGAATGACGATCGATACTGACGAAAATCAAGACACGCACAAACTAATACATCTGAAATGAGAGGTACAGCACCTATTTTTGTGCAAGACGTTTCCGAAATGCAGGCGCTAGTGCCCGTCTAACTAGCGAATGGCGAAATGCATGTAACAGTGAAGAACTAGTGGCGTGAATGCGAAATTGTATTTGTGTGGTAATAATTCTTCCATGTAAGTCATTTTTGAAAAAATAGTGCGTTCAATTTCAATATTTTAAAGAGTAGATTGTTTTGACCTACAGTTTAAAATTGGGACCAGTTGTGCTTTAATTAATTTGCTGTTAGGATATATGTTATTAGCACGATCTTTCTTAATGTATGTTCTACGTATTCTGTGCTCATTCTTTACAAAATGCATAGACTTACTGTCTGTTTAATTTGTAGATACATGTATTAACTGCTCTTTTATATTTGCATTAAAATGGCAAAAGTCGTACCTATGCAACGACACAATTAAGAAAGACACCTGGTTTACAACAACTAATTAACATTATCATTATTTTATTATAATGATAATGGTAATTACATGAGTAATGGATATATATATATATATATATCCTACTGAAAGGTGCAGAGGCTTATAAGCCAACTCCCTCTATATTCAAATATAGTAAACACAAATATACACTACAAATATAGTGTAAGTTGGCGTAAGAGCTATAACCTTCCAGACTCATCTTTTACAAAATTCTACATATTTTATAAATGTTGTTAACAAGTGTAATGAAATAATAATAATCATGTTAATTAGTTGTTATTAGTTGTTGTAAATATGGTGTCTTTCTTAATTGTGTCATTCCATAGGTACCTCCTTTGTCATTTTAAAGCAAATATAAAAAAGGTGTTATTACATGTATCTACAAATAGACAGTAAGTTTATACATTTTGTAAAGAATGAGCACAGAATACGTAGAGAATGAGTAATTACATGTAATTAACTGTTATGCATGTTTTTATGAGTTGTTGTTAATTTTGTTAAACAATTGTTAAGTTAATTTTTAATAAAGTATTTTGCTGTTCACTTACAACTTAATATGAATCAGTCATATCAAACTAAATTAAAATATAGTAGTAGTTGTTTGTCCCAATATTTTATTGTTAAGATGTTTAAGTTGCCATTTTTCTGTTTCAGATTATAGAAGTTGCTGATGAGGGAAAAAACTTGCAGTTTTCTAGTGTCAAGTCAGTTGGCTTTTTCATCTGTTTCGTCAATGGCAGTTGTTAGCAGGTTCTACATGCAAAAAAAGCTCACGTAGGCTTACTATTACTTGAAATGAACAGAATGTGTTCCAAACATTTAGGTAAAGATCACAACTTGTTTCCTAGTCCAAAATAAAGTGCAGTACAATGTTAATAATAATGTTTCCTGTGTGCCAAATCACAGAGGCAGCTAAACGTCTTTTTCTTTACTTATCACCTCTTTTGAGTGAATGTGTTCTATCCTGTGCCTCACCTCTTTCATTACCAAAGGAAGTATTAAAAAAATTAGACAAATGATTTCTCTAGCTATGACGGTTCGTGCCATACTGGTACGAAATTTAGAAAGTATAAGCTAATATGCTTTGTCATGTTCGCACAGGAAAAAACTCGAATACAACACTGAAATCTACAAGATTATAGAAAAAAATCAAAAAATAACATAGTTAACTTTAAGAAGGCACCTTGCTGCCTCAATCAATCTGCCAACAGCGTTTGTTCTAATCTTGCGTTAAAAGTTTTACGTTTATTATAGAACTTTTTTCAACTTAGAGGCTAGCTGCAAGGTTGCGTTAAGTGTTTTAGGTGTACTGTAGAACTGTTTTCAACTTAGAGGCTAGCTGCAAAGTTGCGTTAAGTGTTTTAGGTGTACTGTAGAACTTTCTTCAACTTAGAGGCTAGCTGCAAGGTTGTGTTAAGTGTTTTAGATTTACTACAGAACTTTTTTCAACTTAGAGGCTAGCTGCAAAGTTGTGTTAAGTGTTTTAGGTTTACTGTAGAACTTTTTTCAGCCTAGAGGCTAGCTGCAAAGTTGCGTTAAGTGTTTTAGGTTTACTGTAGAACTTTTTTTCAACTTAGAGGCTAGCTGCAAGTTTGCGTTAAGTGTTTTAGGTGTACTGTAGAACTTTTTTCAACTTAGAGGCTAGCTGCAAGATCGCGTTAAGTGTTTTAGGTTTACTACAGAACTTTTTTCAACTTAGAGGCTAGCTGCAAAGTTGCGTTAAGTGTTTTAGGTGTACTACAGAACTTTCTTCAACTTAGAGGCTAGCTGCAAGGTTGCGTTAAGTGTTTTAGGTTTACTACAGAACTTTTTTCAACTTAGAGGCTAGCTGCAAAGTTGCGTTAAGTGTTTTAGGTTTACTACAGAACTTTTTCAACTTAGAAGCTTATTGAGGTCATGCAGTGATCATACAAACCATTGACAAATGCGTTATCTATATTTAACAAACAAATATAAGTGCGCTTGCTTTTTTCAAAACAGTTGTGCGGTAAATGCACATGCAAGCATACGAGAGTTGGGGTGAGCAAACATCTAAGAGTTGTTTTCCTACTTGTCAAAGTTAATTATTAGCGGGCTCGGCGAATTTGCTTTCCAAACTTCATGCCCACAGCTACCTCGTTAAAGGAGAATGTGCTTAAATTTATCTGAAAGTAGCTAAGATAGCTAAGTTTAGCGATTCATATTACAGTAAATTAAGTTTCAGATTTGTTTTTTTCGTTAGTCATGCTAGGCATTAGTGGAAAACACACAAGAATAGCTTTTCCCGCATTTTGAGAATTGTTAAAGGACAAGAAAAGAAGTACCTGAAGTTGGTTTCAGAAAAATCGCCTTGAAAAGTTATATTGCTTTATAGCGATTTTATGCGTATATCGTACTCGCGCCGAAAGGAAAATTTGTTTGTTTTCATTTTAAATTTCAAGCAATACTGTTCCGACCGCACCATTACATGACGTCATAGACGAGTTACTTAATTCTTTCGAAGAAAACGAAATTTTAATCTATGTCCCAAAAACTTGCCATGCAAAGTTATGTTACTTAGCATTTTGCTTACCTGCTTGAAAAACTTATTTAACTTGAAAAGAAAATTATTAATTATTTAAAATGCTTTTATCTATTCGTAAAATGTCACTGACTCACCCCCCAGGGTGCACTGCTCACTAACCATAAAAATATTTTTAATCTTATTGACAAGATACAGTGATTTTAAATTTTTAAATTTTACTCAGTTAGTGACGTGCGCGGTGCAAACGCTCGGATTATTATGCGTTTTGTTATCTAAACTTGTTTCAAATGACTTATCGTCAAAATGGCTGCGTAAACGGTCATCGCGGGAGTTCAAATTTGCAAGTTTTATACAGCGTTCCTGTCGATGCAAGTCATATAACTAATTGATATAAGATTTCAAGACTAATATTTTAAGGTTTATGTAAGTGGAGGGTACTTTAAGACATTATTTCGCGCACATTTGCGCAGACACCCTCAGCACGTCATCACAAGTCTGTGCAAACACCTGAGCACGTCACCACAAACCTGTGCGAACACCTTTGGCACGTCATCACAAGTCTGTGAAAACACCTGATCACGTCACCACAAACCTGTGCGAACACCTTTGGCACGTCATCACAAGTCTGTGAAAACAACTGAGCACGTCATCACAACTTTGGCCAGTAACTTTTTTTTATCATTTTAGATTAGAACACTGAACATGTTCGAGGCGCATCATAAATAATATAGAATCAACTTTCCCCTGATTTCAGTTGACAAGATTTATGATTTTATTGTTGCCGACAAAGGCAAGGCAATGAACGACCTTCACATAAAACTGGTATCTATTAAAATGATAAAATCTTAAAAACGCTCAGGGCTTTTTCTTATTTCCATAAAGATTATACAGCTTACAAAGTCTTTATTTTAGATAAAACAATTTCTGTCTTTCGTTTTTTCCTTTATTCCTTTATTCCTTTTTTCCCTTTCCATTTCATTTCTTTTCTCATCTCTTTTCTTCTCTCTTCTCTTCTCTTCTCTTCCCTTCCATTCCGTTCTCTTCTCTCCTTTCTTTTTTGTGACTGACTGACTGACTAACTGCTTAACTGACTTACTGACTGACTGATCGGCCGACCGACCAACCGACTGACAGACCGACTGACTTACTGACTGACTAATTCACTGAGTGACTGACTGACTGACTGACTGACTGACTGACTGACTGACTGACTGACTGACTGACTGACTGACTGACTGACTGACTGACTGACTGACTGACTGACTGACTGACTGACTGACTGACTGACTGACTGACTGACTGACTGACTGACTGACTGACTAAATTATTTTGATGAATTCATAAAAAACACAATCTTTATCAATGGGTAAAGTGACAATTTAAATGACATAACAGTCAGAAAAAGTTCAGTATGCGAGAAACTCAATGCTTCGCATTCTGAACTAGTTTACTGCAAAACATTCGTGACCCGGAAGATCTAAATTAAAAAGCCAGAAAGATTGCTATAGAGGCAGCAAGCAATAAAATAAAACATAAAATTTACAAACATTACAATTTCAATAACTCGATAATGATTGATATCTATATAATGATGAAAATTTAATGATAACAGCGACTGTATTTTAGTAATAACTCCAGTATTAATATAGGTTTTCAGTAAAAGTATTTCACAATTCTACTCGTTTGTTCCTTTGGGACATTTTTCTTGTTGTCATTCAATCTAGGAAAGCTATTAGGCAAGTTAATATTTTACTGCAGGGTAAAAAAATTCCTGGAGGTTGTAAAGAAATTTCATTGCATTTATTACTGGCAGTCGGTTCAGTAAACAATAAAGTTTCCTCAGGCAAACTTCTTTATCTCTTGCGATGTAAAACCTGAATGTGTGACTTGAGTAAGTTATTTCTAAAGGTTACTGCTCTGTAACATACCAAGGACGCTCATAACAACACGTTGTATAGGAGTAAGAAAAATAAAGAGGCACAATCAAGTATCATCATTATCATCGTCTTTACTATCATGCTTGCCTTTTGGACTAATTATGTTTCGACCTCTTCATAGTCGCTCAAATTTTTTGCAGCAGCCAGCTTCATCATAGCCATTGTCATTGACACTGTTGATAGAGTTGGTTGTTGTTGTTGTTGTTGTTGTTGTTGTTTTTGTTTTGTTGTTGTTGTTTCTTCCCAAGGACCACTTTCATTTGTAATTGCTAAGACTTAGTAGCGGGATTAGTGGCACGAAGCATAGACATAGTACAGCGGTATCAATTTGGTTTAAAAATTCTTGTCTTTTCATGAATTTTACAGGTTGACTTATTACTAAAATACAGCCCGCTGTTATCACGTCATTTTTACATCAATAATTATCAACTGATATCAATAATTATCAAGTTATTGAACTTGTAATGTGGGTAAATTTTACGTTTTATTCTACAACTTTGTGCCTCTCTAGACATCTTTTGCATCTATGTAATTTCCTGTTCCAGCTTTTTTATTTATATCTGCAGACTCTCGCATGTTTTGCAGTAAACTAGTTCAGAATGCGAAGCATTGAGTTACTCGCTTATTGAGCTTTTTCTACCCAAGTGTCTGTTATGTCATTTAGAATGCTTTTTACCATTGATGATAAATACGAATTTTCAATTTCACGTGGTTGGCTAACCTAGAGTTTCAGATTGACAATAGGTGTCAAACATATTTCAAGCTGGAAATGTGCAGCATATCGCGATCATATTAATGAAAAGCAATGCAGTTTTTTATTCTCAACTTAACGTCTTCAACATTCAGCTCAGTAAGACTTACTGATAAAATTGCAAAGATTAAAAGCTTGGGAAATGTGTCCCAGCATGAATTGTGACTGGACTTTGAAATCTTTTAATGGATTTCCTTAACACAGTAAACACCTTAAAATTATGATATTTTTCCTGAGGTCATGTCTGAATGTTCTGAAAGATCCTTATGATTCATTGTAGTGTGTAGACTAATGTTACATGACAGTGTCTAGACTGAAAATTAAAATAAATTCCAACGTTTGAGTTCCCACTGCTCAATAATTGCAGGAAGATAATGTTTAAATGCATAACGCTTGTCGTACATGACAATGTCTAGACTGAAGATTTATACCTGTGTGCAGGTTGAACCTCAAATGTCAATAACTGTTTCTCTGAATTTTGTACCAGCAGCCAGTAAGGTGCTGCATTTAGACACATTAGTGACAGTTTTTTTGAGACTATCAAAATATTTGCTTTTTTGTTTCTATTGTTTCTATTATTTTGCTATTGCTACTTCTAAAATTGTAAAAATAATTGGCTCGATGATTTTTTTTCTGTTTTCAGAATAAGTTTAATGGCACCAAATTTTTGCTTACAGACTTTAGGGACTTTCCAAGACCAGTCACAATGAATTGTAGTTTAATCAAAACACACACATTAAGCAACAAATTTTAGACAAAAGCGTCAAGATAAGAAAAATAATAAAATGGTTTTCTTGAATCATTCAAAATTGATAAAACAAATTATTTGCCACCCAAAGAGTTGAGTTTATAGATGACAGGAGGAGACAAGAGACAGAAAAAAGTGGGAACAAAATTTCACGAAATTGTTAGTAATAAAGCAAAATTGTAAAAGTTTTTCTATTTTACTTCATGTTTTTACTTCAAGGCATTTCGAAATATATTGGTGCAATCTCGTTAAGCAGTATCATCATATAATGGATGATTCACGTCCTCGGAATCATAAATTAAATCTACGAGGTTTTTGAACAAACCAACAGCACAAATTAAAATTGATAAATCACGACAGTTTGACTTACCCCTACCTCTCTCTCTCTCTCTCTCTCTCTCTCTCTCTCTCTCTCTCTCTCTCTCTCTCTCTCTCTCTCTCTCTCCCTCTCTCTTACACCTCTCTCTCTCTCTCTCCTCTTTCTCTCTCTCCCTCTTTTTCTCTCTCTCGCTCTCTGAGTGGAGTGATGGTATGACCCACAGACTGACTGACTGACTGACTGACTGACTGACTGACTGACCGACCGACCGACCGACCGACCGACCGACCGACTGACTGACTAATTATTTTGAGGTAGCAGTTAAGTAAATTATAACTGAGATGATGGAGTTTGTACCATCATCAAACATTGTCATGTAAAGTTAATATGTTTACAAGTGTTAAACATATCCCGTGAGACCAAATTTTTTCAGAATTTGAATAAAAAGGATTTAAATATTTTAAAACCAATCAAAAATAAATTCCACTGACATTAGTTTTAAATTCAGAATAATTAATAATAACATCGTCACCATCATCATCGTCGTAGTCATCGTAGTCGTCTTAGTCGTCGCCATTTCAGTTTTTCAAAAAACAGTAATAAATCAACACAAGCAGTAGCAGAAGGAGGTTTACCTTGAGATGTTAATTTGGACAGTAACCTTTTCTACTACTTCAGATTACAACACTCAACACGTATGAGACGCATCATAAATAACAAAGAACCCGCCTTTCCCTGATTTCACATTTTATTGTTGCCGACAAAGGCAAGGCAATGAACCACCTTCACATAAAACTAGTAGCTATTAAAATGATAAAATCTTGAAAATGCTCAGGGCTTTTTCTACATTTCAGAAACAGGTAAGAATTTCTTTTTTCCAGCTAAAATACAGGCTTTTGTTTCTTTCTTTATTCATTTTTTCTCTTTCTTTTCTTTTCTTTTCTTTTTCTTTTCGTTTTCTTCCTTTTTTGTTTCATAAATTTTTGTTGTCATTCATTCAAAAATATACATCATGAATGCCTTCAGCAATGCGCTTTAGTAATAGTTGCCAGTTTAAGTGGAAAGAATAAAAACTTGTTAAATATATCCAAGTGTGGAATCGTGACTGGATTTTAAAATGTTTTCATGGATTTATTTCACACACTAAACATTTGTTCAGAGCTAAAGTTTATGACATTTACCTGGAGGACATGTCTGAGATTTCTGAAAGATTTGTGTTTCATTGTAGACTAATGTTACAAGACAGTGGCTAGAGTGGAAATGAGAATAAAATTTCAATGCTCCCGACTTCCCACAGCTCAATAAATGAAATGTCAGTGTTTTGCTGGAGGCTAATCTATACATGCGTAACTTTTATCCTACATGACAGTGTCTGGAGTGAAGATTAATACCTGCGTGCAGGTTAACGCTAATGTCGGTTTTATCACCCTAAAATTTGTTCCAACAGGTAGTAAAATTAAATTTCAGACAAAAGTGTTATAAAAAGAAAAATGATAAAAAAAATGTTTCTCTTTAATCCTTCAAACTTGATATAAAAATTGTTTGTAACCTAAACAACTGAGTTCACAATTGTCACAAGTTGGTAATTAGCTGAGAGAAGAGAAGAGAGAAAAAAGAGGTAACGATATTTCAGGGAGGAATGGAAAAAGACTTAGTAATAATGCAAAATACTAAAAGCTTTGATTCTTTTACTTTTCAAATTAGCATTATAGTTTTACTTCAAGTCTGTTCATTGGCTTTTCTCTGTTGAAAAAGTCATAAATATTTTGCCGCAATCTCTTCAGAAACATCACATAATGGATGATGCTCGTGTTCAGAATCATAATTTAAATGTAAGAGATTCTTGACGAAAAATAACAGCTCAAGGTCAATAATATTTTTTAATATTTTGCAATATATACTGCAAAATCTTCTTTAAACTCAAACACATTATTATTATTATTATTATTATTATTATTATTATTATTATTATTATTATTATTATTATTATTATTATTATTATTATTATTATTATTATTATTAACATAAATGTTTTGTTACAGCAAAATCTGCTTAACTCTTATGAGAATGAGAATGGACATGTTAGCGGGGCTTAACGTGCATTGTGAAGACAATTAGGATTATCATAAAAAATAAAAAAAATCATAATTTAACTTTGTGATCATCAGTTTATTGGAAGTTACATTCTGGTATTTACAAACGGAAAATTAATTTTTTGCATACAATAATTGGAAACATTTTAATATTCAAATGTTTAATCGTACAAGTACCCTAACTTAGCATGAAAAACGCAATATGTTAATTCACGTTCAAATAAGGCAGGACCATTCAGCTGTCTTAACTTAAGGAATTCCAATTCAAAGCGCTGGAAAGGTTACTGGCCAATAAAACAGCTCAAAGTAGATCTATATTTCTGGAAGCGTTTTGTAAAGTGGCATTTGCTTTTTTTTATTTTGCTGCTACTTTGCTATTTGGAGTATTACATTAGCTTAGTTAATCTTATCTTAGTTTACTAGCCTAATAGTTTTACATGATTCGCATTTTTATTGTAATTAAATTGCAGAATTTGCTTTTAAGTTTAATTTCATTTATCTACTGCTTTTAAATCGCCATGTAAAATTATGATTGATTATCAATTGAAACTCGTGGTATTTCAAGTAATTATGCATTTAAACGATTATAAAGTATTTTTCATTTTGTCAAACATTTAAGTTTGATCTTAGTGAGTAATTTTGTCTACGGATTTTAGTGGTCACTGAATGGCGAAACTTTTAAATTTACAAATAAGTTATTTCATTGGTTCTGCGCGTAGCATAAATATTTTTAACTTATTGCTTATAAAGCAAAGTGTGAGGTAGGAAATTGCTCAAATACTCTAACCAAAAGTAGAATCCTTGTACGCTGACTATTTGATACACATGCACATACACCCGCATGTAATGTGCACACACCACACACGCATACACGCACACATCATCTCACATAAAAACACACACACACACACTCTCAAACCACGCATACACACACACTCAAACCATGCATGCATTCACGCATACCCGCACATTATATAGACTTTCACGTAAAGGCATTCTTTGAGACGTTTACACCAATAGTTATAGTAAACCCAGGTAATGGAATTCGATGCCATCATTAATCTTCCGTCTAGACTCTGTCATGTAACACTAATCTCTCTTGTGCATTATAGGCGTTACCAGCATTGCAGAAATGTCCTCGGGGGAAACTTTAGCTCACAATGTGAAAAACTTTAATTCAGCATAGCTGTTTGCACTTGTCAAAGAGTAAAACCGCTAAAAGATTTTAAACTCCAGTCCCTGCATTTTCACGAACGTGAAGATATTTGAAACTAGTGAAACACGGCATGCAGAATGAAGGTCACTTATTAAATATGAATGGAACAGCGCCTGATATACTACATCTTGGTAAAAAATAATGAATTGAAGAGGAAAATAGATGACGGATGAACACGTTATTTAGTAAACAAATAAGCTTGCTTTGTTTCAGTTTTTTCAGAAGAATTCTACCATATAATACTGCTGATTTATCATAACTCTGTAACATAAATCAACACAAAAATATCAGAAAAACATTTACCTTGAGAAGATACTTTGGCCAGTAACCTTTTCTACTATTTTAGATTAGAACACTGAGCATGTTCGAGGCGCATCATAAATAATATTGAATCAACTTTTGCCTGATTTCAGTTGACAAGATTTATGATTTTATTGCTGCCGACAAAGGCAAGGCAATGAACGACCTTCAGATAAAACTGGTACGTACTTAAACTCAAGAGCCTAAAAACTACTTTTTAACGTTTTTGTTGTTTGTGTTGCTGTTGTTGTTGTTGTTGTTGTTCTTGTTCTTGTTGTTGTTGTTGTTGTTGTTGTTGTTGTTGTCAATTTATCGCTTACCTTAAGGGTAATTTCGCTTTTTAAACTTTGGTGACCAAAACGCAAATTCGAGTTTGTTAAAAGAAATGTGTAAACGAAGCCAGCTTATCAATCTTAAATACAGTTTTGTAGGCATTGTTGTTTGTTTTTCCACAATATTTTAAATGCCGTAATTGATTTACTGCAGCCACTTTTTGAGGTTTTTAAAAAATAAAAAATAAGATCCCGTGGCTCAGCAAGCAAGATATTAATCTATCTAATTATATATTTTTTATATAAAATATTCACTGAAATTTTAAATTGATTTGAACTTTGAATAGCGGCCATTTTATTTTCTATTTTTGTTAATCCAAAATAACATAGCTCAGCAAGAAAAGTATTTAAATCCACTTTCTCAAAATCTACTTTTATTTTATACGAATATCTCAATACAATTTTGAAATTATTTAGTAACATAATGAAAGCAAATTTAAAATTCTTTTAATTTATTTATTGAAACAAGATAAAAGAAATTATTACAAACGAACGTGAGAAAATTTATTTGTATTTTATACAGATTAATAGGGTGTTAACATCATCGTTCATCATCATCAGCAGCAGCAGCTGCAGCATAAAAATATTACAAAAGCACTACGTAGTAAATATAGGGATTTTAACTAGACAGGCTATTGTGCTGCTTTCTATAAGCAAAAACCAAAATTACATTTGATTGAATTTCTAGTAAACATTTCTGTGTATACAGATCGTAATTGGTGACAGACAGAACCTTAAGTCAAGGTAAAATTAATCTAATGCAATATCTCAATTCAGTTTTGAAATTATTTAGTAACATGATTCAAGAAAAATATTCATTTATTCATGCAAAGACAATAATTTAAGCTAACGTGACAAAATTTAATTATATTTTGATGAATCATCACCATCATCGCAATTATTGCAAAAAAATAAATTCATTTTGATTTAAAGATCATCTCGCTAAGCACTACGCAATAAATATACAGGGACTCTAGGTAAGAAGACACTGTGCTGCCATCTCTTTGCAAAAACCAAAATTACATTTTTGTGTGATTTTTAGTAAGCTTTTCTACGTTTACAGTCATGTTGTTAAGTTAAGGTAAAATTAACTGAACCAATAAGCTTACGTTACGCCAAGATACGACCAATCAACTGCTGGTGTTGATGCACCAATGAACACATGGGGCGTGAGTATTCATAGGCAGTGACTTATGGGCGTGGTTTCTTAAACGTATTTAACCGCAAAAGGAGCGCTGCTTGCTTCTCTTGCGCTAAACTCAACACTGCGCAAAAATCGCTGTGAATAAAACACCGTCTTGTTCTTTTGGTTTTTAATCTGCACAGATAATACAGTAGTCAGGTTTTGCAAAATTATTTTTGTAAATGTCAACATTTTTGTGAGTTTCTCACCACATTTTGTGCAAATATCTCGTGAGTTGATTTTGTTGGAAAATTTTTTTGAACGTTAGCATTTCACTATGTTTTGTTGTGTTAATATTTTCTGAATTTCTTATGTGGAATATGTGAATTTTCGTGAGATTTCAATATTATTTCTGTGGTAAAATTCGGGTAAATAAAAAATAGATATAGAGCTTGTGCGCACGTTTCACGGTGTTTTCAGTGCATTTGTGTAATATTTTGTGAAGCAAGTGAATACGTTATTAACTGTGCGCTAATGTGAATAAAATGCCATTGAAGCAATTCTTTGTTTCTGCGAAAGCGATGGATGCAGCCAGCGAGGAACTCACTTTTATTTTAGGCAGTCAGAAAAATGCTTCACTTTCTTATTTTACTTCTGTTTGAGCACAAAAATGAGCTGATGTCAAAAAAATGTCTAAAGTTTCAAAGCGTGATATTCCATGCTTGCAATTGTTTAATTCATAGAAAGTGGTACTACACTTTATTTAAAGTCACAGTAATGCAATTTCTTGAATAAAATTAGGTTAAACCTGTGTACTTGTAGACTGTTGATAAACATTCTAACCTGATTTGCATTCTTGCCAGAAAATGATTGGTATTTTGGTTATTAATTCGGCATCTTGTTATTTTCACATCAGCCATTCTTGTGCTCAGAACATGACTAATTACGTTTGAGCCATCTTTCACACATCTTTCCCAAAATGTGCACCAAGCTTAAGCTAAGCAGCTTTTACTTCCTTTACCTCCCTTTCAGAAAACTTTTTTCTATTGAAAAGTTTTTGAAGACAGATCTGCCATAACAAATGGCAGAAAAATAAAACATTGCAAACAGGTTTGTTATGAGCCACAAATTACAGTATCTGCAGCCATGTTTGTTTATTCAGTTGTTTAAAGCAAATTAGAACAATGAAAACCAAATTTCGTGCTAAAATTGCTGAACGCCCAAAAATAGGCAATAATCTTCGATATGTGGCTCAAAAATTGATATGTTTAGTAAACAATGTCAATTGTCAAGTGATAGTAAACATAAAGCCAGATGTCATGCTTGAGTAAACATGATGCCAGATGCTATGGTTCCTGGAAAAGCCAGTTGTTATTTTCCAGTGAATTCAGGCAAATCTCATTTTACGGTGCACAAAATGTCTGATGCTTGGTGTAATTGACCATCATCTGCACAGTCTTTGTCATGCTCATTGCATCAGTCACTTTTCATATATTCATGTGATGGACCTGGAGCTTTTTCAACTTTGTTTACTCTTAAAGTACTTGAAACTTTGTAAAAGAACTGGATTTTGTCCATTTTTAAAATACATGTCTTTCCGCAAAACTTTCTTCAATCAAATCGCTCCTTTACCTATTAGTATGTCATGTAAGAGGCATTTTGTTTTATAGATGTAGAAGAAGACAAAACAGGACCAACTGCATTCACAGTTTAATGAAAAGCTATATACCTAAGGCATTTGCCTGTTCCAGACATTAAGCAGAGTGTAGCAGTATACCTACGCATTATATAATACTTGATGCCTTCTTACAGCATTTGGTCCAGAGAATAACATATCAAAACTAGGCCGAAATTTGAGCACTGCAAAGGGCCTAGTGATGGCTACTTTTTGACCAAAATGAATGGCATTTAAGCTATCAAGATTGTGAGAAAATACTCATTTCGATTTAAAAGTATGAAACTTTATACAGTGCTAGAGCTCATTGTCGCAATTAATTTTGATTATGGAGTCAACTCAAATTCGTCCAATATGGCCACAAGTTTCCAGATTGCTGTTTCCATACTGTCACAACATAGCAAGGTTATGTTTGAATAATGCTCTGCTTAATGCTTTGAAAACATTTACCTTGAGAAGATACTGTGGCCAGTAACCTTTTTTATCATTTTAGATTAGAACACTGAGCATGTTCGAGGCGCATCATAAATAATATAGAATTAACTTTCGCCGATTTCAGTTGACAAGATTTATGATTTTATTGCTGCCGACAAAGGCAAGGCAATGAACGACCTTCAGATAAAACTGGTACGTACTTAAACTCAAGAGCCTAAAAACTACTTTTTAACGTTTTTGTTGTTTGTGTTGCTGTTGTTGTTGTTGTTGTTGTTGTTGTTGTTGTTGTTGTTGTTGTTGTTGTTGTTGTTGTTGTTGTTGTTGTTGTTGTTGTTGTTGTTGTTGTTGTTGTTGTCAATTTATTGCTTACCTTAAGGGTGATTTCGCTTTTTAAACTTTGGTGACCAAAACGCAAATTCGAGTTTGTTAAACGAAATGTGTAAAAGAAGCCAGCTTATCAATCTTAAATAGAGTTTTGTAAGTTTTGTTGTTTGTTTTTCCACAATATTTTGAATGCCGTAATTGATTTACTGCAGAAACTTTTTGAGGTTTTTAAAAAATAAAAAATAAGATCCCGTGGCTCAGCAAGCAAGATATTAATCTATATAATTATATATTTTTTATATAAAATATTCACTGAAATTTTAAATTGATTTGAACTTTGAATAGCGGCCATTCGCAATCCAAAATAACATGGCTCAGCAAGAAAAGTATTTAAATCCACCTTCTCAAAATCTACTTTTATTTTATACGAATATCTCAATACAATTTTGAAATTATTTAGTAACATCATGAAAGCAAATTTAAAATTCTTTCAATTTATTCATTGAAACAAGATAAAACAAATTATTATAAACGAACGTGAGAAAATTTATTTGTATTTTATACAGATTAATAGGGTGTTAACATCATCGTTCATCATCATCAGCAGCAGCAGCTGCATCATAATAATATTACAAAAGCACTACGTAGTAAATATAGGGATTTTAACTAGACAGGCTATTGTGCTGCTTTCTATTAGCAAAAACCAAAATTACATTTGATTGAATTTCTAGTAAACATTTCTGTGTATACAGATCGTAATCGGTGACAGACAGAACCTTAAGTCAAGGTAAAATTCAATTTAGTAACATAATTCAAGAAAAATATTCATTTATTCATGCAAAGACAATAATTTAAACTAACGTGACAAAATTTAATTATATTTTTATGAATCATCACCATCATCGCAATTATTGCAAAAAAATAAATTCATTTTGATTTAAAGATCACCTCGCTAAGCACTACGCAGTAAATATACAGGGACTCTAGGTAAGAAGACACTGTGTTGCCATCTCTTCGCAAAAACCAAAATTACATTTTTGTGTGTGTTTTTAGTAAGCTTTTCTACGTTTACAGTCATGTTGTTAAGTTAAGGTAAAATTAACTGAACCAGTAAGCTTACGTTACGCCAAGATACGACCAATCAACTGCTGGTGTTGATGCACCAATGAACACATGTGGGCGTGAGTATTCAGAGGCAGTGACTGATGGGCGTGGTTTCTTAAACGTATTTAACCGCAAAAGGAGCGCTGCTTGCTTCTCTTGCTCTAAACTCAACACTGCGCAAAAATTGCTGTGAATAAAACACCGTCTTGTTCTTTTCGTTTTTAATCTGCACAGGTAATACAGAAGTCAGGTTTTGCAAAATTATTTTTGTAAATGTCAACATTTTTGTGAGTTTCTCACCACATTTTGTGCAAATATCTTGTGAGTTGATTTTGTTGGAAAATTTTTTTGAACGTTAGCATTTCACTATGCTTTTGTTGTGTTAATATTTTCTGAATTTGTTATGTGGAATATGTGAATTTTCGTGAGATTTCAATATTATTTCTGTGGTAAAATTCGGGTAAATAAAAAATAGATATAGAGCTTGTGCGCACGTTTCACGGTGTTTTCAGCGCATTTGTGTAATATTTTGTGAAGCAAGTGAATACGTTATTAACTGTGCGCTAATGTGAATAAAATGCCATTGAAGCAATTCTTTGTTTCTGCGAAAGCGATGGATGCAGCCAGCGAGGAACTCACTTTTATTTTAGGCAGTCAGAAAAATGCTTCACATTCTTATTTTACTTCTGTTTGAGCACAAAAATGAGCTGATGTCAAAAAAAATGTCTAAAGTTTCAAAGCGTGATATTCCATGCTTGCAATTGTTTAATTCATAGAAAGTGGTACTACACTTTATTTAAAGTCACAGTATTGCAATTTCTTGAATAAAATTAGGTTAAACCTGTGTACTTGTAGACTGTTGATAAACATTCTAACCTGATTTGCATTCTTGTCAGAAAATGATTGGTATTTTGGTTATTAATTCGGCATCTTGTTATTTTCACATCACCCATTCTTGTGCTCAGAACATGACTAATTACGTTTGAGCCATCTTTCACACATCTTTCCCAAAATGTGCACCAAGCTTAAGCTAAGCAGCTTTTACTTCCTTTACCTCCCTTTCAGAAAACTTTTTTCTATTGAAAAGTTTTTGAAGACAGATCTGCTATAACAAATGGCAGAAAAATAAAACATTGCAAACAGGTTTGTTATGAGCCACAAATTACAGTATCAGCAGCCATTTTTGTTTATTCGGTTGTTTAGAGCAAATTAGATCAACGAAAACCTAATTTCGAGCTAAAATTGCTGAACGCCCAAAAATAGGCAATAATCTTCGATATGTGGCTCAAAAAATTGATATGTTTAGTAAACAATGTCAATTGTCAAGTGATAGTAAACAAAGCCAGATGTCATGCTTGAGTAAACATGATGCCAGATGCTATGGTTCCTGGAAAAGCCAGTTGTTATTTTCCAGTGAATTCAGGCAAATCTCATTTTACGGTGCACAAAATGTCTGATGCTTGGTGTAATTGACCATCATCTGCACAGTCTTTGTCATGCTCATTGCATCAGTCACTTTTCATATATTCATGTGATGGACCTGGAGCTTTATCAATTTTGTTTACTCTTAAAGCACTTGAAACTTTGTAAAAGAACTGGATTTTGTCCATTTTTAAAATACATGTCTTTCCGCAAAACTTTCTTCAATCAAATCGCTCCTTTACCTATTTGTATGTCATGTAAGAGGCATTTTGTTTTGTAGATGTAGAAGAAGACAAAACAGGACCAACTTCATTCGCAGTTTAATGAAAAGCTATATACCTAAGGTATTTGCCTGTTCCAGACATTAAGCTGAGTGTAGCAATATACCTACGCATTATATAATACTTGATGCTTTCTTACAGTATTTGGTCAAGAGAATAACATATCAAAACTAGGCCGAAATTTTAGCACTGCAAAGGGCCTAGTGATGGCTACCTTTTGACCAAAATGAATGGCATTTAGGCTATAAAGATTGTGAGAAAATACTCATTTCGATTTAGAAGTATGAAACTTTATACAGTGCTTGAGCTCATTGAGGTAGTTAAGTTTGATTATGGAGTCAACTCAAATTCGTCCCAATATGGCCGCAAGTTTCGAGATGGCTGTTTGTAGCTTACATGGGCTACGTCTTAACTAGCAGAGCCTACAGGATAATAGTTTTTGTGTCAAAAAGATCTATACCCGATGCTTAAATGCCCTTGAAATATTTCCCCATTTGAAGATAGCGGGTAAGTTGACTTGCTCAAAATGACGGAATTGGTCATTTGGCTTTAAAAGCATAAAATTTTGCACAATGCTAAAACCCATCCAGTTGATTATTTTTTGGTATGGAGCCAATCGAAAAGACGGCAGACAAAATGGCTGTTACTGTCACTTAAGGGCTATATCTTCCAGGAATAGTGAGCAAAGTCTACCTGTTCTGTCAAATAACATGCACATACTGTCACAACAGAGCAAGGTTATGTTTGAATGATGATATGGTGGTTTCCCGAATGAATATTGCAGCTACCGTATTATTATAATACGTGTTAGGTAGGATTAATACGCTCTGCTTAATGTCTTCTGTTGGTAGCAGCAATAAGTTGTTGACACTCTTTTGATGATTCAGAATGCAAAATCCTGTGTGATTTCCTTATCAATTTAGTAAAACTTTTCCAGCATGTGTCGAATGCTAATAATAAAGTTTAGTGCAGTTCAGTGCCAGATCCCAATAGTTTTGCTTGATGTACAACCTGTTCAGTATGCTCTAACATTACATCAATTGATCTATTGACACTTTTTCTTTGTGGGCAAGTCTTTATGTGCTTTGTCAACTGTCACCGTGAAGCATGAGTTGGCTTCATTATATTGGAGTTACCTCTTCCACACGTGCCACACAGAACAGACTATCTTTTCCTGCTCCTGTCAAAAAATGAAATCTGGTCGAAATCAGTAGTAGATGACAAAACGGAACCAAGAGCATCGCAATTTCATGAAAAGCTTTATACGTAAGTTATTTGCCTGTTCCAAACATTAAGCAGAGTGTAGAAATGTACCTACGCATTATATAATACTGGTGAAAGTCATGTATGAGGTTGAAGTTGAATACTTTGTAGAAAACGAATAAACACTATATTACATATCTGCACAAAAACTGAAACACGTTTATTATACTAAATACACATGAGTAAAATGAGGATCACAACTGCTGCACTGCACTGAGAGTGTGAGGTAGACAGTGTGTAGCACGACTGCACTGCACTGAGAACGTGACAGAGAGTCACATAAGTAGATCGACTGCACTGCACTGCACTGAGAGCGTGACAGGGAGTGACTAGAAGTAGAATCCAGCCAGTATACATAGGTAGAAGTAATTATGCAAACTTGGCTTCACAAGTACCATTACAGTAAAATAGGGGGAGATCCAGTGAGTATGCATATTCACTGGACCGAACAATTGTACTAGGGGTGAGTTTAGCTAGAAAATGTAAAGTGATTAGTCAATAGATGGCAGCACCTAAAAATATACAGTTACAACTTTCACAATACTGTTACAGTAGCTGCAATATTCATTTGTGAAGCCATATCAGCATTCAGATATAACCTTGCTACCGTGTGACAGTACATGCATGTTAATTGATAAAACCTGTAGACTTTGTTCACGATTCCCAATAGATATACCCTTATGAGCGAGCAACAGCCATCCTCTCGGCCATCTTTTCGATTAGCTCAATGCCCAAAGTTAGTTTGAATGAGCAATTCCGTCATTTTGTGCAACGTTTGCTGCCATCTTATCTACCATCTTGAAATGGGGTGATATTATATTGGGATTTAAGCATCAGACACGGATGCAATCACCGCAGTACATTCTCTACCTATGTAAATTCCTTGTTTCTTACTCATTATGTGACAATATTTGAAAAAGCTTGCTTTGGATTTTCTACCCCAAGGGCTGACATTATGAATACCATAATCTAAATCTTAAAATGCCATGTGCTGAATAACAGATGCAGTTATTGAACTAAAGGACTTTCAAAAAGCTAAAAAAATTCTCAGCTTTCTGATTATTTATTATTTTTACCGCCATGCATCAAAGGGTGCTAGATGATCTATTTTTATGCACCTTTCTGGAAACATTCCCTTAACCTGGTAATTATTGCTCAAGATTTGCATTCAAATAACAAACTTTTATGTTATATGCTCATTTTTTGCTAATCTGCTAATTTATTTACTTTCACTCTTTCACCCAGAGAATAACGTATCAAAATTAGGCCAAAATTTGAGCACGGCCTATCGACATCAAAAAAGATGGCAGCTTTTTAACCACAATGAATGGACATTAGGTATATCAAGATGGTGAAAAAAACACTCATTTTGATTCAAAAATATGAATCTTTACACAGTACTAGAGCTCATAAAGGTAATTATATGGAGGCAATCGATATTCGTCCAATATGGCCGAAACTTTCAAGATGGCTGACAATATGGTTGTTTCTAGCTTATCACTTGTGCACATTTTAAAAACATTCTCTAAACCTGGTAATTATCAATCTATTTTAAACCTTTTATGTTATATACACATCTATTTACTAATATTTTGATTTATTTACTTTCACTCTTCCCAGTCTTATTTATTTTTTTACTTGTTTCATTTCATTCCTTGCACATACCATGATCAGATTCCCATGCAGAGCATTTACCAAATCCTTACGTAATAATCAGCATTCTAACACGGTTTTCTGTAGGCTCTATCATCAATAACAATAATTTTGTACTGCAACTGTTTGACAATTATTACCTTGATAATTATTTTGATGAGAATAACCGAAGTGATCCTGATAGTGATTTTTTTTAATCACGTGAATTTGTCGTGTGGCAGTAAGTACTATAATGATAAACAGTTTAACTCCTTTTTATTAAATTTAAAATTCGACAATTCCTTTTCTCTAATGCACTTAAATATGCAAAGTCTTCTTTCCAAATTTGATTCCTTACATGCCTACAGAGATTTACTGCAAGCAAATTTCTTTGTAGTTGCTCTAACTGAAACCTGGTTTTATGATAAATTTTCTTTTGCATTTTCTCAGCCTGGAAATACTTTTGTATTTGCTAAGAGAGATAATCGTAGAGGGGGAGCTGCCATGCTCATTGGTAATGATATAACTTTTTTTCTACGTAGTGATTTACAAATCTGTGATGATGACATTGAAACCTCATTTGTAGAGATTCATAACACTTTGGAAAAAAGTTATTTGTATCACTTTTATTGTATCAGAACGGCCTATCGGCCTCCAGGTAATTCGGTGCCTGTTTTTATTGACAAACTGTCTCATTCTATTAATCATGCTAAACTTTAAGCAAAACATTTTTTGTTAGCTTGTGATTTTAATATTAATCTTGTAAATGTTAAAGTTCAGATACTAATTATTGTTCTCTAAATTTCATGTTTTTTAATGACATAAAGTCATCCTCATATCAATAGGCAAAAAAGAAAAGAAGTTTAGATTATATCACGTAGTCTCCATCAAAATTATAGACATTGTACGTCCTCCAGGAAATAATGTCTTTAGGTTGAATTGAAAAGCGGTGTTGTAGTGTGCGAATAAACCACTAAAATGTTCCAAAATCTAAGAGCGATACTTTCTCACGTGAAAACGCTTCCCACGCTATCCATAAGATAATATATTATGTTGGTACATAAATGTTAAGTTATATTTCTAAATGCACTTTCTGTTTAAAACAGACCCAAAGTGTTTTGTGAAATTTTTACTACTGATAGTGACGCATAAACAGTAATCGACCTATTTCTATTATTTCTATTGCAATTTGTTGTTGTTATTGTTGTTGTTGTTGTTGTTGTTGTTGTTGTTCTTGTCGTTGTTGTTGGCATTGCCGTTGCTGTTACTGCTGCTGTTCACATTTTCTGGTAATTGTTCATAGTAAATTTGTTACTATCGTATACTACAATTTTTAGCTGCATTGAAACAACGAAGCCACACCCATATGGTCCGAGACCAAATCGAATTTTCGCTTCTTTCCGTTGGATATTGAATATATACATATATGCAATTTTGCAATATACTTTGCTGCTGCCAGGGACTGAACCAACAGAAGATTTAAAGTAATTCCACTGTACGCTATCCAAATTTTTATTGCAAGTCTTATTCATAATTACAATTACATATAGTATAGTACTATTATTTAATACTAAAATAATATACAATTGCGTATAATAATAATAATTATAAAAATTTTAAATACTGTAATTAATTTCAAGGTACAGTTAATTAGTTGTAGGCTTTGCTTACCTTAACGTAACAACAAGGTGCTGTTCAGGTGAAATATAATCCCGAACATTTAATCAAATAAGATACGTAAGGTTGCAGGTTGCATTTTCAAATAGCTTATGCATTTTTCTTCATCCATTACAACTTGTTGATTCGCCTTGGTGTTCATTTAACTACCACAGACCCACAGCAAAATAAATTATTCTTTCTTCTAGAAAGTTTCATGTTCAGGATTTCTTGCTAAAACTTTGTGCATTTAAGAGGCGTTGTACGGAATGAATTCGGACCCAGTGGAAACAACTTTTGCGGACGTACAGCGTGCAGACAGAAAAGTCTGTGTCTGTGCATGTCTGCGCGGGCGCAGCGGTAATATACTGGTAAAGAATAAGTTTAATGAATTTTTAAGTGCTGTTCGCCAGGAAATTCTCTTGTCTTGCTGCATACCAACTTCAATGTTCCTTAATTTATTCTATGACAATTTTGGGATCTCGAAGACTCTTTTTAAAATTTGTTTACCACCATGATTCAAATTTTACCCACTTTCTCCTAGGCAATATCATATGGAAATCTAATAAGCTGATATTTTTACACAAAACTGCAACATTTTAGTGCAAATGTGGGGAGCTTCTCAGAACAATTGATTTCAGTTCCCTTATTATACTTTCATTGTTTTTCAGTTTTCACCCCTAATCAGTTGCAAAGTAAGTGAGTAAGCAATTTATTGTCATTTTATTATAGCACATAAAATTATAATGAAATTTAGTATATAAAATGTAACTCAGTGAAGTTTATGTTTTTTCAGTTTCCTCCGATTTCATATTTTTTGCAATCGACGTTGATCTCTCTCTAATTCCTGTAATTTGGAATCGGCATTTCCAAACGCAATCTACGGCTGTACTCTTGAGTTTTTTTTACTTGTTATGTGCATAATCTTCTGTCATGTATCTCACTCAGCATCCACATACCCAAGTCTCAAGTTGTCAGAAAACCAGGTTACCTTTGCCACCACGCTGTTGCTTTTCATATCCAAGTTTAATATATAACTAATAACATTTTTTTCGGTTTATTGACTCATTTATTGCTTAAATAAATTAGTGAATTCTGTAAGGTAGTTTACTTCCCCTAGCTTATTAACATACTCTACTGTTCCTTCGTCAGGTATACGTGAAATAAATGAGTTTCACAAAGTGCAAATAAACAAATTACATAATACAGCTAAAATATTACGATGATGTCAGACATACTTTGTTTATTATACATTAATTACATTTCAAGTTCAACATATATAGTTTTACTTCGCTTCGGGAAGATAGACTTATCCCGTATTTTTGCACTGAAAGTCAATATTCTGAACAGACCAGCTAATTACGTCATGTGATGCAGTTATAAATATAGGTCTTAAGAACTAAAGTACTTTATTAAATAAGTATATTTGCAAAGAATGAATTTGTTTTGCACTGACGAATAAAAATTGAATATGACTAAATTATTCCACAAATACATATAAACACTGCAACTTTGACAAGCTAATTTTTTCAGTTGGCCTTCATCAACATCCTCTATTTCACATCTACATACTCATTATTTATTAGCCAATGTTCTTATCCAGTTATAATAGGTAAATTAAGGTATTTTACCATACGCATGTACACATTCTACTAACATTCTCTCTTTACGGGCTCTGTCAGGTGATTGCTCCATTACACTTTGAAAAACATAAACATATACCTTTAAGTGAAATACTTTGCAAACATTGTGTAATCCGACAATCTAACGTTTTTGCTGTACATGCGACTGTAAATAGTGCAATTAGAAGTTTCACTGTTGTGCCTGATTCACTTGTTACACAATATTCGTCTTTGCAGGTAAAAGCAGCCAATGGGTCTGTTAAGAGTGGTGCTTAAGCTTTGTAATGATCACGTTTTTGTGTCAAGATCATTTTTAGGTTTTGTGCGTTTTCAGTAAATTTATTGAGTGCTTTATGCTGTTATGTTCAGTAAAATCAATGAAGCGTTTTTCATGAGGCAGGCGTGCCGGCAAATTTTTTTCAAGCAGTTAAATTATCTGCTGCTTGAACAAAAATAGCCAACATCTTCAAATAGTAATGAAATATACAACCAGAATATGTTATTTATGCAAATACAGGACATAAACTTCTTGTGCATTAAAGATATTAAAATTTGTAAAAAAAAACTGTATAAAATTCCACGTAGCAGCAATCCACAGCTTAGCTGGAACAATAAGTTGCCATGGTGTTTGTGACACGAAGCTGCTATATTCATTGTCTTACTGTAGCTTCTAACATCACACTGCCAGAATGGGAATCGCTAAAGTTGGCGTTGCTATGGTGACAGCAATTTTTGTCTGCCATCTAGGGACGAGTAAATAAACAAAGCAAGTGTGTAATTGCAGTACTTGCAGTCGTATGAAACTAAATTACTTTTATTGTTACGCAATTTTAAACTACAAGTGTTTTCAGGTAGACATGCACTAGTATAGCTGTTCTGCTTACACAATCCAAGCACAAAAACACTATAAAAATGTTGCACTATAATTAGTATATAAGTATATTGTCATATATATATATATATATATAGCAATCAGTCAAACTGCAAGTTTTGTCAAATTTCTTTCATAAAGGCGTTAATTGATTACTTTTACCTATCAGTTGTTACTCAAACTGCAGACTGTTTAAATTGCAGTAAATTTCAGTTTCTTGAAAAACTCTCACGATTTTTTTAAATTAGTTTCTGTTAAATTTCAGGGAATAGCCCACTCCCTTTGAGTCGCTTGTCTGCATATTTTAAACGGCATGTAAAATCCTTAAGTTCGCCTGTTCAATTAACTAGTTTAAATGAGTTTGATGTTGCTTACGTTTGAAACAGATTCTGAGATTTCACACATTGTGAGCCTACCTTTCAAGGTCTCTTTAATTCTTTATTCATTTCTATACCTATATCAAGCACTATATATATATTATATCGCAAGCAAAAACTTGCAATAAACTAAACCACTAAACCTATAGATGCATTTATTCGCTTTCTCTTATATATTGGCCACTTCTCAATTCAATTTAGGTTGTTTTTTCCTCTATTGACTAACATCTTCATTAATAATCTTAAGCATTACTTAGTCATTTATCTTGTAATACACCCAATTATCACGCAGCAAAGACGCATCTTCACTGTCAAATGCGTTGGTTTCACACTCATTGGTTTCAGTGTTATAACTAAACCCTTGACATAAACGTTGTTCCATACATTTAACTTGACAACTTAATTTTGAATGCCGTCCTGCTGTGCGTTTGCCTACTGCAGGAGAGTGTGTACTTGATATTACTCCAGCAGTCTGTGAAATCACCCGGGTGAGTTTAAATTCACCTTGTAAAACGCCTGAAAGATAAAATATGATTAACATAATTCGTTATAGATTCGCAAAATGGACTCAAATGTCATAGATAAGCCTTGCCAGTTGCAGAGATTAATACTAGACTGACATGTTGACCTCTCATTTACTGTCTTCAGTTCCATAATCAGAGAGCTGCAGTTTCTTAACTTTACAGGGATGTGTTCTGTAACGTCAGTTATTTTTTCCCACTAAAATAACTTCCTTTTCTAAATTAGGTTTTGTAATTATTTTATTATTGTTAATTTCAACATGTACTGTATTATACTCTTGTATGGTTATAAGTTACCGAAATTAACTTAATTACCATAGAGACTTTCTTTACAAAGTGCTTTCATTTCCTTAAAAGTCAAAAATCGCTGAGCTAGGAAATCTTCCCCATTTATACTACTTATCAATTCAAATTTTCTTGTACTCACGTTCGCATGTAATGCCATCTCCAAAATAGTGCTCATCACATTCACAAGTAAAACTGCCAGGTGTGTTATGACAAAGGCCAACGACTGATGCACAATTATGTCTGTTATCGGTGCACTCGTTTTGATCTGTGATTAAATAAAAATAATGCAATATATGAACAAATTGAGAAATAATGTCTTTTCCAACTCTCAGTAAAAGAGAAAAATTATACCTTGCGTAAAGAAATAAATGCTTTTGTTGATCATCAAATTATTTAGTGAGAAATTTCTAACTTTATGAAGATATGCTCACCAAGGCTACAATTATGCATGCGGCTGTGATACATCAAATTCGTTTATGGATGTGTGTAAAGGAGGCTGTACTGCTTATGCCTTTAGATTACAAAGCAAAAACAAATCGCTCCTGATGCAAAGGCTTTACTTAAACCGACTGTACCATTTTTACAGAAGCAAGTAAAACAGTCCAGTTGTGTTGGCACATTCACCAAAGCTTGGATCACAATTATGAATACAATTTGATACCACATTCATTTATATCTGCAAGTAAAAGCTCTGGCATTATGTGCCTTTTGATTAAAAAAGTGCCATCTACTTGAAACATGAAAGGTATTTCGCTTACCTAAGCAAATTACTCCTCGAGCAGTGGCTTCGCTCAGATCGATTGTCTCGTTTTTACAAAGGCAAGTCAAGCTACAAACTGTATTCATACATTTGCCAAAGATTTGATCTCAATTATGCATACAATTTGATGCATTAAATTCGTTTATGTCAGTAAGTAAATGGTCTTTCATTATTCTGCTTATAAATTATAAAATTGCCATCCACATTCCACATGAAACATGACTGAAGGTTCACTTACCTGAACAAATAGTTCCTGGAGCAACGGCTTTACTAAAATCAATTGTTCCACTTTTGCAAAAGCAGGTAAAACTACCAGCTGTGTTGACACATTCACCAAAGATGGGATCACAATTATGCATAGGATTCGATACATTACATTCATTTATGTCTGCAACTATATAGCTCTCTACTATTTATGCCATTTGTTTATAAAACTGCCAGCTATTTTTAATATGCACAAAAGTTCGTGTATCTAAACCACTGAATTCTGGAACAGTGGACCCAATTAGATGAACATTTCCACTGTTAAAAAGTTTTGTATAGGCAGAAAAATCTACCAACCATGTTCAAACATTCACAAAGCTTGGGATTACAATTGCTCATAGAATTTGATATGTCACATTCAATCATTCATTCAAGCAAACTGCTCTGTGTTATTTTTTGCTTTAGATTGTAAAACTAACGTCTAATTGAAATGCAGGAAAAATTATTTACCTGAACAAATAGTTCCTGGAGTTCTGGCTTCACTTAAATCAATTGTTCCATTTTTGCACAAGCAGGTAAAGCTACCAGCTGTATTGGTACATTCGCCAAAGTTTGGATCACAATTATGCATAAGATTGGATACATCACATTCATTTATATCTGAAAGTAAAAGGTCTGGCAATATCTCCTTTTACAGATTATAAAACTGCCACCTACTTGAAAATTGAGTGAAGGTTCACATTACAAAGGCACGTCAAGCTACTACTGTATTTATACGTTGATCAAAGTTCGGATTGCAATTATGCATTCAATTTGATGCATTACATTAATTTATGTCAGTAAGTAAATGGTCTTTCATTATTCTGCTTATAAATTATAAAATTGCCATCCACATTCCACATGAAACATCACTGAAGGTTCACTTACCTGAACAAATAGTTCCTGGAGTTCTGGCTTCACTTAAATCAATTGTTCCATTTTTGCAAAGGCAGGTAAAGCTACCAGCTGTGTTGACACATTCACCCAAGATGGGATCACAATTATGCATAGGGTTGGATGCATTGCATTCGTTCACATCTGCAAGTAAACATTTCACCTATTTATTCACTTAGATTTAAAACAGCAGATCCACTTAAACGAATTGGTCTGTTTTTAAACATTGCTAACAGGCAAGTAAAAGTACGAGAAATGTACCAACTGCACTGATGCATTATTTTACCAAACTTGGAATGACAATTATGCATCAGAATAGATACATTACAATCACTTATGTCTGAAAGTAAATGGTTCTGTTTTGTTTTAGAGCTTTGCCCGTTCAACAAGTGTGATAAGGGAAGAACTTCTTTATTAGTGTTATACATTATCCTTCCTACATTTGATATAGCATCGCACAGACTTATTTAAAATTATGTAATAATTAGGGGGAGCTCATTATAATCATGTAACTTCAATTTCACTTTTCTAGCAATGTAATTTATGTACTTAATGAAATGCTTATATCTTATTATGTTATTATTATCCTTACCTTTATCGTTATCATTATCATTATTATTAATACGTTAGATTACAAAACTTTCATCCATATTAAGGTGAGCAACATTTAAACTACATGAACAACGAGTTCTTGGAGCAGTGACGTCACAAAGATCAGTTGTTCCATTTTTGCAGAAGCAGGTGAAGCTACCAGCTGTATTGATGCATTTACCAGAGATTTAATCTCAATTATGCATACAATTTGATTCATTACATTCGTTTATGTCAGTAAGTAAATGGTCTTTCATTATTCTGCTTATAAATTATAAAATTGCCATCCACATTCCACATGAAACATGACTGAAGGTTCACTTACCTGAACAAATAGTTCCTGGAGCAACGGCTTCACTTAAATCAATTGTTCCACTTTTACAACTGCAGGTAAAGCTACCAGCTGTGTTGATACATTCACCCAAGATGGGATCACAAGTATGCATAGGGTTGGATGCATGGCATTCGTTTATGTCTGCAAATAAATACTCTGTCTTTATACTACAAAACACAATCTATTTTAATGTGTAAAAAATCATCTATAAACAACTAATTCCTAGACCAGTGGATCCAACTACATCAATATTGTTCTTTTTATTGATAGAGAAGCATGTAAAACTAACGGCTGTATTAACGTATTCCAAAATTCGGATCACAGCTGTGGATTGAATATCAACACCACTTTACATAAAGTCTGCCAAAAAAAATCATTAAGGTCTTGAAATATGCAGAACGCAAGGAAAGGAGGGAGAGCTCACACAATGACGGTGTGCTGTTAGATGGTACACTAATTATTCAGTGAAGTTGCTTTACGATATGATAATATTTCTTTTGTACTTCTGGGTGTCGTCCAGGTCCGTTTACGCAGTCCCATGCACACAGATATAATAAACAGTTATATCCTAGCATATTATTACGTAAAACGTACATGCCACGTAAAGGCTGCCTATGAAGTTTCTGATAGTAGATTCATGCTAAACTGAACACTGCTGTCTAAATACAGATCAAAGTAAATATGTTTCAATTACTGCAACTTTTGTACAGATGCTAAGCTGCTTTCTCTAGACAACTTTTTTTACCAAATAGCTCATCTGTATTATTGTTACATGTCACCAGGATATTTCAAAAACAGGAATTCGCTGCAAACATTGTACCAAAACTTCCATATTACACTGCAATGTCGCAGAAGCAAAGAGAAAATGAACAGTTTTTACAGTGTTATAAAGAGAGCCTTTCAAATCTGTTATACCGCTGCTTACATAAGGGCTGTGCAGTAAAAGTGTACCCGGTTAGTGTTATACTGCAAAATAGCGTGTTACATTTTATACAATATTGCCACGATAGTTAATTTTTTCTAATATTGAACAATAATACGCTGCTAGGGAAGTTAACAAAAAATGTTTGTATATATGTAAATCTGTTCTGATATCAAGAGTAATGGCGTGAAACTAACTTGCTAATGGTCAATAATGTACCAGTATCCTACGTTAGTCAATAATGTACCACTATCCTACGTTAGTCAATAATGTACCAGTATCCTACGTTAGTCAATAATGTATCACTGTCCTACGTTAGTCAATAATGTACCAGTATCCTACGTTAGTCAATAATGTACCAGTATCCTACGTTAGTCAATAATGTACAACCACCCTACATTAGCCAATAATGTACAACTATCCTACATTAATCAATAATGTACCAGTATCCTACGTTAGTCACACAATAATGTACAACTATCCTACATTAATCAATAATGTACCAGTATCCTACGTTAGTCTACATTAGCCAATAATGTACAAGTATCCTACATTAATCAATAATGTGCCAGCACCCAAAATTGGTCAATAATGTACAAGTATCCTACATTGATCAATAAAGTACAAGTATCCTACACTGGTCAAGAATATGCAAGCACCCTACATTGGTAAATAATGTGCAAGTATTCTACATTAATCAATAGTGTGCAAGTATTGCAGCCGACTAAATGACCAACTGGTCTTTCGCTGCCCTTTCTTCACAATTTTTTTTCAAATTAATTGTATTATAACTGTATTGTTTATTGTGTTGTGCAAAAAAATAAGAAAAGATCATGATTATGATTATTCTACATTGGTCAATAACGAGTAAGTACCCTACACTGAGACTTGTTTGTGCAAAACAAGTGGGTGTCGCAACAACGATGACAATGTCTTACAATTTTTATATAATTTCTTAGTGGAAAACGGCGATATTTTTCAATGCCAAACTATTCAATTTTGCTGTCCCAGTTTGTTCAACGTGCTGCTCGTTTTAATCTTTCATTTCTCTATTCTTTGTTTTTCTCGGGAAATCCAAGTAACTCCAGAAATGTATTTTCCAAAATTTGGTTCCTGTGGACTAGATTTCAGAATTCAAGTGTTTAGATACACGAACTTTTGTGCATATTAAAAATAGCTGGCAGTTTTATAAACAAATGGCATAAATAGTAGAGAGCTATATAGTTGCAGACATAAATGAATGTAATGTATCGAATCCTATGCATAATTGTGATCCCATCTTTGGTGAATGTGTCAACACAGCTGGTAGTTTTACCTGCTTTTGCAAAAGTGGAACAATTGATTTTAGTAAAGCCGTTTCTCCAGGAACTATTTGTTCAGGTAAGTGAACCTTCAGTCATGTTTCATGTGGAATGTGGATGGCAATTTTATAATTTATAAGCAGAATAATGAAAGACCATTTACTTACTGACATAAACGAATTTAATGCATCAAATTGTATGCATAATTGAGATCAAATCTTTGGCAAATGTATGAATACAGTTTGTAGCTTGACTTGCCTTTGTAAAAACGAGACAATCGATCTGAGTGAAGCCACTGCTCGAGGAGTAATTTGCTTAGGTAAGCGAAATACCTTTCATGTTTCAAGTAGATGGCACTTTTTTAAGCAAAAGGCACATAATGCCAGAGCTTTTACTTGCAGATATAAATGAATGTGGTATCAAATTGTATTCATAATTGTGATCCAAACTTTGGTGAATGTGCCAACACAACTGGACTGTTTTACTTGCTTCTGTAAAAATGGTACAGTCGGTTTAAGTAAAGCCTTTGCATCAGGAGCGATTTGTTTTTGCTTTGTAATCTAAAGGCATAAGCAGTACAGCCTCCTTTACACACATCCATAAACGAATTTGATGTATCACAGCCGCATTCATAATTGTAGCCTTGGTGAGCATATCTTCATAAAGTTAGAAATTTCTCACTAAATAATTCGATGATCAACAAAAGCATTTATTTCTTTACGCAAGGTATCATTTTTCTCTTTTACTGAGACTTGGAAGAGACATTATTTCTCAATTTGTTCATATATTGCATTATTTTTATTTAATCACAGATCAAAACGAGTGCACCGATAACAGACATAATTGTGCATCAGTCGTTGGCCTTTGTCATAACACACCTGGCAGTTTTACTTGTGAATGTGATGAGCACTATTTTGGAGATGGCATTACATGTGAACGTGAGTACAAGAAAATTTGAATTAATAAGTAGTATAAATGGGGAAGATTTCCTAGCTCAGCAATTTTTGACTTTGAAGGAAACGAAAGCACTTTGTAAAGAAGGTTTCTCTGTTAATTAAGTTAATTTCGGTAACTTATAACCATACAAGAGTATAATACAGTACATGTTGAAAGTAACAATAATAAAATAATTACAAAACCTATTTTAGAAAAGGAAGTTATTTTAGTGGGAAAAAATAACTGTCGTTACAGAACACATCCCTGTAAAGTTAAGAAACTCCAGCTCTCTGATTATGGAACTGAAGACAGTAAATGAGAGGTCAACATGTCAGTCTAGTATTAATCTCTGCAACTGGCAAGGCTTATCTATGACATTTGACTCCATTTTGCGAATCTATAACGAATTATGTTAATCATATTTTATCTTTCAGGCGTTTTACAAGGTGAATTTAAACTCACCCGGGTGATTTCACAGACTGCTGGAGTAATATCAAGTACACACTCTCCTGCAGTAGGCAAACGCACAGCAGGACGGCATTCAAAATTAAGTTGTCAAGTTAAATGTATGCAACAACGTTTATGTCAAGGGTTTAGTTATAACACTGAAACTAATGAGTGTGAAACCAACGCATTTGACAGCGAAGATGGGTCTTTGGTGCATGACAATTGGGTGTATTACAAGATAAATGACTAAGTAATGCTTAAGATTATTAATGAAGGTGTTAGTCAATAGAGGAAAACCAACCTAAATTGAATTGAGAAGTGGCCAATATTTAAGAGAAAGCGAATAAATGCATCTATAGGCTTAGTGGTTTAGTTTATTGCAACTTTTTGCTTGCGATATAATATATATATATATCATATTGCAAGCAAAAAGTTATGTATGTATATATATATATATATATATATATATATATATGTATATATGTATATATGTATATATAGTGCGTGATATAGGTACAGAAATAAATAAATAATTAAAGAGACCTTGAAAGGTAGGCTCACAATGTGTGAAATCTCAGAATATGTTTCAAACGTAAGCAACATCAAACTCATTTAAACTAGTTAATTGAACAGGCGAACTTAAGGATTTTACATGCCGTTTAAAATATGCAGACAAGCGGCACAAAATGAATGGGCTATTCCCTGAAATTTAACAGAAACTAATTTAAAAAAACTGAAATTTACTGCAATTTAAACAGTCTGCAGTTTGAGTAACAACTGATAGGTAAAAGTAATCAATTAACGCCTTTATGAAAGAAATTTGACAAAACTTGCAGTTTGACTGATTGCTATATATATATTTATATATATGACATTATATACTAATTATAGTGCAACATTTTTATAGTGTTTTTGTGCTTGGATTGTGTAAGCAGAACAGCTGTACTAGTGCATGTCTACCTGAAAACACTTGTAGTTTAAAATTGCGTAATAATATAAGTAATTTAGTTTCATACGACTGCAAGTACTGCAATTACACACTTGCATTGTTTATTTACACGTCCCCAGATGGCAGACAAAAAAATTGCTGTCACCATAGCAACGCCAACTTTAGCGATTCCCATTCCGGCTGTGTGATGTTAGAAGCTACAGTAAGACAATGAACATAGCAGCTTCGTGTCACAAACACCATGGCAACCTATTGTTCCAGCTAAGCTGTGGATTGCTGCTACGTGGAATTTTATACAATTTTTTTTACAAATTTTAATATCTTTAATGCACAAGAAGTTTATATCCTGTATTTGCATAAATAACATATTCTGGTTGTATATTTCATTACTATTTGAAATTGTTGGCTGTTTCTGTTTAAGTAGGCTAATAATTTAACTGCTGGAAAAAAATTCGCCGGTACGCCAGCCCCATGAAAAACGCTTCATTGATTTTACTGAACATAACAGCATAAAGCACTCAGTAAATTTACTGAAAACGCACAAAATCTAAAAATGATCTTGACACAAAAATGTGATCATTACAAAGCTTAAGCACCTTAACAGATCCATTGGCTGTTTTTACCTGCAAAGACGAATATTGTGTAACAAGTGAATCAGGCACAACAGTGAAACTTCTAATTGCACTATTTACAGCAAAAGCGTTAGCTTATCGGATTATACGATGTTTGCTAAGTATTTCACTTAAAGGTATATGTTTATTTATTTCAAAGTGTTATGGAGCAATCACCTGACAGAGCCCGTAAAGAGAGAATGTTAGTAGAATGTGTACATTCGTATGGTAAAATACCGTAATTTACCTATTATAACTGGATAAGAACATTGGCTAATAAATAATGAGTATGTAGATGTGAAATAGAGGATATTGATGAAAGCTAATTGAAAAATTACCCTGTCAAAGTTGCAGTGTTTATATGTAGGCCTATTTGTGGAATAATTTTGTGATATTCAATTTTCATTCGTCAGTGTAAAACAAATTCTTTCTTTGCAAATATACTTATTTAATAAAGTACTTTAGTTCTTAAGACCTATATTTGCAGGCATTTACAACTGCATCACATGATGTAATTAGCTGTTCTGTTCAGAATATTGACTTTCAGTGCAAAAATACGGGATAAGTCTATCTTCCCGAAGCGAAGTAAAACTATATATGTTGAACTTGAAATGTAATTAATGTATAATAAACAAAGTATGTCTGACATCATCGTAATATTTTAGTTGTATTATGTAATTTGTTTATTTGCACTTTGTGCAACTCATTTATTTCACGTATACCTGACGAAGGAACAGTGGAGTATGTTAATAAGCTAGGGGAAGTAAACTACCTTACAGAATTCACTAATTTATTTAAGCAATAAATGAGTCAATAAACCGAAAAAAATGTTATTAGTTATATATTAAACTTGGATATGAAAAGCAACAGCGTTTTGGCAAAGGTAACCTGGCTTTCTGACAACTTGAGACTTGGGTATGTGGATACATGACAGAAGATTATGCACATAACAAGTAAAAAAAACTCAAGCATAAGAGTACAGCCGTAGATTGCGTTTGGAAATGCCGATTCCAAATTACAGGAATTAGAGAGACACCAACGTCGATTGCAAAAAAATACGAAGTCGGAGGACACTGAGAAAAACATAAACTTCACTGAGTTACATTTTATATACTAAATTTCATTATAATTTTATGTGCTATAATAAAATGACAGTAAATTGCTTACTCACTTACTTTGCAACTGATTAGGGATGACAACTGAAAAACAATGAACGCATAATAAGGGACCTGAAATCAATTGAGTTTCTGAGGTTCTTGTTCTGACAAGCTCTCCACATTTGTACAAAAATGTTGCAGTTTTGTGTAAAAATATCAGCTTATTAGATTTCCATATGATATTGCCTAGGAGAAAGTGGGGAAAATTTGGATCAGGGTGGTAAACAAACTTTAAAAAGAGTGTTCGAGAACACAAAATTGTCAGAGAATAAATTAAGGAACATTGAAGTTGGTATGCAGCGAGTTTCCTGGCGAACAGCACTTAAAAATTCATTAAAATTTTTCTTTACCAGTATGTTACCGCGTTTCCACTGCGCACGCGCAGACATGCACAGACACAGACTTTTGTGTCTGCACGCTTTACGTCCGCAAAAGTGTTCCACGGGGTCCGAACTCATTCCGTGCAACGCCTCATAAATGCGCAAAGTTTTAGCAAGAAATTCTGAACAAGAAACTTTCTAAAAGAAAGAATAATTAATTTTGCTGTGGGTCTGAGGTAGTTAAATGAACACCAAGGCGAATTGCAACAAGTTGTAATGGATGAAGAAAAATGCATAAGTTATTTGAAAATGCAACCTGCACCCTTACGTATCTTATTTGATTAAATGTTCGGGATTATATCTGAGCAAGTATTTTGTTGTTCTTCAGATTAGCATTATTGTTCTAAGCAAGTATTTTCTTGTTCTTCAAGTTAGCATTATTGTTCTGAGCAAGTATTTTCTTGTTTTTCAAGTTAGCATTGTTGTTCTGAGCAAGTATTTTTTGTTTTTCAAGTTAACGTTAATGTTCTAAACAAGTATTTTCTTGTTTTTCAAGTTAGCATTATTGTGTTAAGCAAATCTTTTTCGTTCTTTGAGTTATCATTATTGTTTCGTTGATCCAAAAAAAAAACATCAGGTTGTGGTTTTGAAACACGTGGAAACTTAACTACATGAAAATATACGAGTTCTGTATATACAAGAATCACAAAAGAACCTTGCAACAAAATACTATTCAAGCAACATAAGCCAAAGAAACAGCCAAAAAACGCAAGCTTTCAAGATTGTGTTTTACTTTCAAATAGGTGGACTGGTGCCCCAGATAGGTTCACAATTCGATCTGGAAGTACCAACAGACTTTCGGGAGGAACAGTAACAGGGGTAAGTTTCTCTTTTACTGCAAGGATGTTATTTTAGTAGTTGTTTATATTTTACATCAGATGTGTAGGTCTATAAGCTTTGTTTTCTGATCAAACAAGGTCGAAATAATTGCTCTGCAAGCCACTTCCAATCTACTTTTTGACAACATGGTATTTCGCACACCCATTGTCACTTTGTAACTAAAGGCTGAAGTTAAACGATATCAACGACTGGACAATAAACGTCTGTCAGCAGTTTCATCTTCCACAAACTAGTCAAGGGAGGGGGAGGCATGACCTCAAATCTGTCATTCGATAATTAATTAGTCTCTGATCTGTTTACAATTATTTACATAAAACATCATCCCCTACATTGAGTACTTGATCCCAAAATGCAGTCCAAGTGATCAACTGTAACTCAAAAATATAATACTCATTCTTGACGATGAGAAATATTAAGTGTTCCGGTTTGCTGGAATCAAATGGCTTGTTGTGCAGTATTATGCTTTGCCGAATTTTCAACCAGTTGTCACTTTTCATTTGCAATTAAATGTTAAGCTGACTAGAGATAGAGCAATTTTGTTCAACATTCGTTCGTCCGCCCATCAGTCTATTCATGCATCCATTAATACAAATGTCGAGTCATTGAATCGGAAATTCTTCTTGTGATGGTGTTCTATTGTTTTTTCAGGTAAGAGCTATCAGAATGCATGAGAATTACAATTCCGCAACCATCGATAACGACGTCGCCATCTTGCATTTGTCGTCAAATCTTGATCTAAGCCTCAACACTCAGTCTTCGGTAGCACTGGCCACTTCTGGTACCTACACTGGTGCTAACAGCGTCGTAACTGGATGGGGAACAACAACAGAAGGTATGAATGTCTATAGAGCAACATGGCTTCTGTGGAACAACTTCGCTTCCGTTATAACAAACTACACTAAATAAATATAATGAATTATAATATATAATGTCAATTTTTGTGGTTCCCCAAAATTACCAAACGTGACGGTTAACTCTGCAATCTCTGCAATACTAACAGATCTGTTCTGGGTTTGAACGGAAGCAGCACTTACTAATCCATTGCGCTACGCAGCAAATTACCACAGTGCGTATATCCTTTAACATATCCTTAGAAATTTTAATGAAATTTGTTTATGTTTTTGTAGGTGGATCCACAACCACGACCTTGCAAGCTGCAGAATACCCAGTCATCAGCAACTCTCAATGTCAATCACAATACAGCCCATGGTACACAATCACTGATGGAATGTTGTGCGCTTATCAAGACGGTGGTGGAGTCGATGCCTGCCAGGTAATATTTACATACAAAATAGATCAAATTCTTCAAAATAAGACTGCGAAGTGATTGTTTACGACAACCGTAATGAACATGAATTGGATGATGACGATGAATTATAATGTAACAGGGAATTCTGTATTCGTGCTCAAGTTTAGGTTACGTGTGCTGATAACTCTAACTTGATATGATTTAAGTTAAACTTAAGTGAAATGATGTTAATGGAATATTTAGGTTAATCACAGAACTCATAGGTTTAACTGTTACTTTAGGGTGACTCCGGAGGTCCACTGAAGGCCCTGACAGATAACAGACTGGTTGGTGTAGTATCCTGGGGTATTGGATGTGCTAGAAACGGATACGCAGGTGTATACGCTAGAGTCACTACTTATTACAGCTGGATCCAATCTAACATGCAGTAAAACACGCAGTGGAAAGTGACAGTTGAGCAACAACTGGATTGTCAACGATCCATTAACTAATAACATAAGCTACAATATATAATAATTATCCTACACTTTGTTTGCTGGTATTAAATTTTGGATGATTAATAATAAATAATTTAAACGCATTGCTGCTTATAGAGTTTATTTTTTCGTCAGATGATTGCACATCGAGATCCACTATAAAGTTTTTCCACAATTAGTTTTTGGGTACAAGAAAAAAACTAAATCGAGTAGAAACAGGAGATCTCCAGAAGTGGCCAGGCGTTTGGGAAAATCTTTATTTTGAAAGTAAATCTTACAGCAATGTTTGCAGAAATTCAAAATGCCAGGGTTCAAGACAGGTGACATTTTAGGCATTTATTCACACTAAAACATGAACACAGTGAACCACTCAAACCGACATGCACACGATCCTTTCAACTACAAACCAATGGACTATTCCGAAACAACCACTCTGTCGCTACACAGCTCTCCTAAAATTTAAATGGCGCGAGTGAAGCTCCGCCCACAAAATTTAGAAATCTTAACCCAGCACAAACCATGCAAGAACAGTGAGACTACTAAAACACCAAGTAAATGAATACTTGTCACGAATAATCTATAGCTATTTGTAACAAAGATATGATTATAGGCCTGACGCCTAGTCATGTAGACTACGTGACCATACTACTCAGAAAGACTCAAAAATTTGGCATATCATTCCAGCAATAAGACACTAATTTACAGCATGTAGGCTATAATTTGGACAATGAACGGCCACATTCATATGTTTTTCAACGATTTACCTTTATTTGCATTGATATTTTATAAATAATTAAATATATAAATATTTTATATATTATATAAAAAGTCATTCTAGGTCACATGACCTAATTTGAGTGTATAAAAACTGGATGGTCGACATTACACCAGTGTACCAGTCAACATTCATTATTCAGTCTTCCAAAAGCGACTGATTCAAACCAACGTTATTAACGAGTTCAAAATGGAAATGTTGGCAATCACACATTTAAGTTTATGAAATCATACCTTCCAAACACAAACAATTGGACTCAAATCAATCGACTCATGTATATTTCTCTGAACAACACAAAGGTAGCAACACAATAGATAATTATTAACAAAATTAGCAACTAAACATTTCACTTAACTCGTGAATAGATGAAAGCAGTTTAAAGGTATACGTTTCTTTGGTGACTTGAATTTGATTAAAAAGTTTGTCTTACGTTAACACACGCTGGGCGGCGCCAATCTTAACAAATCACGAGAGCAAAATTATAATAAAACTGAATGAGTAAAAGCAGCAGCAGAAAAGACTGGAACGTGTTGTGTTTTATAAATGCTGGTCGACTTATTCGCTTCTAATACATACACGTACAGCTTTTAGTCAGAATTAACATGTTACAATTGTCTTATAATATTTCAAGCCCAACAAAGCAAACTTTTTTATCTTTTTAATAATTACTAAACCTATGAACTACCCGTATGAAAGCAAATTGATAACAGTTAGTATATAAACTTGAATAAACTATAAATTAGTTACAAAGGGATCGTCACTGAACGAATGTAACTCGCCCAATGATAAATGTAAATACGCTGATCACATGTGCGCCAGATCAGTGTAAGGAAAGTTATACTGTACTTACTGTTTGTTTAGCTCGTTGACATAACTTACACAGCGATCTTAAAGTTTGGCAGCAAACTGTGTGGCAGAATAATTTACCAAAACGCTATAAACAATTGCTAAAAAATAACAAAATTACCAACACGCTACAAACAGTTATTAAAAATGTCAAAAATAACCAACACGCTACAAACAGTTGTTAAAAATGTCAAAAATTACCAACACGCTACAAACAGTTGTTAAGGAATTACCAAAATTACGAACGCCCTACAAGCAGTTTTTAAAAAATGACAAAATTACCAACAAGTTACAAACAGTTGTTAAAGAATAAGTAAAATTCCTAACACGCTACAAACAGTTGTTAAAAATGAAAAAATTACCAACACGCTACAAACAGTTGTTAAAAATGACAAAATTACCAACACGCTACAAACAGTTGCTAAGGAATGAGTAAAATTTTGTTTGGACATTTTGCAATGATAGTTATAATTGTCTATTGTGACCTACAAAAACATTTCAGATAAATCCTTACTACACATTTGAGCCTCAGGCTTGCTCTAGTTAGTGTACTTTTTGTACAAATGTAACGATTTTATTTCCAGTGATTCTCCCTATTCAAAGGCAAAGGAACAGCAATAATTTGAGTCTTTTTCTGCTAGAACCTGACAGCAGTGGCTGAACTACAAGAGGTGCTGCTCGACAGAATGCTGCTAGATGTGCCCACTAACATGCAAAACAGAAATTAATTACTCATACCTATCCCATTCAATAACATTTCGCTATGTTTGCATAAAATTGCTATAACTTACAAGTGAAGTGAACTTCGTCCGATAAATGTTAGTGTTTGTCCGAAATTTCACTGAAATAAGGTAGTATATCGCCGGTTAGAAATGAAAATTCCACAAACTTAATTCCTGGTCATTAGCAAGCTATAAATCAGCGATACTGAACTAAAAATTCTTATATAAGCGTACTTATGAATATCTAAAATTACTTAAATACGCTTTGTGGTCACGTTGTAGGAACTGCTTCTCTATTTTTGTCACCGTTGCAGTTGGTTTACGTTGATGTTCTGTGTGTGCTTTGTACATCTAATGTCGGGCTGTCAGTGTGACTGGGTCCCCACCGGGAAAGATTGAAAATAGTGAGTAGGGACCGAAATCTGAATCTTTCCCAGTGACTCACCTGAGAAACTTTTTTCATTTGGTGGTAATTTTGTATGTGTGCCGTTGTAGATTGTATGATTTGCTGTTGTTTGTGTTTTTTGTTATTAGTTTGTGATGTCATTTGAGTTTAATTAGTGTACTGTACTATGTACACTTATTTGCAGTTCAGTCTAACAAAGAATCTGAAACTTGTTAATTTGGTGACATTAGTGTGAACACTTGTCAGTATGCTTGTTCACACAATGTAATTATTAACTGAATTGATGGAGTGTGAAAAGTCATTACATAGTAATGATAATGGGTATAGTGAAAAGACAACCTTTATTTTCCTCATAAATGTGGCTCATTTAACAGATAACGTAAAACAGTCACTAATGGCCAAAGCCACCAAACCTTATCATCCTGCCCCCTGGAAATCTTTTCGCGTCTGTCACACCATTGAATCAACTGCTCTCTTACAAGTTTATCCTTTGTAAAGCGTATCATTATGAAGAAATCTGAAGGTAAAATAGCTAAGACATAGGTAGAACACAGGTGAGTTTATTCATACAAATCAGTTAGTCATACAAATTATTCACAGCACATGTTTATTCCAAGATCTCTGAAAGCCAACTGACCAGGTAAGTTTTTCTATGAAGCAAGGAAGCCAGCAATTCTATGAAAGGTAAATGTTATGCATACTACATAGTTCAAGGATGAAAGTTTAGACTGTATATGAAGAAATAGACTTATTTTACAGCTGAAATTTCTTGTATGGGATTTTTTAATGTTTTAACCAGAGAATGCAATAACATGACATAATGAATAAAAAATAATGACATATGACATAATAATAAAAAATAATGACATATGATCATCGTGAGCTTCACGACAATCATTCTCTTGAGCTGAACAATTCAACCCTAGCCATGTTTAACTTACATGTATGGCCTGAAGGTAAAAAATGTCATTCGCTTCTAAATGTTTTGAAAAACTATTACTGTGTTTGCCTACCTTGAGGTGAGTGACACCTTTGGCGAACGATTAAATTCAGAGGTGAGTGACACCTTTGAATTTGTTATTAGATAGTTGGAGGTAGGATGTAGTTGTTCGTAGGTGTATATCACTATTAGTTAGTAGGTGTAAATCAGCTTTACACTAGTATCAGTAGCATTGAGGAGTTATTTTTCTCATGTAAAACGCCGAGCAATAGATACCTAGACCCCCAAACTAAAAGCAAAACCGGGCACAATCTTTAACTGTAAGACAACACAATCTGCCCTTTCAAATAATGAAAAGAAAAATAGTATTTTCTCAAAAATGACTTACTTGAAAGAATTATTACCACACGAATACAATTTTGCATTTGCGCCACTAGTTCTTCGCTGTTACGTGCATTTCGCCGTTTTCTAGTTAGACAGGCACTTGCGCCTGCCCGTCGAAAATGTATTGCACAAAAAACAGGTGCTGTACCTCTCTGTTCAGATGTGTTCGTTTCTCACGTTATGCATATGTTCGACAGCTCATGCGTGAGAATAGCGGTAAATTTAGAATCTGAATTTTTATCTGGAAGGCTTGCCTAGTTTTATTAAAACACACTGAATCTCTTACGGTGATACTGTACTTGCATTTTTTATTTCACAAACACGTGCAACGTGGAATATTTTTGCTGTTGAAAATTATGTTCGTTTGTGACGTCATATCATACATATTTTGGTTATCTAACTACTGAATTGCATATCGGTGTTGTTCTAAATTCTGGTAAATTTCTTTGTTTTAGATGCCTTGACAATGAACTGTTTATTCGAAACCAGTCGATAATAAATTCAGTTATGGGGTAGTTACATCTATTTGCCAAATATTGATAATTATAATACCAATTTACATTACCTATTTTTGAGGTCTCAAGTTTAACCGTTTATCTTATAACTTAGATAACGTTATAATTCTTGAAAAGTATACAATATTCCTACTTGGGAACAGTACTCATCTCGTGACAATTGAACGATAGGCATTCTTTCTGCGACGTAACTAACGTAAGTCACGTGACACGTTAGTGTCAAAAAGACAGATATCACGTGAATGTAGTGTCATTGTCATTACGGTTTTAGTGAACAAACGCAACACCAAATCTTGTGCAAAGTTCTGGTCAAGCTTGCAAGCGTAAGTATGGTGGTGATAATATTGTTTCTTTTACACCGCAATAGCTGCACATCTTAAAAGTTTTGTAGAATTTTTTCCGTTATAATAGTGCGGCGGTTTCGTCAAAATGTTGAAACATTCATGCAAACGTGTAACTGACTACAGTTTAAAAGTCTGTCTATAACCATATTGAATTTTATTGATATTATTGCACTGAAATATGGAGATTTTTTACTTTACATGTGATGGTGAAGTAAACTATACAACTCTTGCTGCAAGCAACGTGTAAGTAACATTGAAAATTAGAGATTGGTCCTTTTTCTTTTGAAAAAGAGAAGAGGTGTGGGACAGCAGTAGAGGAAAATCACCTTTGTTGATGGAAGAAGAAATTATTATTGATTTTTATTGGCTATTTTGCTGTTCATTATTGTAACACCAGTAGCGCATTTCTCGTTCATGTTATATCAGTTGAAATTTCTTATGACATTATTAAACTCTTATCCATTTCATTTAAAATATCATAAGCCTGAGATGCGAATGTCTTATATATTCAAAGGAAGCAACTGGGATATTTTACTGCATAGTATACATGCAATAGCAAATTAACAGCGTCACTTAAATGTAGCACTATTATTATTTATTAGTAAGTCTATTCAAATTCGATCCTATGTATATTCTTACCAATCGGAACAGATTAATTATTATATATTGATCAGCAAACTCTATGTATTTCATACCCTAGGGTGAAATTATTCTTAGTGCCCCCTCCGCAGTCTTTTTTTCCCATGATGTCAACCCACTGTGCAAAAAACCCGCAAAATTGATTTTTTGTATGTATAATGCAATTATAATGGTTCCCGGATGCCTTATACATGTGTTGTAAGGTACTAACAAAGTTTCTGAGTTGTTTTGATTGAATTTATGATTCCATTGTCCCGGTACGAAATAAGATTTCTTAAAAGTATAGTTTGTCCCAAATTACGGTACAATTTCAGCAGTACGGTACGAAAGTGTTTTTTCGCACCTTTTCTGTACCTTTTCCGTACTATTTTTACTCAGCTTCTTGTAACAACTCTGCGTGACGACTTGTTATGCTCATGAGTGCGACTTATTGTTCTCCCTAATTAACGCAGAGCACACGAAAACAAAACAGCTTATGCTGCTACATTTGTTCGTTTTGGGTGCAGAAGCCGACAGTTGTTTAGAAGCCCCGGGTTGTCATTTCCCGTAAATAACGTCGGGTATTTTGTTTCCCGTGTTTCACACCTGTTCATGTAACAACGATATTTTAACTGCTATTTTTGACTGTTAACGCTTTGTGTAGAAATACACTGAACATCTTAAGTTATATAGATTCTTTTGAAACAAAAACATTTCAAAATGTATGTCCTTAACGAGGAACGTTTAGAACTTTGCCGATCTGTGCAAAACAGCAACGATTTATGAACTGCATATCACCTGAGCTGAATGTTTGCTTTGCCGGCAAAAGAAATTCGAGACGCACCGGCATTATTAACTTGCATGGCCACAGCATTTAATAACTAGATATTTTTATGCACATAAACAATTTACGTGCAGGTAAAGTTATCAAGCTTAAGGTAGGTTTATGTTAGATTGTTTCTTAGGTTGACGTGCGTTCTAAGTTTTTCTATAAAAGCTGCATATAACTTCTAGTATTAACTAGCGTTGTATTATGATTATGATTATAGCTGCAGGTGTTTTAGGCCACTGAATTAACACTAAAAGTTTGTCACTAGTGAGCAAGTAATTTAAGACAATTACACAGTCGTCGTGTCTGCCAAATAATTATTAATAAAGCAAAAAGTAGCTTAAAGTAAATTTATATCTGGTGCATAGTTATGTAACTTTTGTTGCCTAAAATAATTGGTACGGAATTTCAAACTGAATGGTATGAAATGGTGCATAAATAGAATGGAATTGATATATTAATCGAGTTTACAATTAATTTTTATGACTCTCACAATATGTCCAACATGAACTTGGTACAGAATTTGGTAAGAAATTACGGTACGATATTAATTTTTATCGCATTAGTACGGTACGACTCAATTTTGCAGTTATGACACGGAATTACGGACGGTATTTTGTAAAGGTACGAAGTACGGTATTTTTTGTACCAACCTTGGTCTCTAAGAGCCCAATTTGAATTTCAGCTGCCCATTCTTAATGAACAGTTCATACTCTTGGTTAGTTTTTCTCTCAGCTTTTGCATCTGAAAATTTTTAAAACCAAAACTACTTTTTGAAGTTCACTGATGTACTTCAACATTGTAGCTTGACAATCATAACTCTGGTCTGTTTGAAAAGTTTCTTTATTGAATCTTTTTGCTGTCTAGTGTCAGCCACCTCTTTTAAATTCGTTTCCTTTCTGTATTAACCTCCCGAGGGCTTCGATTTCTTATAAGTTCATCTCTTATAAACTTATAATTGCTATTTCAAGAAACGTTTTTATGAACGGAAGGATTTGCTGCTATTAACGGTTACTTTGCTCTGTTGCTTTATGTAAACTATACAAACGATGCACATATATGTATATAATATATATATATATCTTTATGTGCCATCAAACAATGATAGTATACATTATACAGTGTGAAATATCATTCAGTGAATGCTGGGCTACACTGCTAATAGGCAAACGCGTCTGGTGCAAAAAATTAAAACTGCGAGTGCAGTAGGGGTGCATGAAAACACAAGTAATAAAGTAAAAAAGATATTAGCTACAGTAAAATACTCCTATCTAAAAAAACTAGAGCACACTTTTACAAGCACAATCTCATATAAAATAATACATATTATAGACGGAATTAATACATGTACGTTCACATAGACACATGGCACAATTATACATTCGAACAATACACAATAATTTGTGTTTATATGTAAAGTAATAGGCCATATATCGTATGTATATCGCTTTAAATAAACACCACAGATATAAAACATTACAGATACTACACTACCTAAGTATTACAAACTTTCACATACCACAGTAATACTACAATAATACAAAAACAAAGTAACGCGTAAGTAGCGCCTGCCTGAAATGACGTAACGTGTTTTGTTGCGGGAAGGCAACTCCGTGTTACCGAGGCCTTGGCCTACATTGTGGCATGAAATTCGTTTGTACGTTGTGCACTTAAGCAGTTACACATGCACTAAGGTTATTATTTATCCCAAAGTTTAAAATCAAAAAGTTTTTCTAGAATTTGGTGCCTTGGCAACTTTGCCTAGTGGTATTAGCTAATTTCATCCATTACTCACAGCTACGACCAATGCACTGATTTTGAAATGTCAAATATAAAACTTGCAATTAATCAAATGCAATACAAATCCATACTTTTGCCAGTTTACCTATTTCTATGATGTCTGATGATTGGCTGTTAATCAGTGGACGTTTTTCTGATTCGAGCGAAATCAAGTTTGATGATTGGTAGTCGGTAGTGGTAAGGTTCTAGAAGTCGTACACTCATCGAAAAAGTAAAGTACAACAGTAAGTTTTTATCGTATTATTCAACTAGAATGCTGTACATGCTTAACGTTTTTTGATTGAATATTTTATGTAATTTGCTTTTGAATATTAATCCATGAGTTTTTGGGTTTGATAAGTCGTAGAGGATTGCTTATCTCTTTGTTATGCATTTTTTGTTTAATCAATTCAGTCGTTATTTCAAGTTGTTTCATTGTTAACGCAATTAAAAACACTGAAATTAATTTTGAAGTTTCACGCATGTATTAATATCCGTAATTATCATGCTGCTTTATTTACCTATAATTATATATTAGTTCAATTATTTTGCTTTTGCATTTGTTAATTTTTTTTAGGTTTAAAATTTATTTATTACACTTTAAAACATATAAATGTACTTCAGTGTTATAAAATATTAATTTAGAAATACCAGACACAATATTTACATATATATTGTTCAATTTTCTCATTGTTACTTTTGTTATTAATTCTAGTTTTCAGCAACTTGGTGAATTTTAACAAAGGAATTTTGCACCATCAACAGTTTATTCTAAAAACTACAGAATCACTAAAATAAGGGTGGCTGACTTAGTTTGCCGTGTGGTCTTTCTCTTTCTTTCTTCATACTATTTACGTATCCTTCTGCATTGATACCACAAAATATCTTTCATTTTCTCTCTGCTAAATTTTAAAAATATCTAGATGTTTCTATGAACTGCTAAACTTGCAGGAGACGAATAATATGATCCCATCTTATCTTGTATGTGGCACGTGTTGCTGGTCTAGTCTAGTTTTGTTATGGCCTACATTATTGCAGGTTGTATTTTTCATTCAGTCATAGGCCTTCTTAATAAGCCTACTTAAAGGAAAACCGGATGATTGTGTAAACATTAGTTCACAATAAAGATTGCTCTAAAATATTGAAGAAAACTACAATAGCTTATTTTAAATCAAAGCTTAGATTAAATAATAACTACCTCGGAGCTAATAACTACGCGCGGCTCAGTGAATCTACTAAGATTGGCAGCGGCGTCTTTTTGTCACATTCGCTGCGCTGACAAATAGAAGGCGGTACCGTGATAACTATGATCATGAACTGCCGTGTTAGTTTCTGACGTCATATGATGTAAAGTTCATTTTCGTGACATCATTGAACACCTATGCAAAGTGCTTGGCGCGCAAGGGAAGATGCCTACCATTGCAATAACTGTGCTTAGTTTCTGACGTAAGCAATAGCTGTGTTCGGCTGCCGTTAATTAACTTTCTAAGCTAATTATTCAAATATAAGGAACAATTGTCCGGTCTTCCTTTAACATAAATCGTTTTGGCAGAAACCGAAAAATCTAGTTCGTTGATAAAGATGATCTTCTAAGATGAGGTACTGAATTGCAGTAATGTCCTAGCCTTACAAGTTTTGGAGGCCATATAAAGTGGACTTTCAGATCAGAGGCGGCATGTATGTTTTAGTTGAAACAGCAAACACTTCATGACAATCACCCATCTAATTACTAGTTAGGCATAGGTGTTTTCCCCACAGCTTAATTAGAATTGTGGATATATTTTGTATACACCTGCTACTGTAAAATGAATTTTCCTAGGTAATCTTTCTTTCTAGATGTTGACATTCAATTTTGGAAATCATGGCTACCTGTATTTGCTGGCGTTGGTTTTGATGTCTTGTCTCCTCACAACGCAGGGTGATAATGATGACGATGACGATGACAACGGTAATCAATTTAATGTATTAATGTAATCAAGACACTCTCATGTTCCTCATCCTCATAATCATCATCATAATCATCCTCATTTTCATCGTCATCATCATCATCATCATTATTGCCTCGTTACCTATTGATGATGATGATGCCACCACTGCAGCCGACGATCATGATGCTGACGATGAAGATGATGACAATGGTGACGACGACGACGATGATGATGATGATGATGATGATAATGATAATGATGATTTGAACGGTAACTAACAATTTGTAAGTATTAATTGCTAATGTTTAAATATTTTATTGATGAATTGTATAAAGTTAGAGCCTGCACGTAAGTCGGTGAAGGAAAACAGCTCTTTTCTCAGTTTTCTTCAAGAGTTTTTATAGATAAAGCAAAGAAATTTTTTTTTACAATAATTACTTTACGTGCAATTTTATTTTGCAGATTGTGATGATCCTTGTCCGTCTGGTCCTCCTGGTCCTCCTGGTCCTTCTGGTCCTTCAGGCCCAACTGGTGCAACTGGTCCTTCCGGCGCAGAAGGTCCAACAGGACCGTCTGGCCCACCAGGGCCATCTGGCGGAACAGGTCCACCTGGCCCAAGCGGTCTCCCTGGTCCTTCTGGTCCTTCCGGTCCTCCTGGCCCTTCCGGTGATCCTGGTCCTTCAGGCCCACCAGGTCCTTCTGGTGAACCAGGACCATCAGGGCCTCCTGGTCCTTCAGGTCCTTCGGGCCCAGCAGGTGCAACTGGTCCTTCTGGTCCACCTGGTCCAACAGGGCCGTCTGGCCCATCAGGGCCATCTGGTGAAACAGGTCCACCTGGTCCTTCTGGTCCTTCAGGCCCAGCTGGTGCAACTGGTCCTTCCGGTCCACCTGGTCCAACAGGGCCGTCTGGCCCATCAGGTCCTTCAGGTGAACCAGGTCCATCAGGGCTACCTGGCCCTTCTGGTCCTTCGGGCCCAGCTGGTGCAACTGGGCCTACCGGTCCATCTGGCCCGATAGGGCCGTCTGGCCCACTAGGACCATCTGGTGCAGCAGGTCCATCTGGCCCAAGTGGGCCCCCTGGTCCTTCTGGTCCTTCTGGTCCTTCTGGCCCTCCCGGTGATCCTGGTCCTTCAGGCCCACCAGGTCCTTCTGGTGAACCAGGTCCATCTGGCCCATCGGGGCCATCTGGCCCAAGAGGGGCAACTGGTCCATCTGGCCCACTGGGACCATCAGGCCCACCAGGGCCTTCTGGCCCATCAGGACCATCTGGTGCACCAGGTCTATCTGGCCCATCAGGGCCATCTGGCCCAACAGGGGCAACTGGACCTTCTGGTCCATCTGGACCACCCGGACCATCAGGGCCTTCTGGCCCATCAGGACCATCTGGTGCACAGGGTCTTCGTGGACTTCCTGGTCTGCCATCCCCTCCTGGTCTTCCTGGTCGCCCTGGTACTGGTTTACGTGGTCCACGTGGATTGCCAGGTCCACCTGGTAAGTAGTATGCATTCATGTTTAGCACTCATGAACTTAATTTAAAAATAACTCGTTTTATCGTGGTGTTATTGTGTGGTCATATTGTGTGTTTAGCAACCCAAGTTAAGCTATGCGGGGCTTGGTCATTAGAGGACAAGAAAACTGTTTCTGTTGGCCAAAGTAAACCATTGAGGAAGAATTGTATGCATATGAAACTTGGCAAGGAAGGTAATGCAGGGTAACGCAAGGCAAGGTATTGTAAGGCAAGACATAATAAGGCAGGACAAGGCAAAGTAAGGCAAGGCAAGGTAAGGTAAGGCAAGGCAAGGCAAAGTAAGGCCAGGTAAGGTAAGGTAAGGCGAGACAAGGCAAGACATAATAAGCAAGGTAAGCAAGATATTCGTTTATATCTATCATTTTAACAATGACCACTCTCAGATCTTAAACTTATCTATTTGCAATAATGCAAAGCGGTAAATTACTGACTGTATGAAATTCGGTCTGCTGGTCTAGCAATTATTTCAAGAATAATAAAAATACTTCAAAATAAAATGAAAGGAAAGGAAAGCACCAAAAGAAAAGGGCTGATTTTTGCACTAAGTCTAATTTTTGATGCGTCTAGTTTTGATGCCAAGTGTCACACGCCTAGTTTTGATGCCAAGTGCCACACGTCTAGTTTTAATGCCAAGTGTCACACGCCTAGTTTTAATGCCAAGTGTCACACGCCTAGTTTTAATGCCAAGTGCCACACACCTAGTTTTGTTTGATGCCAAGTGTCACACGCCTAGTTTTAATGCCAAGTGCCACACGCCTAGTTTTAATGCCAAGTGCCACACGCCTAGTTTTAATGCCACAAAACTGTCGTGCCAAGCGTGGCTGCTATTTGACTACAGCAAGCAAAAATTTTCCATAATTCGCTGGCAGCAAGAAGTTTTGCTTGAAGTAGCGCAAAAAGGGTACACTGTAGACCGACAAATGCGTTTTTTTACTCTTTATATTATAGGCGCTTTATAGTCACAATTAAAGTTACTATTTTGTACATTTAGGTAAATGTGATTGCACTTTCTCTGGCCAACAAGCCGTATCAGCTGAACCTCCAATTCCACATAGGAAGCTTTATGCCAGTATTCCAGGCAGGGTAGAGGAACTTTCCATGATAAAACACTTAAGCGACGAAGTAAACAAACATCGCAGGCGACTGCGTAACCAAAGAAAAACTCGGGGTACCGGATCCGGAACATCCCAGTTAATATATAATAATGATCCTTATCATAGTTCACACATTATCTGAGTCACAGATTTTATTTTTAAAATTGTGTGCAATAATTTTGGTAAATAAAAATGGTAGAACGCTAACACCTGTTTTATCTGTATAGTTGTTGACAATGAAAAACAAAGTAGGCTAAGAATAAAAGTATCTTCGTATAGAAGAGTCAGAATAATTGTTGGTGCTTCTATTTGTTTAGTGACGGAAAATCCGCTTTAAACCAAGCCTGGCTTCTTTGGTGGCCTTACAATATTATTTAGATCGTATGCTTCGTTCATGCATGTGTAACCATGCGTTTAGTTAACCTTGCCTATAAAGAGAAAGTGTCACCGCTGATCAGTGACCACCTATCAGCAGGTACCACAAAAGTGTGGTCCCCTTTTTCTTGTTTTTTATATAGGCCTGTATGTGAGATTATTATTTAAAGTGCTGTGAATTATGTGATTGTTTTTGTTGTGATTTGTAACTTAATTTGAAATGTAAAGTGTAACAGTTAAATTTGAATTTTGTTAATAAAGTGTATTATTAGTGTGGCTAGAATTTATACAAATCGTTATATTTCTCTAATGACTATTTTTGACTGGATTATTTTCACAGCACAATTAATGCAAAATCACAATCAATCAATACCCACTAATGTTTAAGCGTAATGCAGCCTTTCTGACTGCAATAAATTAGACATAAATTAGTGTTAACAGTGCGCGATCAGGACAGGCTCGCTTTCTCTTTATTAAAGCTATTTGACATCAAATTTAATTTTTTGATATGGTCCTCGAAACCCTTGTCTGTAATTTCCAGTAGCAGTAGTAGTAGTAGCAGCAGCAGTAGTAGCAGTAGTAGCAGTAGCAGCAGCAGCAGCAGCAGTAGCAGCAGCAGCAGCAGTAGCAGCAGTAGTAGTAGTAGCAGCAGCAGTAACAGCAGCAGTAGCAGCAGTAGTAGCAGCAGCAGCAGCAGCAGTAGTAGCAGCAGCAGCAGTAGCAGCAGCAGCAGTAGTAGCAGTAGCAGCAGTAGTAGTAGTAGTAGTAGTAGTAGTAGTAGTAGTAGCAGTAGTAATAGCAGTAGTAGTAGCAGAGGTAGTAGCAGCAGCAGTAGCAGTAGTAGTAGCAGTAGTAATAGCAGTAGTAGTAGCAGAGGTAGTAGCAGCAGCAGCAGCAGTAGTAGTAGTAGTAGTAGTAGTAGTAGTAGTAGTAGTAGTAGTAGTAGTGGTAGCGGTAGCGGTAGCGGTAGCGGTAGCGGCAGCGGCAGCGGCAGCGGCAGCGGCAGCGGCAGCAGTAGCAGTAGCAGTAGCATCAGCAGCAGCAGCCGTGTAGCAGCAGCAGCAGTAGTAGTAGTAGTAGCAGCGGCGGTGGTAGCGGCAGCTGGTGAGTATTGGTGGCAGCGGTAGTGGTAGCGGCAGCGGTGGTAGCGGCGGCGCGGTGGTAGCGGCAGCGGTGGCAGGTGGTGGTACTGGCGGTGGTGGTGGACGGCGGTGGTAGCGGCGGCAGTGGCGGCGGTGGCGGTAGTGGTGGCAGTGGTAGGCGGTGGTGGTGGCGGCGGCGGCGGTGGTGGCGGTGGCGGCGGTGGTGGTGGTGGTGGTGGCGCGGCGGTGGTGGTGGCGGTGGTGGCGGCGGCGGCGGTGGTGGCGTGCGGCGGCGGTTGGCAGCGGCGGCGTGGTGGTTGGTAGTGGTGGTGGCGGTGGTGGTGGTAGCGGTGGTGGCGGTGGCGGGGTGGTGGCGGCGGCAGCGGCGGCGGCGGCAGCGGCGGCGGCGGCGGCGGTGGTGGTGGTGGTAGTGGTATTGGTAGTGTTGTAGTAGTGGTAGCAGCAGTAGTAGTAGTAGTAGTAGTAGTAGTAGTAGTAGTAGTAGTAGTAGTAGTGGTGGTGGTAGTAGCAGCGGCTGCGGTAGAGTAGCAGTAGCAGCAGTGGTGGTGGTGGTAGCGGCAGCGGTAGTGGTGGCGAGTGGTAGCAGCAGCAGCGGCGGTAGTGGCAGCAGCGTGTGGCAGCGGCGGCAGCGGCAGTGGTAGTGGTGGTGGTAGTGGTAGTGGTGGTGGTAGTAGTAGTAGTAGTGTAGATGGTAGTAGTAGTAGTAGTAGTAGTAGTAGTGGTGGTAGTGGTAGTGGTGGTGGTGGTGGTAGTGGTACGGTGGATGGCGGTGTGTAGGTATGGTGGCGGGGTAGTAGCAGCAGCAGTAGCAGTAGTAGCAGTAGTAGTAGCAGCAGTAGCAGTAGCAGCAGCAGCAGCAGTAGTAGTAGCAGTAGTAGTAGCAGTAGTAGTAGTAGTAGCAGTAGTAGTAGTAGTAGCAGCAGCAGCAGCAGCAGCAGTAGTAGTAGTAGCAGCAGCAGTAGTAGTAGTAGCAGCAGTAGTAGTAGTAGCAGCAGCAGCAGCAGTAGTAGTAGCAGTAGTAGTAGCAGCAGCAGCAGCAGCAGCAGTAGCAGTAGCAGTATTAGTAGCAGCAGTAGTAGTAGCAGCAGCAGTAGTAGCAGTAGCAGCAGTAGTTTATTAACCATAGAATTGTTAATTACAATGTTTGACAGTGATAGGAGAATTAAAACATTTCATAGTTCAAAATTTTCTACTTTTCAGAAAACGGCAACATTAAACTAAGGTATAAATTAATATTTAGAGCAACTAGCTAAAATAATGTATGTAATACTGTAACCATGTGTTGCACAGCTGATACAGTAGTCAAACTTGAAGCAGAGTCGTGTACAGAGGGCCAAGGGAACGGAAACACGTGTACTGTTACTGTTACTGTTACTGTTACTGTTACTGTTACTGTTACTGTTACTGTTACTGTTACTGTTACTATTACTATTACTATTACTATTACTATTACTATTACTATTACTATTACTATTACTACTATAACTGTTGCTGTTGGCGGTGGCGGTGGCGTTGGCGTTGGCGTTGGCATTGTCGTTGTTGTTGTTGTCAGGGTTTAATATTTATCTTTACTTTCACTATTAGTCTACTTACTTTTTTTATTTGAACCACTTATGTGACTTAACTGTACATGTGTTTGATAATAAATGATGTTAATGATAAATGGGCAAATTCTGGTCATATCTATGTTAAATATGATATATTGGGTTCCTAAAAGGAAACCACATGAGTTAAACAACGACAAGTGACTGGTCACACTTGGAAGTTATTTTGGTAAATACAAATGCCTACCCATTACGCTCAAGAATGTCGGTTACTCTGCCCTCTATGTAAAACCTTGTGCCATAGATTTCGTGTGCAAAAAAGACGTCTACGTCATTCAAAGGTGGATACATGGACCTCTGTAAGTATGGAAAGTATAAACAGTCAGCAACAGTGACAAATAAATAATAATGAACAGTTTATGCATAGTAGTAGGTTTATACTTATATTGTTGAAAACACGGGTATTGTTGATAACAACATGGCACCTCTTTACAGCTTATGTTTCAATGCAAACTTGCTTCATTGTCAGAGCACTTTCACTAGGTTGAACAGAGAACGTTCGTATTCGAAAGTTCGACTTCGATTTCAACCAGTTTTTCTAATCGAACCTAAAATTGCGGATTCGAATAATTCACCACATCAACTACATATGTTCTTTATCACTAAAACGTTTGAAACAGCAATCAGCACAACTTAGTGATTTCTGTGCATAATTTTTAAACAATTTTTTTACTGCAGAACAATGTCAAGCAATACGCATTATCTTTGCCAGACAGCTTTTTATTAGTGATTCAAAAATCCATTCGAAAATCTTTAAAACTGATTTTGAATTCGGTTTGATTCGCGTTTGAAAGTCAAAAATTTGATTCGATTTGAATTAGTTTTTTTGATAGAGAATGGTCACCTCTAGCTTTCACAAGCTAGTGGTCTGACGATGATTCAAGACTGTGTCGAAATGTCAGTAATAAAGCGATACAAGATTGTTATTAACAACAGCGATTGTTTTTGGTTGCATTATTGAAACTCAGTTTCCTCAGAAACAAATCAGTTGCAAAGTCATAGGCTGTTAAGTAACTGGATAACTCCTAAACTTACATTTCAGTCGCGAAAATTACAATAGAATAAAATAGAATGCCGTCTGTAAAAGACAAAATTATGAACTTTAGAATTAATTTACTACTGTGACTAATGTGATTATCTTTGATTCTATATGGGCCTTTTACTTAGTAAGAACTGATATTAGTTCAACATGTTTATCAGACGCAGACAATCGTTTCAACATACGTGTCATTCTCAATGCTAGAAATCAAGCCAAAAAGAATAATTAGAATATTTATGATACAGTAATACCACCGCACAAAATATTACAATATTAGCATCATAGATGTACTAATTATTCTTTTTAGCTTGACTTCTAACATTGATAATGACACATCTGTAGAAAGGATCATCTGCAATTAATAAACATGATATTGACTCCTAGAGGCTGGCTTCTTCATGTATTTGATATTAGTTCCTCGCCAAATTATTTTTGTTTGTCCTATCAATATTTATTCTCCGAAAATTCGTTGCTTAATAAGTCAAAAAGTATCAATACTGATGATTAATGAGCTTTAGTTTTTAATCAGATAAGCATTAAGGTATAATAAGAAGAAATTTGGTATGAAAGAATACTCAGATGAGGGCTAAAATGTGGAAAGGGTTCACAATTTTTGTGACATTTTTACAAACTTATTTTAAATAAGGCCACATTTTTGTATGGACCGGCACATACTAGGAGTATTTAAATGTCACTAAAGTGGCTTTTTTAACGTTAGTTAAGAGTCTTACATCATCAATCGTAAACCATGTTTAACAATAACCAATGTCGATAATTGGCCTTCAGTGTATTGAGTTGCAAACTAATTGTAATGTCTCAACCACCGTATCTACCTCTTCTCATCAACCCACTGGCTAATTGACAAAACAACCAAGAGGCCACAATTCCAGCCATACACTCATTTCAACGTAATTACGGTGTTTTAGTGTAGGATTTCTACTAATTAAAATTAAGCATTTAAATTGAACTACCAGTGATATCAACAAAACTTTACCTTTCTGGTACAATATAAAATTATCCATTACAGTTTGGGCGAAGTTACTTGCTGCATGAGCTCTTAGATCACACAATGTTCCGTTGTCGCTTGGACCTGTTCCGAAACCAACACATCTTGCCTGCTTGATACACTGGCGTGCACAATCAAGTGTACTACGGACATATCTTGTGTCAAGAATGCATCCTGCTATAATTTTATCTGTCAACACTTTTTTATAATTTGTTAAAGTTAAATCACTTGCTAAACTCAGCCAAGGATACAGCACGATAAGAAAAATGCTGCTTTGAAATTTTGACCAATCCATTGCAGCGGCTGCAAGCCAAATGTTTTGGGTGTTTGTTTTTATCCACTATAAAAACGTCGCACAGAGAATTACATGAAATAATTATGCGTAACTAACTAGGTGTAGCCTAGCGTGCTAAATTTTGAGGGCGCCAGATTTAGGGATCCAGTGTAAAAAAATTCTTATTCTCCTCGAAAAATGTATTTCCTTTCATATTCATATAAAGCGCATATTTTGTAACGCGCCACAAGTAATTATTCATTACAGTTCAAATATAAACAATCATAAATCCATAATAGAGATGGGTGGGGGACTGAATTATCAACCAAAAACACCGTAATGTATTGATACGCCCCCTGCATGCAGCTAGTGATAAAAACTATGGCTACCATACGTAGTTGAGGCTGGACCAAGTTGCTACAAAAAACTCCCATGTTATTTATGATATTAATGTTAATTATTAATGTTAATGTCATCAGTAACACGGGGAATGATTTATAGCAAACCAGCCTCAATTACACATCATATTTCTATTGTGAATTAAAGTTTGCAATGTTGCTTCCAAATAATTATGCCTCTAATGAAGATGAATATCTAAACATTATTATATAACTATCTGCTATTCTGCTAAAACAGAAACGAAGCAGTCCATTTATAAATAGAATTAAAGGACACGAGCTATTGCCTTGGCAGGTGCTGCTTCTTGCCTTTTTAGCTTAACAATGGGGCCAATGTCATTTCTCACAAAGTCAAACACCAGTGTCAAAATTTGTATTCTAATGGAAGACAGGCCACAAATGTAACGAAGATACTGCTGTTTAGTTTGCTGGGAAGTTACTGCTTTTATGTCTGTTTAGTGAGATCCTATAAGTGCCAGTTCTCATAGTTCCCTGGACAGTTACTGCCTTTAATTCTGTAATGGGGCTCGTTCTTGTACACCCTAGCTGCCACAGGACAGTTACTGATTTTAATTCTGTAATGGAGCTCGTTCTTGTAAACCCTAGCTGTCACGGGACAGTTACTGCCTTTAATTCTGTAATGGGGCTCGTTCTTGTACACCCTAGCTGTCACGGGACAGTTACTGATTTTAATTCTGTAATGGAGCTCGTTCTTGTACACCCTAGCTGTCACGGGACAGTTACTGCCTTTAATTCTGTAATGGGGCTCGTTCTTGTGCACCCTAGCTGTCACGGGACAGTTACTGCCTTTAATTCTGTAATGGGGCTCGTTCTTGTACACCCTAGCTGTCACGGGACAGTTACTGATTTTAATTCGGTAATGGAGCTCGTTCTTGTATACCCTAGCTGTCACGGGACAGTTACTGCCTTTAATTCTGTAATTGGGCTCGTTCTTGTAAACCCTAGCTGTCACGGGACAGTTACTGCCTTTAATTCTGTAATGGGGCTCGTTCTTGTGCACCCTTGCTGTCACGGGACAGTTACTGATTTTAGTTCGGTCATGGAGCTCGTTCTTGTACACCCTAGCTGTCACGGGACAGTTACTGCCTTTAATTCTGTAATTGGGCTGGTTCTTGTACACCCTAGCTGTCACGGGACAGTTACTGCCTTTAATTCTGTAATGGGGCTCGTTCTTGCACACCCTAGCTGTCACGGGACAGTTACTGATTTTAGTTCGGTCATGGAGCTCGTTCTTGTATACCCTAGCTGTCACGGGACAGTTACTGCCTTTAATTCTGTAATTGGGCTGGTTCTTGTACACCCTAGCTGTCACGAGACAGTTACTGCCTTTAATTCTGTAATGGAGCTCGTTCTTGTACACCCTAGCTGTCACGATACAGTTACTGATTTTAATTCTGTAATGGAGCTCGTTCTTGTACACCCTAGCTGTCACGGGACAGTTATTGCCTTGAATCCTGTAATGGAGCTCGTTCTTGTACACCCTAGCTGTCACGGGACAGTTACTGCCTTTAATTCTGTAATGGGGCTCGTTCTTGTACACCCTAGCTGTCACGATACAGTTACTGCTTTTAATTCTGTAATGGAGCTCGTTCTTGTACACCCTAGCTGTCACGGGACAGTTACTGCTTCTAATTCTGTAATGGAGCTCGTTCTTGTACACCCTAGCTGTCACGGGAAATTACTTGCGAAAACTACTGCTTTAAATGAAACATAATTGTAATAGCAACAAAGAGCGCCACCTGTTTGAATTAAAACCGTAGTTAGGGCTCTTTATTTTTGCACGGCAGTACTGCAAATTATGTACCACATAAATGCACTAAATTATTCACAAACTTTTAATTATTAACTAAACCTAGTGACATTGCTAGGCACGCGAACTAAAAGTGAGTTTGTAAGGGTTTATAGCTGCTATTTATTGTTGTTTACTGTTGCTGTAGCTGTATGGCTCGTGAGTGTCGTGAACAGCCGAGAGGGCATAGCAAACTAACAAGTCTTTAAAAAATAAAATTGCACATTTATTAAACATAAGATATAAGTACAAAGAGCAAAGAACACAGGCTAGCCCTCAGTCTCCGGATCAGATCTCTAGTCTGTCCTGATGCGCACTAAACTTCTGCGCATAGGAGTTACGTCATCAAATCTATAATCATGACGCGTCCTCTTAAGTGGGTCAAACATCAGCTAATCGTGGCGTGATGTGCACCACCTAACTCAGCTTCCGACTGAAGCAATAATTTAATGTTTAATCATCAATTTGAAATACATTCTCCTTACTCTACTGTTATGAATTTATTTTAGAATGTTAAATCATTCATTAGGAAAGTAAAATTGAAATCAATTAATGAATAATTAGCATCTGAACGAAGATTATTCCGTTCAGGGAAAATGACTCAGCCAGCTTGTATCTTGAATTTAATGTATGTATGAAAACATTTGGGACAACTGATTAATAATTAAAGTAATAAGCAAAGTAAGATATAACTGTAGAATGAACTCTATGAAATCTAAAAGGTGATTGGCCTATATTGTTTCGAATAGAATAAAGTTAAGAGGTAATTTGTAACTCATTACCATAGTCCACCTACTTCCTAGCTAAATAGCAGGTGGTACCCCATTGTTCATGATTAAGAATACAATGTCTAGATCAGGTGGTACCCCATTGTTCATGATTAAGAATACAATGTCCAGATCAGGTGGTACCCCATTGTTCATGATTAAGAACACAATGTCCAGATGTCGATCATGTGGGTACGAGACAAGCTCCGAACTAATTCAGTAAACGTTAATGAGACTGAAAGTAGGGCTATAAAATTTTGGAACAGTGACATTATGGGACCTTGCCCCACTGATAGTAAATGTATTAAGGCAATGGTCAAGTCGAGATGCTTAGGTGATCAGATCAATAGAGTCCAAAGGAGTCAGAGTGCTCTGATGACCAGCCACGGAGTGTGTCTTGTCACATGACCCGAGGTTCAAAAGGATAGTGCACGAAGAATTAGGGGTTGTTGGTTTGAATTCTGGTCGATGTCAAGAAGGTAACGGGGTGGACTCTCAGACAGAAAACTCTGAAGGTAGGAGATCGTTTCCATTGCTTAGCGTAGAGTGAACATCTGCGTCGTTGGAACTCCAACCACTGAAGCTTAGGATGGCTCGAGATAGGAACAGGACTTGGCCAATTAAAAGAACTTGTAAGATTGGCCAGTCCCCGAGTTAAGTAATTTAATACATTATATAGTGTTGTTAAGCAATCTGTGCTTAACGGTGGAAGATTGTATGCTCTGATTAAAGTAACAGTTGTCTCCGAATTGTAGAAGATTATATTGAATTGTAATGCGACACCGCAGTCGTGTAATTTGGATTACTGTTTATAAACGCAACACGCGTAGATTTATTTGAATGTTGTTATTGTTAAAATATCTTATAAATTTGTCTAATCAATAAACCTGTATACCATTGTCAACAGCTTGTTCACTTTGATTTGTGTGATCTAGTATTACTCAGAACCCTTGCATACTCGTAGAGATACTATCTGTCACTCGAATCTACCATGAAGCATATTCATATTGAAGCGACTTATTGCAGAACCCAGCTAGTAAACTTGTGAGATAGAGATTTACTTCACAACGCGTATTTCGTGGTCTGAGGTCGTCCATCATAGCTATTCCGACCCAGCCGCAGCTCCCGTAGTCGGGTAATTAATTAATTAACATTAATTGCCTAATTAGCGATCGTACTAACATTTTATTTGTTGAGATAACATTAGCTTTTTAGCTTTAAATAAGTTAGGCTCAGTAGTCTGGAACAGAGAAGTGCATTAATTAATGATAAACATCGTACAGCAGATTGAATTATAGCATTGACAGTTGCTAGGCAGGCTTAACGATTCGACTTCAAAAAAGTCGTCTTGTTTTGCAAAACTGCTCAGACCGTGAAGCAACATCACGAGGAATCATCGTTTCTGTTGTGAGTCAAATTCTACACGTCGAGTCTGTTTAGTTGAAGAAGTAAAGCCAAGTGTTCAGGGTCAGTATTGCATGTCACAAGTGATAAGTTTTCTAGATTTAGACGTATGATTCTATTTTACAATACTAAATCTAAGACTGCCAATTAGAGAAAAACTTCAGCGAAATTCCGTCTGGTCTTAATAGAATAGATTATGTTAATTTGTTAATATGTCTGGTCTTAATAAATTATGTTAATTTGCAGTCAGTTTCCTAGTTATATATAGCTGTGTTCGTAATAAGAATAAACATAGTATTCTTGTTATTCTTCAATTTGACTATGTAAACCATTGCATTTTACTTTTAGGCAGTCATATTATAATGCTGTTTTGGGAATCAGTTGTATATAAAAATTATACAAGCATAAGATGTAAAAACACAAGGTTGTTTCTGGCCATTTTTGTATATAGGTGGCGTGAAGAATTTGACACGCTGCGCCCCTGTTTCAGGAATTCACTTACATATAAGAGAAGCCAATTTTTTACTAATGCTTTCTTAGTTCTGTTCGTTGCTTCCACTAAAATGGTGGTGATATTTTTCTCTACTAAAATTAACTTACGTTTCTTTATCTTTAATTTATCGATTTCGAGTTTCGACTCGACTGTTTTCAAATTTATTTGATTTGTGTGTAAAAATATTCACAAAAATAACAATAACGTTCAACATGTAATTGATGAAGTGGTGTGATTATATCGCTCATAAGGACCATCTGTCCTGCCTACCGTTATGCAGCAAATTACGAAACCAGGCAACCTGCGAGTGAGACTAGATTCCTTTGATTCGTCCATGCAGATGAACGTTGATTCAAATAACTTCTCAACTACTCTGACGTACCTACTGGAAGTATAAATTACACTGACTTGAAACATATAACTGATCACTCCATCATGATTTGTTGTTGTTGTTCATTTTCAAAAACTTCCCTTCTAGTATAATAATATAGTTATTAGTTCCCATCCGTATCTATATCTGCAATGTGCACCTCCGTAAAGTCTAAACAAGTGTTGCCTCCTCCACAAATGCTTAGCGAATGTGTTAATTTAAGCCTTTTCACAGTTCCAGCGATTGATGATGATCGTGAAAAGGTCAAAGGTCAAGTATACCACAGCAACGTGTCTTAACTACAACAGTCACGTGCCATGTGGGCAAAGCAAAGTCGTCTCCACATCAGAACAGTAATTTCATTTGTTTTTCGTGGACTTTACTTAATTATGCGTTAGTCTATGCACAGAGTGATTTACTAGCAGGATCTTGCTTGCAAACAAGAAGAAATGAACTAGGTAAAGTTCTAGCTAACTGTTAAAACTGTTACTATTACAATAGCATGCGCAGCGAGGCGCTGTCAAATGTACATAAATGCGTTGTGTGGTACACTTAACCTTTGACCTTTTCACGATCACCATCAATCGCTGGAACTGTGAAAAGACTTATTAGTACTAGATGAATTTACATACTGCTCTCCGTGTGTATGTGTTACATTCTAATAAACTAAAATATTACTATGCGCCACTTTACCATTCAATTTTTGACTTATAGGTCTCCAAAGAAAATGTCAAAGATAGAATATGAAGGTAGCCTAGGCGACGCGAAGCCAAGTTCGACAGCGGAAGAACTTATTCACTCAACCAACACCATTACAGACACGTTAAATGTATATAGTAAATGGGGAGCACAATATTCTAATGTAAGCAAAACAAATCAGTAAACTGATTACTTGTATATAACAATGATTATAATGAATGACCCATAAGCGTTGTGAAATGTGAACTTGAACGATTAGACTAGAGAAAATCCAGACAGAAGAAAATCTGCTTAAAGCACCAAGAAAATCTTCCACTTACATAAAGCTTAAAAATTCGTTTTGAAATTTTATATCACCTACATACTACCTTTTTGCATATTCGACTTGCGTCGGCAGTAACTCTGTATAAAACATGTAAATTTAAACTCCTGCGATGACCGCTAGACGCAGCCATTTTGACGACAAATCGTTTGAAACAAGTTAAAATAACATTGAGCAAAGTTTTAAAAAATAACCAGAGCATTCGTGGCACATATGTAACTAAATGAGTAAAATTTTAAATTACTGTATCTTGTCAATCAGATTAAAAATACGTTTTTGGCTAGTGAGTGGCGCACCCTGGAGGGTGAGTCAGCGACATTTTACCAATTTGTTGAAAGCATTTTAAATAATTATTTTCTTTTTTAGTCACATAAGTCTTTCCAGCAGGTAAGCGAAATACTGAGTAATATAGATTTGCATGGAAAGTTTTTTGGTACATAATTTAACATTTCCTTTTCTTCCCCTGATTTACGTGGCGCAGTGACGTCATGTAATGGCGACTTCGGAATAGTGTTGCGGGAGATTTAAAATTAAAACAAACAAAAATTCCTTTCAACACGAGTACGATATATGCATAAAATTGCTATAAAGTAATATATTTTTAAGGTGATTTTTCTGAAACCTACTTCAGGTACCCCTTTTTTCTTGTCTTTTAAAAATTAATATTCTTTCACACAAATAAATGGTGGATCTACATTTTGGGCGCTTCTCAACTGGTGAAAACACAAGTAAGAATTTTGCAGTTGTTGCAATAATTAGAATCGATATAATCTTACCTGTTATATGAGAACATGTTACATATGAAGGACGTTTTTAAAAATACACTTTCCTGTTTTTCCTGGGGAAAAATTCATGCTCAGTTTGGTCAAGAGAGCACTTCCTGTAATCACATTTTCTAGGGACTCTTCAACCGTGATGGACTAAAATGTGTTTTTATACCACGTAACGATAACAATGCTGATTGAGTAAACGATTCACCCACTAAAGCGTTGTTTCTGGGGTCTCTCTATGATTAGGGACCCATCCTGAAGCCTGAGCTTCAAAGTTCCAATTTAGGCCTAGACCCGCCACTATGTAAATTACGAAAAAAACACAAACTAATGAATTCTGATATAAAAAACAACCAAATCAAATACTTATAACAAAAAAAACCAGCAATTTGCTTACAAGTAGTATAAAACAGTCGTATACTGCAGGATATAACAAGGGCTAATTACAGAGGTCCGTTTTATGCTGCACAATACATGTCAGAACTGATGAAGGACAAAAATGCCAGAATTTTGGATGTTTGTGCTGGAACAGGTCTCGTAGGACAACAGGTAGGTGTAAATAATAACAATAAACTTTATTTCAGTTCGACTTTAAAGACAACAGACTCAACCTTAGTGTACCTTATACTATGACTCCGCTTTTACCATAAATACTATGCGGCAGGCAAGGTTTAAGGTTTTTGCAACTAAGAACCGTGGTATCGAACCCACAACCTCGCGTACGGAAAGCAAATGCGTTGTCCATTAAACTACACATGATGGAAAAGGAAACATATGTAAACAGTATAATAGAGGGAGAGAGAAAAGGACGCCATTTTTAATAACTGTAGCAATAAAACCGGTTTGGTGTCGAGACGTGTCATATTAATTTGTACAAATTTGTAAACATAACGCAAACAAACTCGATGAAGGTTCTTGACAATTGCTAAAACCATTCCACGCAATTCCTTACAACTTTTTAATTTTTTTTTTAATTTTTTTTTCTTCATCTTTTATTTCCTATGTACGAAATCAACTGATAATTTATCGATCGCTAGTTTGGCTGATGGGATGAGCGACTGACAGATTGGCTGACTGACTGACTGACTGATTGATTAGTTGACTAAAATTCGGCACTTGATGCCATTTATCGTTCTAACACAAATCAACGTTTAATGCAAATTACTAATAGTTTGTCGCTTTTGTCCTGTGTGTCTTTTGATCTTGATAATAATATTTGTTGACGATAGACAATCAATTCAATTACAATTACAATTACAAGTTACAAAACATTACGTAAACAATGCAGTACATTACAATGAAGACAAAACCCCGCACATGGGGTATAATCGTCAACACAATATACAGTAAAACACAGTAATATTAACAAGAAGAAGAAGAAGAAGAAGAACAACAACAACAACAACAACAACAACAACAACAGCAATAATAGTAATAATAATAGTAGTAGCAGTAGTAGTAGTAGTAATAGTAGTAGTAGTAGTAGTAGTAGTAGTAGTAGTAGTAGTAGTAGTAGTAGTAGTAGCAGTAGCAGTAGCAGTAGCAGTAGCAGTAGCAGTAGTAGCAGTAGCAGTAGCAGTAGCAGCAGCAGCAGCAGCAGCAGTAGTAGGTCAATATTTAGTCTTTATCAAACACTTTACGTAGCTTTTCCTTTTCTCATTCTAAATCCCATCTAGACTAGCCCAAAGTCTCTACAATGTGTTCAATCAAAATCATAGCTTGCTTTCTGCTGAATATTTATTTAATTTTGGATTGTTATTCCCAAACATGACTTCTTATAACTGTGTTACATCATAGTTTGTTTCCATATAAAGGAAAACCGGATGATTGTATAAACACGCGAGTTCAGAATAAAGACTGCTCTAAATTATTAAAAACTACAATGGCTTCTTTTAAATCAAAGCTTAGATTAAATAATAATTACCTCGTATGCTCAAATTTCATTAAACTTTCAAAGCTACGCGCGGATCAGTGAATCTACTAAGATTGGCAGTGGCGCCTTTCTGTCACGTTCACGTGGCTGACAAATAGAAGAGTAAAATAATTGCTTGCGTTGTTTGTGTATAGCTGAATATTGGTGTTTTAGGGATGGCAAAACTATTAAGAGTCCGGTTAAGAAACTACACCTTTATTGAACATCAAACACAATAAATAATATAATAGATAGTAATGCCAAGCCCCCTGATCTGATCTGCCTTGCTCCAGCCTCTAACTCAATCTGATCTGATGGATGCATCACAAGGCTTATCTAAGCTACCGTGCGCCGGAGCTTCTGCGCATCGGCGCCTACGCTAACTTCGGTTCTGAATCACCTGATCACGTGATGCCACGCTTTAGCTGGCTTCATGCCAGCATTCCATCAGAATAAATGTCTAGCATAATTTAACACTTTTAACGTAATCTAACATCTTCTCTTTACTAGAAGGCGATACCATGATAACCAAGATTATGAACTGCAGTGTTAGTTTCGTGACGTCATATGCTGTAGAGCCCATTTTTCGTGACATCATGCGTTTAAACAGTACTGTAACACTTATGCAAATGTGCTTGAGGCGCAAGGGACGACGCCTGCCATTGCACATACAATGGCTAGTGTCTGACGTAAGCAATAGCTGTGTTCGGTTGCCGTTAATTAACTTTCTAAGCTAATTATCCAAATATAAGAAACAATTGTTAAATTTATAGGCAAGAAAATGTACATTTTGGACCGTAAATTAAAATGAGATTGAGTCTTAACAATCGTCCGGTCTTCCTTTAAGGTAAAACAGGCTAATGTCGGACAAAAAACTACGCCAGGTATGTATGCGATACTACCATACTACTTTATTTTTACTAAAACCCAAAGCTCATTGGGCGACGTTAGTTAGTATAAATCAGCCCATTTTACCCTACCTACCTTGACTATAATAAATTTTTAATGCGATAAGCTCAATCTAGCCAACCGTCCCACTTGAAGTAAAACATTGAAGCAAAATCATGTCAAATGCGGGCAAATACAATTCAAGTGCAGAGCTCTGCATCTTATAACGTAATATTCTATGTTTGCAGTTACGTGCAAAGGGATTCACGAACATCGATGCATTGGACGCATGCCAAGAAATGTTGCAAGAAGCGAAGAATTCAGAAATTTACTGCAATTATTACTGTACCCTCTTTACCAAGAATCCGCAAGATATACCCGCAGGTAGGTTGATTGTTAATGGTAAAATCTTTTCATAGCAGCGTGAAATAAAACCTTCATATTAGTGGCATAAAACAGAGGAACAGTTTTGGAGTCACGTGACGCATTGGTGTTTTCATTGACGGGACCCTCCATACGAACAGAACAAAGAACACCAAAACCAAATCAGAACAATCAATAATTCAATTTCAAGTCAGTGTTTAAGTTCTGATGAGAATCACTCTTCACAGTATTAGAACATTCAGAACAATAAGTTCCAACGATTGATGATGATCGTGAAAAGGTCAAAAGTTAAACAGCTAGCTAACTAATGAATACTAAAGTTCATGCATAGTAATATTTTAGTTTATTAGAATGTAACACGTACACAGACAGCAGTATGTAAACTCATCTAGTACTAAGAAGACTTTTCCATGTTCCAGCGATTGATGGTGATCGTGAAAAGGTCAAAAGTTAAACAGCTAGCTAACTAATGAATGCTAAAGTTCATGCATACTAATATTTTAGTTTATTAGAATGTAACACGTACACAGAGAGTAGTATGTAAACTCATCTAGTACTAAGAAGTCTTTTCCATGTTCCAGCGATTGATGGTGATCGTGAAAAGGTCAAAAGTTAAACAGCTAGCTAACTAATGAATGCTAAAGTTCATGCATAGTAATATTTTAGTTTATTAGAATGTAACACATACACACAGAGCAGTATGTAAACTCATCTAGTACTAATAAGTCTTTCCCATGTTCCAGCGATTGATGGTGATCGTGAAAAGGTGAAAGGTTAGATGTATCAGACAACGCTATACTTTACAACGCTTCGCAGCATAAGCTATTGTAATACAATTTTCACAGCTAGCTAGATCCTTATCTAGTTCATTTTTTCTTGTTCCCAAGCAAGGTCCTGCTAGTAAATCACTCTATGCATAGACTAACGCATAATTAAGCAAATTCCACGTAAAACAACCGAAATTACTGTTCTGATGCGGCATACGGCTTTGCTTTATACCAAGGACTACTATACTACAGGACGTGCACGCTGAAATCTCTTATTCGGCTAGCGGAGGCGATCTATTTTTAACATTTAGTGCTAATAATTTGGACATATTTACCCCCCATGGTGACCTATAACATGCCACAATACACGTAGAACATATTCCTCATTCATCTAGTAATTTAAAAACAGTGGTACCTATGATATCCCCCCCCCCAAAAAAACACACCATATCTGCAACTCATTGTGTCCCGAAGATTACCTGTCACTTTCTATAGAGAATAAACAGACTGCACCATTCTGTCAGGACTATATAAACTCATTCATAGGTTCCTCTGTGTAAATTAGAATACATGAAATTATTGCACTCACCATTTTGCAGAGATGTTTGCGACAATTAGTCGGCTAGTCGCGCCTTCTTAATGGAGGTCTGGTAAAGGGCTGAGTTCTGCTGGTGATCCTTCTCCAAATTGTGCAGTCCATGCAGCAGTACATTCGCCAGGCGTCTCAGAGCATTTCTTGAAAATTCTCCAAAATCAAAGTAGGCATTGATTATGGAGAGGATGTTCATGAGCTTGTTGCGGCAGCAGACTGTGTGAGTTGACTTCTTCACAAAACACAAGCCAGTTGTTACGAATTCGAACGTGAATGTGTGGGGCACTGTAAGACCTCCCCTAGACACTTCTTCAATGAACATTTTCATTTCCTCAGAAAGGAGAGGCTCATCCTCGGGAAAAGAAATGTCATTTTGCCACTTACTCTCCAACCAACCTGCGACATATGCACACGCGTTCAGTTCAGTTTTGGAAAGAGTCTCGTCAACACAAATCTCCATAATTTTGGCATCCTCGAAATCAATCCCATTGCATGTGTGCAACTGGATTTCGGATGATGTGTCTGTGTCCACAAACTCCAGGAATGATGCAGAGAAATGCGCCAGTCTCCGCTTGAATGCTGAACAGACATCTCCAGCTTGCATGAATGCATTGGCCCCCCTTGACTGCCTGTAAACTGAGAACTCACAATCTATTCTGTCACTCTGAAGTTCACGCAATAATACGTAGTGAAATCCAACAGAAAACAAGTGCCTACAGATTGCGAGGAGTCCCTCTGTGGTCTGAATCAAAGCTTTTCGCGTATCATGTGTCAGGCATTCAATTCTATTTGGTCCGTGTCCTGATTCGATTTGCTTAAACAGAGTCAACAACGACTGAAGAGTATCAGATGTATCTTGTTGAACAGATCGATCAGGGTCTCTCATCCTCGTGTCTTGACCTCTGGCAGAAACATTTACCACATTCCACCAGCGTAGCACTTGCAGAATGAATTCTGCAGTGTCCTGGGCTCCTCGAAGTCTCAGCGATGCAACGACACGATCGTTGAACACCCTCAGGACATGTTGCACATTCTGGAGCTGAAGTTTCGATGGGAAGACTGCAGAATATGTCAAAGGTGTTGACTTGAGCACATTGTCTTTCTCAGCTTTGTAAAGACTTTTTACTTCAGCAAATGAGCCAACAGTTTTCTTGTCAAACGATAATCTCTGACATTTCTCCGTGATCCAGTTGTTCCTGATACATTTCAGAATGTGGACGGTATCATACAACAGGAACCACACTCGTGTATTTTCCAGGGGATGTTCAGCCTCCCAGTCTGTTCGTCTGGTAAACAATTTGCAGTATTGTTTGTTGATCTTGTGGTTGTCCGTCATGGACCCTAAAACAGTTCCTCCCGAATTCTCAACCACTGTAGCAGCCTCCTTCACGACAGAGAATTGATATGCAGCAGTCAGCTTGTGAACGGGGGTCACTGATATCATCACGCTGGGGCCACCATGTAGACATTTAGCCATCACACATAGCATTGATGTAGCTTTACTGTCTGGCTCATTTTTTGCCATGCCGTTTAGCACACCCCCTGTTGGGCGTATTTTCACTTCATGCACCAATAGCATACAGTGTTTCTGCTCAGAGCTTTTCACTTTCTGAAATGTTTTACCTAGCACCTTGTCAATATCTGTCGATGAAATAACTGACTGCAGCTTTCTTTTGCTGGGTAACACTAAAAAGTCACGCAGTTGTTCGTAATTGCAATGGGGAAATGACTCTATTGCAAAGCAATAATCAGACACTGTGAAAGTCTTATCACATAATAGTCGAAGCTGTCGTGTTAGAAATTTGAGCTTCTTGGCTTTAGCATTAGCACTAGGAGATTGTTCTCGATTTTGAGCTAGTTCAAGTTCAAGAGACTTTGTCACTTTGTTGACAATATCATCAACATGATGAATGTGGTTGACAACAGAATTCACAACCGCGAAAAACTGTGAGTAAGAGGACAGCCCATTGTTCGGACTGAGGATTTTACTTAATGGCACACTGATCCCGTTTTTGAAAGCATACAGAGAAAGAGTAGAACACAAGGTAGGCTTATTGTGAACAATAATTGACATATAACATTGACTGTGGTCCTCTTCCATGAACATGCACACAAATTTGTCTTGTGTGCGAGATATAAAGAGGTTCTGATGCGTCTTATGCAGGTCTTTCTCAGGAGTGAATTCATTGAGAGAAGTTATTTTATCCTTTTTAAAGAAATAATTCAGCTGCTGGTCCTCAGTTTTTTGACGGCGAGGTGGTGGCTTTGGAGTGGGCAAGCATGATGTTGGAACGTTGAAAATACTGGGTGGATCCACTGGCCTGGTGTGACCACCTGGAATTTTGACCATTTGAGTATCCGATGGCCAATGCTTTTCGCAAATGAAAAATTTCGTTGAATCAACAACAAAGCCTTCGCGTGGGGGAAGAACACTTAGCCATTTCTGTTTTTCTACATGATCTCTTGGCAGTCTGAACACACGACACCTGTTCTCCGTGTCATAGTTACCTTTGCATTTAACAACACCACACTTGTTAGGCATGCTGCTGAGCACAGATGTATAAAATCCACAAGAAATTTTGAAAATAATCCACAAAGAAACAAACACAAGCAGACACATTAACAATGACAAAGCACTACTTCCGGTAAAACACACTTACGCCTAAAGTAGTGCGCTATTTAAGAAGTAAAAATGAACACTAATTTCCTTTGATACATAAAATAAACAATTAGTACTTTTCTCCCGTAATGTAAAGAACCAATTAAATGAAAAATAATACTCGCTATCTACCGATCCGCCCATTCTTTAATTTCCAAGATCACTACTCTCTAAAGCGCACTATTAATAGATTACGTTCATGCAAGTATTGATCGCCTCCGTTAGCCGAATCAGAGATTTCAGCGTGCACGTCCTGTAGTATAGTAGTCCTTGCTTTATACACATATCATGTGATGGTTGTAGCTAAGACGCGTTGCTCTGGTGCAATTAATGTTTGACCTGTTTGACCTACACCAACTGCACATGCACACAACGAAACTGTGAAAAGGCTTATTGTTGTGCACTGAATACCGCGACACGCGCTCAAAAGGAAAAACGTCGAATGTTTGACCTGTTTGCCCGACAGCAACTGCACATGCACACAACGAAACTGCGAAAAGGCTTATTGTTGTGCACTGAAAACCACGACACGCGTTCAAAAGGAAAAACGTCGAATGTTTGACCTGTTTGACTTACAGCAACTGCACATGCACACAACGAAACTGCAAAAAGGCTTATTGTTGTGCACTGAATGCCACGACACGCGCTCAAAAGGAAAAACGTCGAATGTTTGACCTGTTTGACCTACACCAACTGCACATGCACACAACGAAACCGTGAAAAGGCTTATTGTTGTGCACTGAATACCACGACACGCGCTCAAAAGGAAAAACGTCGAATGTTTGACCTGTTTGACCTACAGCAACTGCACATGCACACAATGAAACTGCAAAAAGGCTTATTGTTGTGCACTGAATACCACGACACGCGCTCAAAAGGAAAAACGTCGAATGTTTGACCTACAGCAACTGCACATGCACACAACGAAAATGTGAAAAGGCTTATTGTTGTGCACTGAATACCACGACACGCGCTCAAAAGGAAAAACCTCCAATCTAATCTATACTTTCTTCCAATATTGTCAATATCATTTTCCGTTACTGACTGCATATTTACTACATGATAGGGACACGCTAACAAAATGCTGAACCACGCCCATGTCACTTTTAACTTTTTGAACCAAAAAGCAATGAGCTTTCGGGTCCTGTCCACACCTCTATGAATATCCCTTGACCGTCCTTATGCCAAGTTTGATGATTATAACTTCCATTTTAATTTTATAGACACTTTTGGAACTTGTGAATTTCACCTTAGACATTTTGAACTCAAAATCAACAGGTTTGTACTTTCCAGCTCCTGCCTAGTCTAAGCCTGATAAGTGATTATAGCCTTACCTGTTTTACTTTATTGTGCCGAACAAACACACATGCAAACACAGCCAGCCAAACTAGCACATAGTTAAATAATTGGTTAAAATCTATTTATTCTTGTGTTAATGCTGCTTGCTGATTATTGTTGTTTATTGTGTGGCGTGTGAGGTAGCCACGATGGGCATGGCAAACTATCAAGACTTTATTTAATAAGCAACACATTTATTAAATATCAAACACAACACGATAAATATAAGAGGATAGTAATGCCAGCCCTCCGTCTTCAAGTCAGTTCCTAATCTCCCCCGAGGTGCGAGCCTCAAAACACTTTTGTCTAACTACCTAATGCGCCGTGAGCTTCTGCGCATAAGGATTACATCATCAATCTTTATTTCTGAGTCAGCCGGTCGAACACCAGCTGGTCACGTGATGCCAAACGTAATTAGACTTCTATCCAAGGATAGGAGGAGGATAGTTTGATCTTGCATCGTCAAGCATTTAATCTTGAATTATTATTTCGATAATTTAATCAAAACCGATATTTAACACAGCTTTCCTTTACTCACATTTGTAATGAAAAAGAGGAACGTTTGTTTAGATACGTATGACGCCATTACAATTGCTGCTTCCTTTGCTCAAGGTCATTTGGAGCCGGAATGTCTGGTGGAAACAGTGAGGCTGGTAAAACCAGGTAATGACTATCGTTGCTGTTTTATTAAGCAGATAGGAAAACATTATACAGTCAAACATGTCAGGGTTCATCAAAACCTATCTTTTCCACAAGCCAGCTCCTAAGGGTTCATCAAAACCTATATTTTCCACGAGCCAGCTCCTAAGGGTTCATCAAAACCTATATTTTCCACGAGCCAGCTCCTAAGGGTTCATCAAAACCTATCTTTTCCATGAGCCTCCTCCTAAGGGTTCATCAAAACCTATCTTTTCCACGAGCCAGCTCATAAGGGTTCATCAAAACCTATCTTTTCCACGAGCCAGCTCCTAAGGGTTCATCAAAACCTATTTTTCCACGAACCAGCTCCTAAGGGTTCATCAAAACCTATCTTTTCCACGAGCCAGCTCCTAAGGGTTCATCAAAACCTATCTTTTCCACGAGCCAGCTCCTAAGGGTTCATCAAAACCTATCTTTTCCACGAGCCAGCTCCTAAACAATTGTCTAACAACTGAGAAAAGTAATGCCATAATTTCTGTTTTTGCATTAATAGTAATGAAATGTAATATCAGCAAATTGCTTGAGAATTTTGAGTTTAAAACGTAACTTAGTTTGCTTGCTTCTAGGTGGTATAATTATGATCACTAATCGAATTGAGGTGCTAGAAGAATCCCCTTATTTGAAAGGACTACAACCGTTAATGGGGAAACTAGAAAAAGAGAAGGCATGGAAACTTGTGAAGAAGGAAATATTACCTAATTACTATGCAGGAAGAGAGGGAATGATCTATGTTTACCAAGTGCTGAGAGGGAATGATCCATGTTTACCAAGTGTTGAGAGGGAATGATCCATGTTTACCAAGTGCTGAGAGGGAATGATTCATGTTTACCAAGTGCTGAGAGGGAATGATCTATGTTTACCAAGTGCTGAGAGGGAATGATCCATGTTTACCAAGTGCTGAATCCAAATCCATGAAATTTTAACTTACTAGTTTTAATGTGCGAGAGAAATTTCTGTGATTTGCAATTAAATTTCTATATTATTTTTAAACTATGTTACTCGTAAAATTTGATTTTTTATATTCTATATTATTTACAAAGCACGTTAATTATGATATTAAGGCACTTTCGTGTGATTAATTTGTTTGAACAATTGACTGATTAATAAAAAATATTATTTTACTGCTTAATCATTTGAGTTATCTGAAGATCCTTGAAGTAAACAAACCAAGAAATATTCTGGCTACGTGTATCTATGGTACCGTGATACGCATGATCATGAACTGCAGTGTTCGTCTGTGACGTCAGTGTGACGTAGAGCTCATTTTTGTGACATCACGTCAACATCTTATTAGCAATCTTCGCTTAAGTAAATGTGCTTGACCTGCAAGGAAAGATGCCTGTCATTGCGTAAGCTGTGATTAGAGTCTGATGTAAGCAATAGCTGTGTTCGGTTGTCGTTAATTATTTTCTAAGCTAATTATTCAAACATAAGGAACAATCGTCAACTTTTATAGGCAAGAAAATGTTTATTTTGGACAGTAAATGAGATTGAGTCTAATCAATCGTCCAGTTTTCCTTTAATAAAAATGTTTTTATGAATTTACTGGTGTATCATTTGACTTATCTCAAGATATTGACCATGTTTATCTATAACAGAAACACAAGAAATATTCTGGCATACGTATCTGCCCCTTCCTTCTTCAGAATACCTGCTATTCTAGTGGGATTGTACTGCATACAATGCAGTGGTTTCATTAGATCCAACAAGGAGCTTAGAGAGTACACTTGATCATGGAGACATTTAAGTTTGGACATTTGTTTTTGCAAATCAAGAAAAATAAGAAAACAGGTTATTAGACTTGTAAACACACTAGGATGTTCAAGCGATTATCCATACGGTATTAATTCCAGAAGAAACTATTTGAAAATTGAACAGGACGTCTATGCTAATTTGCTGTCCAAATTTTGTTGCTTTGCTTATTAAAACCAAGAAAATAAACAAAAATTAAAAACAGAAGTTGAGAATAGTTCTGATACAGCAATCAACAGATATAAACATAGTTTATAGCAAAACTTGAATAATCTTTATTAATAGCAAAGGTATTTTATTGGTCATTTACTAAATTGTCATTTACAAATTGTATCGCTTAATGCATAAGCTTTGAGCTGCAAAATATATGCGCACGAGATGACGTGGGGTGAAGGACTCCCTCCGCTCTCTCCTTGACCCCGCGTCACATCCAGCACCTGGTGTCCCAGCTCTCTCCTTCACCCCGCGTCACATCCAGCACCTGGTGTCCCAGTTCTGTCCTTCACCCCGCATCACACCCAGCACCTGATGTCCCAGCTCTCTCCTTCAGGTGATGGAAGTTAAAACTAATATATTACCAGTAAATAAACTAGCGACGAAGAACTTGATCAGAACATGGAAATCGCCAATGTTGTGCAGGTGCTGCCACCTGTCGGCTTCAGCGGGAGTTTTACGTAATTTTTATGACAATATTTTATGATCACCTTGTACACAGGCAATATATAAAATGATGCAATATTTGGTCCTAAAATGCACATCAACTTATACATAAGGTCGACTAGCACACACATGTATACGGTAACTCAACCGACAGAGTAGAATTTCTTTCCACACGAGCCGTTATTTGATCTATTACGAAACCTGGTGGAGGAAAACAAAAGCTGAATAATGGTAGCAGGACTTAAGTTTCAGGAAAATCCCGAGTACTACGATGATTACCGGAAGTCTGCCAATAACTAACATTTGCTACAAAAGTCACTCTATAAAAATCTAAGTAATACAAATTTTCTCTTTAAATAATTACTTTTTACTACGTTTTTTGGTAATATTTTATTTATTTTCAGCTGCTAAATTATTTAAAAACTGTTTGCAATTGCACATTACAAAAACCGGATGGCGAATATTTGCGATTATGAAATTTTTATAACTACCGGCTATCGGATACGAATACCTGGAAAAATCGAGTCACAAATTTGATCTCTCTTCCTGGTAGAGAATGCTCACCCTACTAATAAATACACATTGAGAGAGTAAGCTACAACACTAAGCATGGCGAGGTTTCCATTCAACATACCAAATATTTATAAGCGTGAAAGGTCTGAGATCAAAAAAAAAGTAGTAAACAAAGAAATTTTAGCAACTTGTCATAAAAAATAAAGGTCAAATGTCATTTTGCATACACAGGCTCAACAACCACGACAGCTCAACACTTAATTGATTTAATACTGTTTAATAAGTGAACTTGCACACCAGGAAAGTAAATGGACAGACATTTTGTGCACGAAACATTCTCTTTGATAATGGAAGGTAGCTAATAACTAGTAGTACAAAAAATAGCGGTTTACTAGAACCTGTTGCTGTTATGTACGGACTCACATATGAAACAAAAAATTCTTATCTGTAGTTGTTTCAACTAATTTTGTAGTGCTCATGAGTAAATAACATACAACATAAAACAAAAGTTCTGGCCAGGCATATGTAAATGATCCCAAAGCAAATTCACTAGAGCCTTCTTGCAGTGCAACAACCTAACCCCCCCCCCACACACACACACACACACACACACCCTCCCCTAAATTATCACTTAGACATTGAATTTCAAGACTGTGAAGCAAAAAAACCCATTCACCTTCGTAGATGCAGAAAGGACGTGATACAATAAGTCTTAAAATCACTGAAACACTCAGAGTTCCTCCCATCTCCTTGGTCAAACTTCATGGGCGGTGGCATCGGTTTGGGATCACGACCAAGATCTATGTGAAACAGCTTCCCTAGAGAAAATGAAAACACTGCAAAAGTTTTAAACTTTCAATTATTAATTTCAAAATTGTTAATCGATGATGAAATTAAATGCATAAAAACCTGTTTTGATGACAAGGACCTGTAGAGTCCAACAGTCTAAAGTATTTAACTCAAAAGCTCTTTGTTCAACTCAATTTTCTTTTGTGTTTAATCTTTCAGCACACAATAAAAAGAGCAAAGACCACCCTTTAATCAAAAACATTTAAAAAAATTCTTTCACACTCCATCTTGTTCAGTATGAGTAAAATGTGTAGAATTTGTTATAAAAATAATGACTTGAAACACTTAGTAAAAAACAGAGTATTTATTAAAGATGCAATTAATATCATGGGACAAAAATCCCAAGCAAAAGATAATCTCTAAAGTGAGGCTAAATTCAAAATGTGGGCAGCATCCATGATATTGGAAAAACTCAAAAAATGAAGTAAATAATGTCTGCTGTTTATAATTTGACTTGTTCAAACATCAAAATTAATAGTTTTGTTTATCATAGTTTTGCTGACTGGAAAACCTTTAGCCAAAACTAAAGTTTAGTCAGAATAGTTAATGAAAATATGAAGTAATTAAATTGCTGTCAAATAAATACCTTAGTACTTTAACCTGCTTTCATTATAATGTGACAAACATAACACAAAAACGGCTAAAATATTGGCTGCACATAATAATTTTGGGAGTGTGAGGTGATTCTGGTTGGATATGCACAGTACATTTTAGAGCATCTAATGAATTTATTAGCAATAGCAAAATAGTACATAATACATAATTTTGTACTGATAGGCAATGTGCAAACAATAGAATTCAACATAATAGCAAAATGTCTTGTGATTAAAACAAAAAATAACACAAAGAACCAAAATGTGTATTTAAAATTGTTGTTTTAGAAGTTACAGCTAATGCTTTCAGAAGTAATTTCAGCTCGAGTAATAAGCAAAACTTTACCTGCATTAGCTAGGCCAACACAGTATCCTTAAATTTAAAAAGCATTTGAACCAATGTTACAGCGATAAAATACTTTTGAGGTGAAATTAATAAATCAGTATAAACTTTTAGGTTTCATTTTTAAAAATAACTTCATACAACTGGTTGCAAGCACATTAAAATGTCAAAAATTAGTCAAACAATAAAAAACTGTAGTAGAACTTAAAAAATACCATATAAGAAGCGCAAGTACAAATGTAAGCAAGAATACAGGCACAAGACACAAAGTGAATAGAGGTACAGTAGTAGACAAAGTGAATACAGGTACAGTAGTAAACAACAAAGTTTCAATAACTTACCCAGAAGCATGACTCTTGCAGTTTAGTTGGATAAGTTCCATCTTTTGATATTGGCTTTCACAATACATCTTTCAGGCTGTGCGCCCATCTACTAGGTATTTACTGCCAGCAACCAATCGCAAAGCGCCTTGTCACAGCTGAAACTGTACATGACATCACCCGAATTGTCCAATCAGCGAGGAGGCAAAAGAGAAGTTTTCATTACAAACCAGGTTCTCTAAATGGACAAATGCGGCCCGGACTAACTCACTCTAGCCAATCAAAATTAGTTTTGGAGTTAAGATTAGGCTTGAAAGAATAGTTTCAGATGCAAGCCAATAAGGAGCAGCCATTTCGAGGACTGAATAAAGGCGTATATTTTCAAAATACCCTATTTTGACGACTAAAATGTTGGCGTTTAATTGAGGCTCGGGTCTTAAAATAATCAGCAGGTTTTTTTACCCAGGTAAGCTTGAAATTTTCGATTTTTAAGTTGTTTGTCCAGGGCGCAATTTGATTTGAAAATACCCGTCGTATTTTTAAAAACGGTGCCATATTTGATGTCACGCTGGCGGATCGATGGCTGTGCAGCCGTTTTTGTTGATTTTGTCAGAACTTGGTCTATTACAGAAGACCAAATTTAGGCAAACAAAAAAGAAATAGCAATACTTCAATAATATTAATTTAATTTTTAATTTACTTTGATGTTGCTTGCAAACAAATAACCGAAATGTGACAGCAAAATAAGACGCTATTACACTTTCGCACCACCTAGTTTTTTCTGGCCTATTGTTTGATTTCACGCCTGCATGCCACACACACACACGCGCACATGCACACACACATCATAAAAGAAATGAGAAATAATTGTTTTTTCACAATGGAGGTAATAAGTTTCAGTAAGCTAAGTAGAAAAAAGAATATGAAGATGCTAATTAGGGTATTACGAAAGAGTTTAGTAGTAGTAAATCTCCAGTAGTTATAATATAACTTTTGAGACAAATAATTTGGTTTAACTGCAGTTTTACATGAAGTAGGGAATATAGGGGAAGAAGGCATTTATATACTAACAGCTTTATGAATTGATCAGATAAAGATCTGGAAAAAAGCGAGTTTACAGGGTATTTTATAGGTATATCTTACATGCAATTCACTCGTAACGCCGAACACAGATATTTAACGAATGGACGCCATTGAAATTAGGAAGTTAGACCCGAGTGCCATCTGTTGCCGACAAAGTAACTTAAATTTTGAAGCTCTTTGGTTTACACGGAAAAATCTTAAAAATAAAATCGCCGTATGTCATTTGAAATGCGCAGCTGTATAAAAACAGAATCAAAGTTGAACTTTGGAACACTAAGAAAATTGAATAAAGAAAAACTAAGATGGGTAGGACATTTAATTAGATTGCTAGAAACAACACCAGAAAGATGGGCCCTAAAACCTGCTAAACCTCTTGACAAACCAAAAACAACATGCAGAATTAATAAATTTACAGCTTCTAAGACCAAAGTTAACAACAGCATCGCAGGAGTCGAGAACTTTAGTTGCAGACAGGGAACACTAAACTATTCTAAAAAGGGAGGCTCAATATCTACGACATTACAGTAAGTTAGCGACAGAAGAAGAAACGTGGATGGCCTGGAACACTGGGACAATGTATGGTCTAAATTTAGAAGAAATGCTATTATAATTATCATCGTGTCCGGTGTTAGTGTACGTCTGATCTGAGCTAAAAAGCAGAGAGTGAGAGAGAGAGAGAGAGAAAGAGAGAGAGCGAATAAAAAATAGAAAACGAAAGAAAGAAAAGAAACATACAAACAAACGAAGGTGGAATGAACGAATGTATGAAGGAACGAGTAAACGAGGGAGTGAGTGAGAAAGTCAGACCGGAAATGAAGGAAAGAAGAAACGAATGAATGAAAGAACAAATCAATGAATGAACGGATGAACGAACGAACGAAAAAACCCTTTAAATCAGTAGCAGATTTGTAAGAAATGCAGTCTAAATCAACCACACTACTTTTTTTCATGTCCATAAAGCATTTATTGATGTCGGCAGTGAGTGATTCACATAAAGTTAGGGAACGAGTACAATTAGCTGTTACCTTATAGTGTCAACGAAGAATCAGCAAGATCAATAACAGCACCGGCAAAACAAAGGTGAGAACAACAGCAACAGCAGCAGCAGTGGCAGCGACAATAACAAAAATTGTATTGGTAGCAAAACCACCAGCAGGAACAACAACAGAAGTAAATGAAAACAGCAACAGCAACAGTGACGGTGGCGGTAGTGGTGGCAGAAACAACAAAAATAGTATTGGTAGCAAAACCACCAGCAGGAACAACAACAGAAGTAAATGAAAGCAGCAACAGCAACAGCAACAGTGGAGGTGGCGGCAGCGAGGGCAGAAACAACAAAAATAGTATCGGTAGCGTTTTGAAATAAAAGATTGCACTAAAACAAAAATTTGAGTGTTCATAGAATTATCTAGGATATGGTTCCCGTGCAGGAACAAACGTACAAGTTCATTTGACGCAGGACTGTAAACATTGATGTTAAAAGCTGAGAGAAGAATGCAGAGATTTGTAAATAAGTCGTGTCTGGCCTGATGGTAAAGAGGGCAGCTAGCTAAGTGATGACTGACTGTTTCATAAGTAGAACCACATTGACGATTGGGTGACACTAGCGACCCATCGTAATTTTTACATTTTCTGAAGTACAAATCATAATTAAGTTGGCAAAAACCAACTCTCATTCTAGTGTGAAAAGTCCTTTTTTAAACTGTTACATAAAATTTTGCTACCCAAGTGACTAAAAAAGAACAAAGTCTTATAATTCATAAATATAAATTTGAACTTAACACTGCAAAATTGTGTAAAATTTATCATGTAAAAGCTAGATCTTGTTCAATTTGCAGCCGGGTGTCAATAGCAACTGGCTTCAAATATGTTCTCTCATTTCTCCTTAGATTAACGCAGCCTAACCATTATCAGGCTTCCACTATTAGGGCTTTTAAACAGCGCCATTAAAATGGGCTATTTAAGGATGAGGCTGCTAAACAATTGAGCGCTGCCAGATTTTATTATTTAAGCAAAAGTTCATTAAGAAATTACAAAGTATACTTGCTGCATTCACGCACATAATTAATACGACATTATAATTACCTGCAAACTTGCGAACTTTTATTATTTTTAGACGTGAGTGCATACGTTATTGAAACTTTTTTAACGTGACAACGAGCAATTGCTGTTAACAAAAGGTCATTGCACTTGATTAGTATTAAGTAACTATTCCCCTAAATGCACAAAAACCAAAGCAAGTTAGAAATTCTGTGCGTCACCATGACTCGAACCAAACGCCTTCTGTTTATCATGCTATGCATGAGAGCTATATATTAGCTGGGTTAGCCTCATCACAGAAGCACTTTAAGTAATGGTATGTTAATGGAACAGATTTTTGTTTTGGATGCACAAGATTTGTTTATGTACCGAGGAACAGATTTTTGGTTTTGGATGCACAAGATTTGTGTATGTACTGAGGAACAGATTTTTGGTTTTGGATGCACAAGATTTGTTTATGTACCGAGGAACAGATTTTTCATTTTGGATGCACAAGATTTGTGTATATGCTGAGGAACGGATTTTTCATTTTGGATGCACAAGATTTGTGTATGTACTGAGGAACAGATTTTTGGTTTTGGATGCACAAGATTTGTGTCTGCACTGAGGAACAGATTTTTGGTATTGGATGCATGACATTTGTGTATGTACTGAGGAACAGATTTTTGGTTTTGGATGCACAAGATTTGTGTATGTACTGAGGAACAGATTTTTGGTTTTGGATGCACAAGATTTGTGTATGTACTGAGGAACAGATTTTTCATTTTGGATGCACAAGATTTGTGTATGTACTGAGGAACGGATTTTTCGTTTTGGATGCACAAGATTTGTGTATGTACTGAGGAACGGATTTTCGTTTTGGATGCACAAGATTTGTGTATGTACTGAGGAACAGATTTTTGGTTTTGGATACGCAAGATTTGTTTATGTACTGAGGAACAGATTTTTCCTTTTGGATGCACAAGATTTGTGCATGTACTGAGGAACGGATTTTTCCTTTTGGATGCACAAGATTTGTGTATGTACTGAGGAACAGATTTTTGGTTTTGGATGCACAAGATTTGTGTCTGCACTGAGGAACGGATTTTTCGTTTTGGATGCACAAGATTTGTGTATGTGCTGAGGAACGGATTTTTCGTTTTGGATGCACAAGATTTGTGTCTGCACTGAGGAACAGATTTTTGGTTTTGGATGCACAAGATTTGTTTATGTACCGAGGAACAGATTTTTCATTTTATTTTTCATTTTTCAAATTTGTAAAGCTGTGTACGATTTTAGCTTTATCTTGTACTTAAATTTTATTACTGCGCACAATTTTACTATGGTTGTATTGCTGTATGCTGTTTATTCTATAATTCTTAACTTCACGTTTTAATAATAACATTTCTTATTTTTAAAATTTAACATGTTTAATTTTAGCGTGGATGCATTATTTTTGTATTTTATTTATTTTACAATTCTTTTCCCTAAATTCTCATTTTTAGTAACAGTCTTTTGGTAATTAATATGCTAATTTTACTGTGAATGCAAGGTGTTGTGTTTATTTTATAATGCTTTTTTTAACTTCTTGTCTTTCATTTATAATAGAATTTTTATTTTTAGTAATTACTAACCACACTTGGACTGTAATGGACGTTACATTATTTCTCTTCTATTCTGTTCTACTGGTCTGCACTGATGACTAGCAGTTGCCAGTTACCTGACTTTTGCAGTGATTATAGCTTAAGAAATTTTTAAACATGCAATTTGGAATATTAGTGTCTTTTTATGACTACAGATATGGCCGCGATCTTGTAAAAATCAAAATTAAAATGTGGCGTTAGTCGCTAACTTTCCATTGGCTGAAGCTAAACAGTACTGACGTCATCGTGTTACACGTGCGCCAATCACACATTGTGACGCACGTTGTGACGCAATTAGCGTATGACTTCCCACTCCCAGGTTTTCTCCTTCCATTCAACCGTGAAGTAAGATAAGCCTACCTTTGTTAAGTAAATACGTTTACCGTAAATAAGGTTTACTTGTTTACTGTTTATTTACCATGTTTTGGCGAAGATGCTTTGACGAGAAATCCACTTTACTGCATCAGTAGTCACAAGTTTCAGTAATCAATGTATAGGCGATAACAAAAGTAAATATCTTCATGCAGGTTCACTTATTTTTTGTAAATTTGCACTTGCGTGAGCAGGAAGGATGGGTTAATCACATTTCCTATGAAATGTGGAGCACGAGTGTTAGAATACTGAAATGGCTGACCCCGGTCCATGGTAGATGCTAAGCTTTCCGTTTCACACTCATCTCTTTCTGCCAGTCATATCACCAGACATTTACAGTCCTTACCAAAACAATGAAACAATGTCATGGACCTAATGTCATGGACCCAATGCCATGGACCTAATGTCATGGACCCAATGTCATGGACCTAATATCATGGACCCAATGTCATGGACCTAATGTCATGGACCCAATGTCATGGACCCAATGTCATGGACCCAATGTCACGAACCCAATGTCATGGAACCAATGTCATGAACCTAATGTCATGGACCCAATGTCATGGACAAAATGTCATGGACCTAATGTCATGGACCTAATGTCATGGACCCAATGTCATGGACCCAATGTCATGGACCCAATGTCATGGACCTAATGTCATGGACCCAATGTCATGGACCTAATGTCATGGACCCAATGTCATGGACCTAATGTCATGGACCCAATGTCATGGACCCAATGTCATGGACCCAATGTCATGGACCTAATGTCATGGACCCAATGTCATGGACCTAATGTCATGGACCCAATGTCATGAACCTAATGTCATGGACCCAATGTCATGGACCCAATGTCATGGACCCAATGTCATGGACCTAATGTCATGGACCCAATGTCATGGACCCAATGTCATGGACCCAATGTCATGGACCTAAAGCCATGGACCCAATGTCATGGACCCAATGTCATGAACCCAATGTCATGAACCTAATGTCATGGACCCAATGTCATGGACCTAATGTCATGGACCCAATGTCATGAACCTAATGTCATGGACCCAATGTCATGGACCCAATGTCATGAACCCAATGTCATGAACCTAATGTCATGGACCCAATGTCATGGACCTAATGTCATGGACCCAATGTCATGAACCTAATGTCATGGACCCAATGTCATGGATCTAATGTCATGGACCCAATGTCATGGACCCAATGTCATGGACCTAATGTCATGGACCCTATGTCATGGACCTAATGTCATGGACCCAACGTCATGACAAAATGTCATGGATCTAGTGTCATGGACCCAATATCATGGACCTAATGTCATGGACCCAATGTCATAGACCTAATGTCATGGACCCAATGTCTTGGACCTAATGTCATGGACCCAATGTCATGGAGGCAGCATAAAGACAGGATAAAACCCACGTGGCTTCCCTATAACAGATATCACACTGCTCACTGTTATGTTTACTGCCATTTTCCCTATTTTTTTACCTTCTTCCTTCTTCTCCTATTTCCTTCTTCTCTGGCTGTTTTGCATCTAACTATTCTTACTAAACTTTGAGATGGTTGACAGTTTTGCATATAACTCTCCTTACTAAACTTTGAGATGGTTGGCAGTTTTGCATATAACTCTCCTTACTAAACTTTGAGATGGTTGGCAGTTTTGCATATAACTCTCCTTACTAAACTTTGAGATGGTTGGCAGTTTTGCATATAACTCTCCTTACTAAACTTTGAGATGGTTGGCAATTTTGCATATAACTATCCTTACTAAACTTTGATTTGGTTGGCAGTTTTGCATATAACTCTTCTTACCAAACTTTGAGATGGTTGGCAGTTTTGCATATAACTCTTCTTACTAAACTTTGACATGGTTGGCAGTTTTGCATATAACTCTTCTTACTAAACTTTGAGATGGTTGACAGTTTTGCATATAACTCCTCTTACTAAACTTTGACATGGTTGGCAGTTTTGCATATAACTCTCCTTACTAAACTTTGAGATGGTTGGCAGTTTTGCATATAACTCTTCTTACCAAACTTTGAGATGGTTGGCAGTTTTGCATATAACTCTTCTTACTAAACTTTGTCCATGGTTGGCAAAATTGACGTCATACTCCACTTATCCATTGGGTAAAAGTTTATCAAAATATAGCAAACTCATTTTGATTGTCGGTCATTCGGTTTTATCACAGTCAAACAATAACATCAACGTTTATAATTCATATGGGAATCATAAGTTTTCGTCCTTGTTTTAAGAGCAATAAAATATTTATTTATTTTTACGTTCTTTGTTCGTTAAAAATAGCTGGTAAGTAATAAGTGGTTAATGAAGCAGAACTTTGCGAAACTTATCACCCCCGAGCATGCGCACGAGGCTCAGCTTAGATTTCCTCTTTAGAATTCGCGCATCTCATCTTGTCGACAAGTAACAATTTTCTTCAGTTCGTACATCAAACTAAATTATGTCTATGATCAACATAGTTCTCTGTTGGCTAGGTATATGAACAGTAAACGAGATTGTAAGGTACGTGAAGTGAACAAAATATGTCTGAATATATAAATGCTACTGTTTTATTAATTACTTTCAACATCTTTTTTATTTTGTTTTTTTTAAATCGTTGCTTTGACATGCTAAATATGACTCTAATGAAAAGGCAAAACAATATCACTTTCTCCGCGTTATAATGAACGAAATTAACACTTAATTGAGCAGGGTGAAAGTAAAAGGAAAACTCTCGTTGAATTTGGTTAGGAGACCTGCTACATTCTTGGTTGCTCTTTGGTTATTGGGGCTGCAGTAGGACCTCGATATGCACCAGTTTACATAACTAAGATGGCATAGTCATCTTTCTTTAACGCTTTTTTTATTATAGGTCATGTTGATTTTGATCTGGACCTTGACAGTCCTTCACAGTTGCCATGGTGATGAGAAGGATCTAAACCTGATGACTCTGGTTCCAATGAGTGGTGGATGGCAAGGAGGGAAGCACATGCTTGTTGCTGCTCAGATGGCTGTTGAACATGTTAATGCGAGACAAGACATTCTGCCAGACTACAAACTTCAGCTAATCTGGAATGACACAAGAGTGAGTATGAAACGTTTGATCAGTTGATCAAGCGCAACTTAATCATACAAGTACTGAATCTGCTAATGTAGAACAGTTAAATGGTTAAAAGAAACGTCAAGTCTCTCGGGAAGTTGAGCTTATTTTAATGTTTGAAAAAAATGTTAGTAAGTTTCAGCAATGAAATTGTGATAAGCGCCTCGTGTAATTAATAATTTCTATTTAAAATCACGATCTCTTTACGCTTGGGGACGCTCATTTTGGTGAAAAATGGCGTCATCTGGTTACCGTGCAATATAAACAGTTATTCTGCCTAGTGCTTTTGCAATCTTTTTTTGGCTTACAGAGCGAACTGTATAAACTAAGTGACCCACCCGGTACCTACTGTATGCTCGAAAGTTTACATGTGTATCTAAAATTCAACAAAAGTCCGTATATTAATCACATTTACACAGTTAATGTTAACTACTTAAAGCCCTGCAAAGTTGCTTAACGCGGTCATGCAGTCTGTTTCATACTTATATGAGTAAAGAATGTAATTCTGTATGTGTTAATCTTATATTCTGTTTGAAAGTGCTACTGCTCATGACATTCTCAACTCAAAGTTTGTTAAGCATTAACAACAATTGACCATGTAATTTAGATGTCTATATTTAGTTGTCTAATGAGACGCCCTGCCCCGCCACCAATTTATCATGAATTCTGTCCGATATGTTGATATAACTACTGTCTCAACCCCCGCCCCATCCCCCCTTTTAAAGTTCATGCGATCATCCAATTAAAACCTTAGTTATCAACAGCAATGAAGTTGATCGGGAATATTATTACTTTGATACTGTTATTGATTAGTTCAACTTGTTTAAATTCACACAGGCCTCTCCAAGGTCATCATTTGTAGCCACTTGCTTTTCGGCCTTGATTCACACAGTTTAGTAGCAGTATGTATTACTTTCCTGACCAGTAATTTGGTTTCATTGACCTATTGCTACATTGCAATTATAATTGATAATCTGAATATATCAATAGTTCATAAAATTGATGATTACACTATAATAGTGCTTTAATACTTACCGTCTTATTTCTTGAAACAAATATTAACAAGTGCTCCTACTAGTATTATTGTCCTTTGATTATGGCCCAATATGTGATTAATATGGCATATACAAGTTCTAATAATATGATAACTTGATTTCAGTTTTGAGCCTGGTTGGAAATTTAGTATATTACATAACTTCTCTCATATTCAGTTTAAACGTCTGTTTGTTGTTATTATGTACTCATCTTGACTCGCTGCAAACGTGGCTGGCTGGCTTTACTGGCTAGCATATATATATATTTTTTTACACTTTTATACTTACGCTCCTTTAACGATATTTTATTCTACTTTTTTTTACTTTTTCTATTCTCTAATCTCTTTCATTTTGATTTTCCCTGCAGTTTTGATGGTACCTGTAAACAGATTCTGTCCAATATGTGACAAATGTATTCGACGTAACCAGCGGGCATTGAACTGCGACTGTTGCGGCGGAACTATTCATATCAAATGTACTTATTTTTCGTTAAAAGATAAACTACCAGCTGCTGGAGATGTCTGGTTTTGCCACGTCTGCTTGCAAAACTTATTCCCTTATAATAACATTATAGACGACAATGAATTTGAATTCGCTGTCAGACCGTCAATAAATTACTCTATCCTGGATGATTCTAAGTATAATTTGGATATTTTTGAACATCAATTTGGGGATAATTTTAATAGCTTAGATGAAACTGATCCTGACTTACAATTCTTTAACAATTCTAACCAGTTACCAAAAAGCAAATATTTCGACATGCAACAATTCTCATCAATGTATTCAAATATACGTTACAATAATAGCTTCTCCATGATTCATTTTAATATACGTAGTTTGGCAGCGAACTATGATTATTTCACGGCACTCCTACATTTGTTGAAAGTTAACTTCTCAGTCATAGCCTTATCTGAGACATGGCTTCATTCTAAATCTCCTGATTTTTCCAACTTGCCAGGTTACAGTTTTGTTAGTAAAAATCGAGAATATAAAAAAGGAGGTGGTGTAGGTTTATACATCAGTAATAATATCAATTATTCAGTAAGAAATGATCTCAGCGTCAGTAATGAGATCTTAGAAACAATTTTCATTGAAATACATGTTAGCAAAGCTACAAATATAATAGTGGGTTCTGTTTATAGACCACCACATAGAAACCTGGTGAAGATCCCCAACGTTTCACTGAGCAGTTATTTAATTTATTGTCTACTGTAACCCGTCATAAGAAACAAATTTTCATTCTTGGTGACTTCAATATTAATTTGTTAACCTTCTCAACCCATGAAGCTACATCTGATTTTTTAAACACTATGATCTCTAATAGTATTTTTCCTGTAATTACCTTACCTACACGTATAACGCCTAATAGTTCAACATTAATAGACAATATTTTTACCAATGTAATTGAACATAAATTCAAATCTGGTAATTTACTTTTTGACATTACTGATCACTTGCCAATTTTCTTGATAATCGATTTAAACGTAACTACGTCTTATTTCTTTAAATATAATAGAACTCTCTATAATGACCGTATTAAACGCAAATTTGCTTCTGACCTGAATAATTCTGATTGGAAGGATGTATATACTACATCTGAACCACAAGAAGCGTATAATTTATTTTTAGATAAATTCCAAATGATGTACAATAACAATATAACTACAATTAACAACGATAATATAAATCCTGGTGCCATTAAAAAGCCATGGATTACACCTGCCACTTTAAATAGCATTAAATGTAAAAATAAGTTGTATAATCAACTTCTCAAGAATAATATTAATTATGATCCCATAATTCGTGAATACAAACGGTATCGTAATAGGTTAAACAACATAATAAAACTCTCTAAATCTAATTATTATCAAAACAAACTGGAACATGTTAAAACTAACTTGAAGAAAACGTGGATTAATATGAAAGAAATTTTGCAGTCAAATAGAAAATCTGGTTCATATACTCTTAAAATTAACAACAAATTAATAACTGACAATAAATCTGTCGCTTGTGCTTTCAACGAGCATTTCTCACAGATTGGCCAAAAATTTGCTGCAGAAATTCCAAATACTGGTGTCAACCCTAAAGTTTATCTTAAGGGTGATTATCAGTCTACTCTTTTCTTCAGTCCTGTTACAATAAATGAATTAAAATCTACATGTAAATCTTCCAACCGTAATAAAGGGGCAGGCTTTGACAACTTTCTCCCCAAAGTCATAATTGATTTAATTGATAACTTAGCCGCTCCTTTAACACATATAATCAATTGCTCATTAACAACAGGAAAATTACCTTATCAACTTAAAAAATCAGTAATTATTCCGGTGTTTAAGGCTAAAGACTCCTTAGATATTAATAACTATAGACCCATATCATTATTACCTTTTTTCTCTAAAATATTAGAAAAAATAGTCCATAAAAGATTATTAGACTACTTGACTATACATAGTGTACTTTATAATCATCAGTATGGCTTTAGAAAGGGTAGTTCTACACAGCTAGCCCTAATAAATATAATAAACAACGTAATTAATTCATTAGAACAAAATGCTGTTGCCATTGGCATTTTTTGCGATGTCTCTAAGGCCTTTGATACAGTTAATCATGCTATTCTGTTAGATAAGTTATTCCACTATGGCATTAGAGGGGTCGCATACTCATGGTTTGCTAATTACCTCAAGGATCGAACTCAAGCAGTCAAATGTAACAATGTTTTTTCCAACGAAGCAATAGTCACACACGGAGTACCCCAGGGATCTATTTTGGGACCTCTGTTGTTTTTAATATACATTAATGACTTACAAAACTGTATTACTGACAATGGAAAGGTCTTCCAATTTGCTGATGACACAAGTATTTTTTCAAGATCAGCAGCAAGTTACTTGACACTAACATTATTAATAGTGAACTCAGTAAAATTGCAGCCTGGTTTAAAATCAATAAATTAGCACTAAACTCAACTAAAACTAAATACATTTTATTCAGAGCTCGTAACAAACCTATAAATATGAACAGTATTATAAAAATTGATGGTAATGCTGTAGAACAAGTAAGTGAAATGAAGTTCCTAGGGGTTATGTTAAATGAACACCTAGATTGGGAACCACACTTAAACATGTTTCATTCTAAAGTTGCTAAAAACATCGGGTTAATCAGTCGAGTTAAACATTGTTTTACAAAAGAACACCTAATCACTCTTTATAATTGTCTAGTACTGCCATACTTAACCTACTGTAATATACTTTGGGGGCACACCTACCCTTCAACTCTAGTTAAACTAAACTCTCTACAACGTAAATTTATAAGATCGATAGGTAATTTGAACAAGCGTGAACATGTAGGTCTTAATCTTTTTAAGAATTATTCTATTCTAGTGCTAGATGATCTAATAAACCTGAATACCGCTGTGTTCATCTACAAAACCAAACATAAACTTCACCCAGCTTTCTTTTTAAACCCATTATCTATTAACGTAAGTCATTACTCAACAAGATTTAACGAATTTTGTATTAAGTATTGCAGGACTGACGCGGCAAGGCACTTCATCACTAACACTGGCCCTAGATTTTGGAATAACATAAACGAATACATAAAAAATTCTTTATCTATAAATAACTTCAAAAGAAATTTTAAAAATGAAATATTTTCTAATTATACAGAATAAATCAATTTGATTAATTACACTGCTGTCCCTGTCGTAATCCATTGTGTTGCTGGTTATGTCAATTTTTACATTTCTATAGTTCATGTTACTTCATACAGATACCATCACACCTTTCTTCTTCTTTCTATTTTCTATTAACCTTTCTTCTATTCCTTTAGTGCTCTTTTCTATTACACTTAGTGCACATTCATTTGGGGTACTCTAAACAAGTAATTACTTCTTGAGTACCCCACGGGTCATTTGCGGCTTGGCATCTTGAACACATAATAATAAATATATTATTAAATACTTTTATGTACAATGCTGTAATGATCATTGTGGATATATTTAATAAATAAAAATAAAAAAAATAAATACTTACACATTTTATGGTATAATCCTATGAATTAAAGCTATGTAGCCACTTTAACCTTGGTCATAATTGATCAAATGATTAATTTTTACATAAACACATTTAAATACAATGCTAGAATAACTGAACTTCTAAGCAAATATTTAAATTTCTTTTACATTTTTACACAAAGCATTCTTGTGTGGTTATTTCAATATTTTTCATTGTATGTTAAAATGCATTAAATGTTGTTCGAGGGTTGGTTCTTCCTCTAACTTCTGGAATCGACCTCTATGGTACGGTTCCAGAAGTTCGGAGTTTGAATTCAACTCAGATCGGGGATTTATCGAGCCACACTCCATTCCTGCAGGACTCTATGTCCGCTTTCCTAGGTGAACCCACAGTGACAGCCGTACGAGTGTGCGAAACTACACGGTCGTACATGGTCCTCTAACCCGGAAAATTAGCAGAAATTTATCGTTGAGGAAGTGCAACGATTTTGTTTGTTTTTAATGAAGGATCTTAGTAAAAATATTTCAGTTGCTTATATATACTTGCTGTTCGTTATTTATTATTATTATGTATCAGTGTTAGTGTTAGTGTCTACTAGTCCTGTAATTGTAATTCTATTTTTTCTAGATAATAAGAATAATAATGCTAACAATAATAATAATGATAATAATAATAATAATAATAATAATAATATTAATAATAATAATAATAATAATAATAATAATAATAATAATAATAATAATAATAATAATAATAATAATAATAATAATAATAATAATAATAATAATAATAATAATAAATAATAATAATAATAATAATATTATTATTATTATTATTATTATTATTATTATTATTATTATTATTATTATTATTATAACGTGGCCACCTTGTGTAATGCAACAAACCATCAACTATTTTGCTGACAACACAATTATTCCAGTTAAATGCAACAGTTTAAACCAAAGACAAAACGTGTCAGCAAACCGTAGATGCTGTATCAACGCCAGGCTCCTCTGGCATGAGGGCCTTTCTTCCCCTTTTTCTGTATAAGTAGCTACACACATTTCAAAATTATAGCAGTCACAAACATTATTCAGATTTCTTCATGAATTTCGCGTGCAATCTGATCACTTTCCTACCCACACAAAACGTGACTGCCTTGAGAATTGTTGCAATTACGAACACGTCACTCATTTAAGACACTGAAAAAAAGACGATAGTCAGTTGCAAGCAGTTTAAGCACGTCTGAATCCGAATCATTGTATGTTTGTAACTGATATCTTTAATAAAATGTATTGGTTAAAGATAGATTACAATGTGTGTTTGTAGTAGGTGCAGGTGTTCACTGCTGCTAGTGCTTTCAATTAGCTTGTAGTACTTCTCGTATAATGAACCATTCATAACCGAAATTTCGTTTGCTCTGTTCACTATGACCGTATACCAGTATCTGCTGGGCTTCCGTTGTGAAAAATTTGAGAAAAATTTAATTCTCGTGGGCTATCGCTAACCTTCTGTGAAAAATTTAATTCTCGTGGGCTATCGCTAACCTTCTGGGAAAAATTTAATTCCCGTGGGCCATCGCTAACCTTCTGGGAAAAATTTAATTAACGTGGGCTATCGCTAACCTTCTGGGAAAAATTTAATTCTCGTGGGCTATCGCTAACCTTCTGTGAAAAATTTAATTCCTGCGGGCTATCGCTAACTTTCTGGGAAAAATTTAATTCCCGTGGGCTGTCGCTAACCTTCTGTGAAAAATTTAATTCCCACGGGCTGTCGCTAATCTTCTGTGAAAAATTTAATTCCCGCCGGCTATCGCTAACCTTCTGTGAAAAATTTAATTCCTGTGGGCTGTCGCTAACCTTCTGTGAAAAATTTAATTCCTGTGGGCTGTCGCTAAGGTTGTAGATGTCTCTTGGCTGCTACACTTGTTGTTAAATCTGTATTGTCTCGTTGAAATAACTTACTTGCTTGCTTGCTTGCTTACTTACTTACTTACTTACTTACTTACTTACTTACTTACTTACTTACTTACTTATTTAATTACTTATTTACTTACTTACTTGCTTACTTGCTTACTTGCTTACTTACTTACTTAGTTACTTACTTACTTACTTACTTACTTACTTACTTACTTACCTACCTACCTACCTACCTACCTACCTACCTACCTACCTACCTACCTACCTACTTACTTACTTACTTACTTACTTACTTACTTACTTTCTTACTTAGTTGCTTACTTACTTACTTATTTACTTACTTATTTACTTATTTACTTATTTATGCACTTACTTGTTTACTTACTTACGACCTTTTGGAGGCCCCTCAGATGGAGCCACCTTCTAATTTGCAGACACCCGTCTCGATTTATTTTTACTTGGTGATATATTTTAGCAACATTTGCATGGCTGGGGACCTCACATTTCAAAGAGCAATGCAAAGTGCCCCCCCCCCCAAGATTGAGGGCACTAGGCTGCAGTCTGTACTAGCCTATAGGGTAATCCAACCCTGTTCATAAGTGAGAAAATATAAATTACACACCTTGTGCTAAACTGAAGAAGATCCACACAGAGTGTTCATAAATAAAGGAGCTTCAAAGTAGGAGTATCAGATATATCATCACTAATGCAGCAGTTAATTATCGCTTGCACAGCTTAATTTTTCTGAGAGCTTCTTGTATAATGAAACTGTGATTATTATTCTGATTATTTATAAAACGCGACTCGTGTAAAATGAAGCTTGTTTACCACAATAAAGCCTTCACCATTTTGGATAATTATAACGTATGGAAGAGACCTAAAAACCTGTTAATGTATGAGCTTTTCTATACAAGTTGGTAAACTACAAAGTGGAATATAGCACTCAAAGGCATGACTACCTAACGTGGTGGATGTGGAGAGACCAGAATCTAATTCATTATCAAGGTGAATCCTCTAAGCTCATACCCTGAACCAGTAGTGGTGTCTTAACCATGTGTGGCTGTTGGCATGTTTGTACAGCTTCCTTTAATGAAGAAAATACATGAATCTGTGTAGAAAATAAACCCGCTGATCACCTATCCACCTACTCCGTTCTAAGTTACAAACAAACGCAGCTTCGTGAACATTCTGTGGTGCCCAATGTGAACTTAGGAAATGTTAAATTAACTTTGAGTGAAAAAGTTTACAAGACTCTTCGTTAGCTGAATCAGGTTATATTTCAGCAATTAGTAATTACATTTCTATCTAAACTCAGGGGCAGTTAGCAGAAATTAGTTTAGATTGCATTTGTTAGTAAAGTATAAGCTTGAATGATGCCATACGTGATCACTTATAAACAATGAACAGTACTAATTGATTGGCTATTGACAAGTTTATAAAAAAACCTGTATAAAAGCTTTTCACATGAAGGCAGCCACAATCGTTGAGAATTACAAGATTAACGTTATAGATTAGTGAGACTAATTAAGTTGCTGAAAGATGTAAATGTTTCGACAACCAGTAACAAGAAGTAAAACATGTGTAAGGGAGAAAGTATGGAGAGGATTAGTTGGGAGAGAATGATGCAGGGATATGATAGATGAAATGATAAAGTAGATGATTAATGAACACTAAGCAGACAAGACAGGCATGGAGAGGATTAGTTGGGAGAGAATGATGCAGGGACATGATAGATGAAATGATAAAGTGCATGATTAATGAACACTAAGCAGACAAGACAGGTATGATGAGGATTAGTTGATTAGTTAGGAGAGAATGATGCAGGGATATGATAGATGAAATGATAAATTAGATGATTAATGAACACTAAGCAGACAAGACAGGTATGGCGAGGATTAGTTGGGAGAGAATGATGCAGGGATATGATAGATGGAATGATAAAGTAGATAATTAACGAACACTAAGCAGACAAGACAGGTATGGCGAGGATTAGTTGGGAGAGAATGATGCAGGGATATGATAGATGCAATGATAAAGTAGATGATCAATGAACACTAAGCAGACAAGACAAGTGTGGCGAGGATTAGTTGGGAGAGAATGATGCAGGGATATGATAGATGAAATGATAAAGTACATGATTAATGGACACTAAGCAGACAAGACAGGCATGGAGAGGATTAGGTGGGAGAGAATGATGCAGGGATATGATAGATGAAATGATAAAGTGCATGATTAATGAACACTAAGCAGACAAGACAGGTATGACGAGGATTAGTTGGGAGAGAATGATGCAGGGATATGATAGATGAAATGATAAAGTAGATGATTAATGAACACTAAGCAGACAAGACAGGTATGACGAGGATTAGTTGGGAGAGAATGATGCAGGGATATGATAGATGAAATGATAAAGTACATAATTAATGAACACTAAGCAGACAAAACACGTATCAGCGAGTAGGAGAGACAAGAAGTTGTGAAATTCGTAATGCTAGTAGGTCTTAATCCTCTACGTTGTGATATCTGGAAAATAGCTGCACAGAGCTGCAGAGGAACTAAAGGCTCTATTCTGGAATGTTGGAACCAAATAGCCATTAAAGAAGTGAGAAACTGTATCAGTTGTTAGAAAAAATGGCTTCGTCTTCTAGTAGGTTGTTTAAGATTTAACAGATTTGTATAAATTTCAACGTGTGCTCTAAGTAAATTATTAAGTAATATCCTTTATCTTTAACTTAAACTTTCTTCAATTTTAAGTGCACTGGTGGATGGTCTGTGCACGTGATGCATGAGTTATTAATGAAGCCACCCACTAAGATCATGATAGTTGGATGCGCCTGTTCACCTGTAAGTGAAGCCACCGCAGAGGTGTCACACTACTGGAACCTAGTGCAGGTAAGGCTTGTAGTGACCTGTTCATGACAAGAACTGACTTTAATGGCCTTAAATTGTTAATTTTTCAATACATTGCAGATGCATAGCTGTTTTCTTTTCATTGCAAATGATTACAAAAGTGAAAAAACAACAGATCAGCTTTTTATTCAACATTAACGCATTTGACGTTCTCTTTTTTAACTTATAGACCTACCTGACGTAGATAAATCAACGAAAGTACTGATGTTTAACAGGCAGGATAACTAAACAGATTTTTATGCTATTTCTCAGTCTCAAAACAATTTTTTTGCCGACAGGTTTCGTCCTAACTTGCCTCATCAGCCTAATTTTTGCCAGTCATCATCAGTTTTGCTGATGAGGCTCATTACGACGAAAGCTGCCGACAATAGATAATAAAAATCTGTTCTGAGACTAAGAAAAGACTTTGAACTTGTTATTAACGTATAAAAGTTGAAAAACCCTCAGTTTGTTGTTCATCTCAACTGCTCATTGATGATTTAGTTCACTATTATTTCTTCTGCTGTTTCAATAAGATTCTGTTTTTATATCTTGTAGATTGGACTGGGAACAACGTCTCCTGCGTTATCCAATAAATTACGTTTTCCTCGTTATTTTCGTCTCGTCGGCTCACAGCGTGTTTCAGTACCTCTTTTCATGAAAGTCTTGGAAAGATTTCGATGGAGGAAGATCGCGCTTATCTACGAACCGCTGGAGATTTTTTCCTTGGTAAGTTCTGCGAGTAAGCCATTGACTGGTTACTACTTACCTATCTGAATAGTTGATTGAATGACTGTGTGGCTGACTGACTAAATGGCTGAAAGATTGACTGAACTTAGTTATGGGTTGGTCAAGTAACTGATTGATGGACGAATTGATTGAATGACTGACTGACAGACTGACTTACTGATTGGTTGAACGATTGCGTGACAAAGAATAAACAACAACCTACAGTAACTGGTCATTCAAATAATTGAAGGACGAATCAGTTGACCAGCCGACTTGACCGGACATTGACCTAAGAAGAGAAGCAAGAGAAGGAAAAATTTAAGTTTATAGGACGATGGGGGAAGATGAAAATGTACAATGTTTTATGACCCAATGACACCGAAATCTTCCAAATAATGTTGCTTAGGCAATATATTGTTGCGAAATGTCATTTATTTTCACCCCCCCTCTACATTGTAGTGGTTGGATCCATTACGAAGCCATCGCATATGAGTACTGCAGATCAACTATAAGTATCTGGTATAGAATGGCCTCGTCGGTTCTGTCAGCAGACGGACAGTTGCCATTACCATTTAAGCGCCTGTTCCGCAGTCATGATCAACATGAGGAACGCAGGAAAATATTCTGGTTCATTTTTACCTTAATTTTCTGTTTAAATTTTTACATTTCTTGTCTATTTTCCTATCTACAACATTTGTCAGCAAACTAGTTTGACTGATCCAGATTTGAACTCCAGACCTCTTGACCACCCCCGCAACAATATTAATATAATAATATACAATAATATTTTCTAAGCAGAAATGGTAAGTATCCGTACTAGAAAGATGATGCCTTCAACGTACAAAATGAGCCACAAACAAATGACGCGATTATTACTGATGCACTCGAGGCAGTAGCTCTGATGAACAAAAGGTGCAAGTTGAAGCCAGTCTAGCAGAAAATCAGAGTTTCTTCAAAAAGGCTTCATTTCGTCTCCTGATTACCACATGACAATATGTCGATTAATACTGATAATAAATGAGCAGGATTGCCAGATGATAAGGCACGATGTGGACAAAGTCATATGAAACATAAATGCATCTGAAAATAGGATAATATGGATTACTGATGCAGGCGCTTTGAGTGGTCAACAATGGCTTGGACATTTCCGGCCAAGCGTAATATGCTTAGCTCTTAGAACGCTGTGACAAACAACTAATGTTATACTGAATGCTTATTCACATAACGTAACAAAATAATTCTTATCTGGATTGAATAAGACGAGGTTTATTCACACAAACATTCTTTGATTGTGCGAAATCGTCAGTAACATTTATGTAAAGTATAAATTTGCTTTTAATGGAACAAAATAGTAAAGATGACAAAGTGTTTATTGTCCAAAATTTTTTTTCTACACGAGTTTTCGTCCTTTACTGACCTGGTCAGTTGAAATCTGGCCTAGGTCTTTCAAGATCTACGTCACACAAATAAATTTCAGCTGCTTTGAAAAACAAAAACAATTTTCAGTTTTAATGGGCCCTTCGTCTTCTTTATAGTTATGACTATATCAAATCTCGGAAGGGCCCATCACCTTAATAAGAAGTCATCTTATTTTTGATGTAACAAGTTCTAGCGAAGTTTTTTACTTCACGACGATAACCAGCCACCCTTTTTATCATTTTTTTCATTTTTTTATAATTGCGCAGCTTTATAATGCGCGCAGAAATAGCAACACAGAAACAAATTCCCTCGCATTTCTGCGACACAAGTTGAGTTAAGTAGCAGATTAGTGATTTGTCTATGATAAAGTCTATGTAATTTACAAAATAGAAAGTCACATTCGTGTTGAGTTGGAGTACGATACCAAACTTCCCTTTCCAAGTTTTTGTAATTTTTTATACAGTTTGGTAGTAATTAACATCTAATCAGATTGATTTTCTAATTAATTTAAATTCTTGGAACATCCAGTCATAATTGATTAATTATTTATAATGGTTAATTTCAATAATGCCGGCAGGTGTTGAGTTGAAGATGAAAGTGTTACATTTTTGAAATTTCACTTATCCAAAAGACAAGAAAATTAAAAAATTCAATGCTGAATCTAAAGTAAGCTAGGGATTTTTAGGTTAATCACCTAATAGGCCTATTTGAAGACCTTTAAATTAATGTCATAAGAGTTGCGTCACCAGCAACAGCATTAACATCAAGCATCAACTGAAAAAGATATTCAAAAGACTGAGTACAGCGACAGAATGTCAAAATTTGTTTTTTTCCAAAATCGATGTTTCGGTTTGTCTCAGAACTATTAGACATTGAACATTACAGGCGAGCGCTAATGTATCTGAACTATTAGACAGCGTTGGTTATTTTACACTGAACATTACAGGCGAGTGCTGATGTATCTGAACTATTAGACAGCGTTAGTTATTTTACACTGAACATTACAGACGAGTGCTGATGTATCTGAACTATTAGACAGCGTTGGTTATTTTACACTGAACATTACAGGCGAGTGCTGATGTATCTGAACTATTAGACAGCATTAGTTATTTTACACTGAACATTACAGGCGAGCGCTGATGTGTGTGAACTATTAGACAGCGTTGGTTATTTTACACTGAACATTACAGGCGAGTGCTGATGTATCTGAAGCAATGGCTAAGGCAAATTACACAATCTTGACAACTGAAGTTTTGCAGGACGATCCCGCCCGTTCCGTAGCCAATTTAAAGGTATATGGGTGAGATGGTGTGGAACTGACAGACCGATTTGATATGTAATTACAGCGGTTTCCGTATCCGTATTCCTAAAGGAGAGTAAAAAGAAGAGCAAACGGAAAAAGAGGGTACAAGAGTGATAGAGCAGAGAGAGAGAATTAGCAAGGGAGAAAGAGAGAGAGAGAGAGAGAGAGAGAGAGAGAGAGAGAGAGAGAGAGAGAGAGAGAGAGAGAGAGAGAGAGAGAGATATTATCTCCTTCTTAATGATCCTGGATCCGAGTACCAGTTATCACTTTATTATCTTAGTCACTCTTTAATATGCAATATTAATCTCCCTAATTAATATTGATTCTTATCTGACACATGTGATCGTATAAAACTTGACTTATGACTGAAGGAGGGATTCACCTCTAATACATTAATTGCTAAAAGGTTATTCTCAACCCGGCTACTAGAGCTTAAGATAAAATCTATAGAGCAATGATTTCTTCTCACAAGATTGTTTCTACGACTCCGCGTTGTGAAAGAGTCTTAATCTCTAAAGCTATCTAGCAAAAGTTCCCGCAATTGAACTCGTAGAATACTTAAAGTACACGGCAAATCCTTAGATTCGTTTACAGAATTCGATGTTGCTTAACTGAGACACCTCTAAGCATACTCGAACTAATTATTTATGATTAAACGAAATCCGTTTATTGTTTACAACAATTACTCTTAGTTTGCTAAATTACAATATATGTACTTAATCGCCAAAGACGCTCACAATTTATAATTAGCTCCCAGAGATACTAAACAGATTCCCTTAACGATTTCCTCACTTCGCACTTAAGGTGCTAATTTACAATGTGAAACATATTATTATTACAATCAACCACACGTCACACTTAAGGTGTCTATTACACTGTGAATTTACTATGCAGAGTTGCTCTCAAGTTACGATACGTTAAGTTCACTTAACTTGGTGGAATGACCAATGATGACTGTTCAATTGGTCAATTCCAAATCCGTTGCAAGACTTGATTCGTAGCCCAGTGCTCAATTCATTGAGTACGCAGATTCGATGTCCACGCTGGTCTTACGTTGTCTTTGCTTCTCCAGTCTCTTCTCTCTCTCGGCACGTGGTTCACCCACAACCACTTAGTTCCAACTCCTCGCCGCCGACTCTTCCCCGACCCCTTGCCAAACACCATCTTATATACCCACGCGGAGATTTCATCATCTCGCGTGCTGACGCTCAAGGTGGTGCAATAGTTCAACCAGATGTCCAGGTCGCGTAGCCTCTCACCTGAGAAACTCCGCTTCGTCCTTCGCCCCTCGCGTCGCTTGGGTCATAAACTTCTGTTCAAGAAATGAGCTTCTTCCTGCTCCTTCCCAATTATAGTCCAGCAACTCGCATAACATTACAGGAGGTATATACTCTTAACCACGCCATGTTATAAAATTCAGCTTTGCTTCTCCTAAATTCAAACACCTGTGACAAACTTTTCCTCTCTAAATGAACACCTGTTCTATTACTTGTAAACACATCTCTTGTGACAATAATTCCTTGCCTTACAATAAATATATGCTTTATCAGCTAAGTGAGTTCCCATATTTTCTTAATAAATTTCACTGATCCAATTTGGAGGTCTCTTTATCAACATAATCTGATGAAGTTGATAACTTCATTAATTAATCACTTAATTCATGATTCCGAAATATATTCATAACAGAGAGAGAGAAAGAGAGAGAGAGAGAGAGAGAGAGAGAGAGAGAGAGAGAGAGAGAGAGAGAGAGAGAGAGAGAGAGAGAGAGAGAGAGAGAGAGAGAGAGAGAGAGAGACAGAGAGAGAGAGAGAGAGAGAGAGAGAGAGAGAGAGAGAGAGAGAGAGAGAGAGAGAGAGAGAGAGAGAGAGAGAGAGAGCACCAAGAAATGGATTGCTAATAAACGCCTTATAAAATAACCTATTAATTAACCGACAAATTTTAATTTCAGGCCACAGATGCGAGGATTATCAATGGCGGATTCTATGGGCCAATGGCATTGAAGGTTTTTTGTAGTGTGAGTATAGTAACGGTAATGACGAGCGCGACAGCGACAACCACAACGAGTCAGTGGTGATATTGACTTGGACTACAGTACAAGCCATAAAGAAACTTATGTGATTCAGTACAAGCCAGGCTAAGATAAGAGATAAGATAAGATAGGAATATTCATTTCACAACACGTAACAATCATAATATATATATATACCAGCGAAATTAATATATACGATATATATAACAATGAATACGAATATTTTTGCAGATAATTAAATAATAGATTAAAAACTTTATTAACGACAGGCGACCCCAACTATTGATGACATAACAAACTAACATTATTTTCAACAGCAAAAATATTCCACGAGCGTGTTGCACGTGCGAAAGTGAAAATTGAGATTTACAGTGCTACAGTAAAGATGTGTTGTACTAAAACTAGGCAAGTTTTAAGATAAAAATTGAAATTCCAAATTTACCGCTGTGCTCGCACATGAGCTGTCGAACGTGTGTAGTTCCTCACTAACTAATACATCTGAACTGAGAGGTACAGCACCACTTTTTTGTACGATGCATTTCCGAAATGCAGGCGCTAGTGCCCGTCTAACTAAAGAATGGGAAAATGTAACAGCGAAGAACTAGAGGCGCGAACACGAAATTGTGTTTGTGTGGTAATTATTCTTTCGGGTAAGTCATTACCTGTATGTTTGCTTTCAATATTTTTAAAGAGTAAATTATTTTCACCTGCAGTTTAAGATTAGGTAACCCTAATATTGTTAATATTATATTACAGCTGATACACGAGTCAGGTAAAAAACTTCAAATTTTATACAGACAAATGTTTATGTTATAAAACGCCCACGCAGAGCAGTCAGAAAAATGTCAAATATAAAATTAGTTTGATTGAGTCAATATATTTTCTCCAGATGATGTAATTTCGACTTGAAAGTAAAAACTTTTAAAAGAAATAATAGCGATGTTTTACTTGTTATTAAGAATAAATGTCAGTCACATAATAATGAAACAAAATAAATAACTGACGGGTTAATCTGAACGTTTTGATTTTGTAACGAGATTATGAACAAGCAAATGATGTTACCTGAAGACAAAACCTAATTACAGGTTCTACAGGCACACAAATAACCACCTACACAATTGATCGAGCTCTGAATAGATAAGATAAAATAAGGTAAGAGCTACAACACAGGATAAGATAGGATGAGACGAGACGAGACGAGAGGAGAGGAGAGGAGAGGAGAGGAGAGGAGAGGAGAGGAGAGGAGAGGAGAGGAGAGGAGAGGAGAGGAGAGGAAAGGAAAGGAGAGGAGACGAGAGGAGAGAGAGGAGAGGAGAGGAGTGGAAACGAGACGAGACGAGGCAAGACGAGACTAGTTTTTCAAAATTTGGTGCAAGAGTGTGGGGAAGGTCATTTATAATGCACATTGATCTTTCGTTTTTTAGTAAAAAAAAACTTGAAATGGTAATGATGCTGTCTCGCTCTGGTTAAAATCTAACGAACTGCCATCATGTCCGTAAATTTAAATTTTTGAAATTGTTACTAAAATTTTTGGAAAAAATCTACGTTAACATGAAAAATAATGTTAATGGACTTTGCTTGTGATAGCGGTTCTTGAAAGCCGTGGCGACTCGTAGCTAAAATTACTGGGGGTGCTGCTTCAGAAAATTTTTAGCCATTGTTTTAATACTGTGTAAAACGTAACAAACGTGTGTAATTTTAATGTTGTAATTATATTTGCATATCGGGTTGAACGGCCTCTTTTCTTAACTGCAACTTTCTCATGGAGAGGCAACTGTGAAAAATTAAGCTGTTGTAGTTCACTTACAGTCACAGAGCTTATTTCTTGGGGATGCAAGGCGTCCATTATTAAATAATTTATGTTTTAAGCACACGCTGAGTTTACACTTTATCACTTTATCCAAAAATATGATAGTGCACGGTAAGCACATGGCAATTGTTACTGTGTTAGAGACAGTACTTTCTCTTCCTAGCGGCAAACGATAGTGTACGGCATCTTATCTCAGACATGTTCGCATGTACACAACAGCCAAACACAACGTTGCTTGGACTCTGAAGCAAATTGTACTTCCCTCACGTGCTCCAGCTCTGCGCAAGTATGAAAAAGAACTAAGGAAAAAAAATTATTATAATTGAATATTATTGATAATAATGAGTGAAAACAGGGGGTGCAGAAGTACCTCTGTAATTATACACAAACCGCCACTGCTTGAAAGTATGTGAAAAACTAAATAAGATTTTTATTATTATTTACAGTCTAAAGGGTAAATAGTTAGTATGAAGTTGAAAACAAGGTATCTTCATCCTTGGCATTAAATTCTGAACATCATTTTAGTTAATGTGCTGCTGCAGGAGAGACATGAAAGCTGATGAAATACAAAACGTTTACACTATGCTAAAATTCTGCAAATGAGCTGGAGGCTATAAAACTAGCAATATTGCACGAAAACACGAAAAACTACAACACAATTGTAACTGCAGTAATATAATGCTTGGTGACGCCAGAACTAATTCCCATAAGTAAAGATGAAACATGTTTTGACTTGCTTTTCATGATTATATAGGCTATAATATAATTTTATTCGCATATCTTACAACGTGCAGTCAAAGTTACTAACAAAAGCAGATCATTGGAATTAACGATAGGGGCGAGCATTCTATACCAGAAATCGAATTCGAATCCAATCGAATTGGTGACTTTCGAATTCGAATCAAACCGAACTTCAGTATTTCGAATCCGAATCGAATTTAGTTTGAATGATTTTCGAAACAAATTTTCGAAGCACCAACAAAAATTAGTCTTACAAAGATCATGCATATTAGAAGACTTCGTTCTGCAGTAAAGCCACTAATAATTTGTTTAAAATTTTACACAGAAATCAAAGCTAAATTATGCTAATTGCATGATGTTTCAAACGTTGTAATGATAAAGAACGTATTTGATTGAATTGCTGAATTATTCGACATTTAATAAAATTTTTTAAAGCGTAGTAAAGACATATGCAAAAAATTGAAAGACATAGACATTTTTTATTTATCTCCTCATTTACACCAGAATACAAATAGGCTATAATTACTATAATTATTAATTAAAACGGATAAATGAAGCATAAAGGCAAGAGTTAGAGGGGTGCAGGAGAAAGGATAGCATCAAGTCAGCTCTGTGTTAGTTGTATTATTATAACGTGGTGTTAGTTATATGCGTGTTAGAGGGGTGCAAGAGAAAGGATAGCGAAAGATCAATTTGTCATCAAGTCAGCTCCGTGTTAGTTGTATTATTATAACGTGGTGTTAGTTAAATGCGTATTTGTTTATTGAGCTACCATCGCAAACAAACGTTCCAACAACAAATAAACAAAACAGATTGAATCAACAGTGAAAGAGATGTTTATCAGAGACAAAATTCTCCTTACAAAGGAACATTGTGGCTGGAGCGTAGAGAATCAATAACATTTGATTCATACAAATATTAAACACAACAATGTTACGTAATGCAGTATTAATAACTCTTTTCACAACTGTATCTAGACTTAGAGAGAGTAAGTGATTCCTAGTCTGAAAGTCTGATTCCACAAAAGCTACAATAATCAATATCTTGACATATTGCTATACGAGTTGTCAAAATGAACTGCCCAGGACTAAGCTTAGTAGTAGAACCACTGAAAGAAATTTGAAACTGTTGATGCTGAATCTGTGGTCATCGATGTACTTTGATTTACAGGCTTTCAGACAGGGAATGTATGGAAGCAAATATCAGTGGATCATTCCTAGTTGGTTCAAGCACAAATGGTGGGACAAGGCAGAAGAGGTGACTGACTGTACATTGGAGGAAGTTTTGAAAGCCCTAGACGGTCACATGACCCTAAAGTTCGAGTATTACCCTGACACGCCTCCAGGTATTTCTGGCTTCAAGACAGAAGACCTCATGAGGGAGTATCTTCGTCGGACGGGACCAGAGTACAAGAGGTTCTTCAGTTTAGCCTATGACACGTTTTGGGCATCTGCTCTGGCTTTGCATAATGCTGCTGTAATATTGAACCAAACAGGTGATAATTACATTGATTAAATATGTCGGGAAACATAGGAACAACGGGATAGACTCGTTTCCCACAAGTTTCTTGCCATAAAATTTTCCAACAACACCCGACAAAAAACTTCACAGAAGACTTTTTTGCCAGAAAAATTTACTTCCCAGAAAAGTTTTTTCCCAGAATTGCCAGTCCCAGAATTTTTCCCAGGAACCGTCATTTCCTACAAAAAAAATTCACAGATAATTTAATAAATTTTTTAAATTTTTAATCCTTTGCACAAACTACGTAGTTCTAACTACGTGTATTTATAATTATTATAAAAAAAATTGGTCAACTCGTTAAGGTAAGAAAGTAGATTTGTGACGTCAGAATAGCGTCGGAATCATGTTGTTCATTGCGCACACGCATTAGTCTAATCATTGAGTGTGATCGTCTACCGAAGTAAAGTAATGTCGAACCTTTCAACAAATTAGTTAGGTGACAGATTAGCAATATTAATTTTGGACAGCTCCTTTCACTGCTATGCCTAATTGTTTCACTGATTTAGAGAGCATGTACATGCGTTCTGATTGTGACACCTCTGCCTGTTCAATATTTCATCTCACAGTGTTAGAATGAACTAGGAACCGGTCCTGCCATTAAAGAATCTGCAAAAAGTCGTATGAAGGAGCATAATTTGTTGGCCAAATTTAGACTCTAACATGATGAGGCTAGATGTTTTTATCTTCTAGATTGTTTATTCAACTTAATTTCAAATAATTTGAAAACCAATTAAGTTTCAGGTGATTATATGGCAAATGAAACAATGCAAATTAATTCTAATTTAACTTCTAACGAATTTAACGCTAAATGAGTTGCAATACGTTCTTTAGTTATCGGTCCTTTAGTTAACTCACTGCCAGCAATATTGGCACACTGCAAGCAATTATCGGTCCTTTAGTTAACTCACTGCCAGCAATATTGGCACACTGCAAGCAATTATTGGTTCTTTAAGTTAACTCACTGCCAGCAATATTGGCACACTGCAAGCAATTATTGGTTCTTTAGTTAACTCACTGCCAGCAATATTGCTAGAACTAGCTAGAACACACTAAAACTAGACATTTTTCATAATTTTTTCATAGGGTGGCGAACTCACCCCCAACCAGCCAATCACAACCAGTTAACTTCAGCTGCCTAGAATGGCATTAAACAGTGTTAAATTGTTAGTGGCGAATTCACCCCGCGATAGTGTTTCATTCGAAAGGCAATATAAAGCTTGAACTAAGAAAATCGGTTGGGTAATTCTCTTGCTATGGCAGGAAACGTAAAAATATACCCCTAAAAAATGGCGAACTCACCCCGTTTTACGGTATCGGTTCTTTAGTTAACTCACTGCCAGCAATATTGGCACACTGCAAGCAATTATCGGTTCTTTAGTTAACTCACTGCCTGCAATATTGGCACACAGCAAGCAATTATCGGTTCTTTAGTTAACTCACTGCCAGCAATATTGGCACGCTGCAAGCAATTATCGGTTCTTTAGTTAACTCACTGCCAGCAATATTGGCACACAGCTAGCAATTATCGGTTCTCTAGTTAACTTACTGCCAGCAATATTGGCACACAGCTAGCAATTATCGATTCTTTAGTTAACTCACTGCCAGCAATATTGGCACACTGCAAGCAATTATCGGTTCTTTAGTTAACTCACTGCCAGCAATATTGGCACACTGCAAGCAATTATCGGTTCTTTAGTTAACTCACTGCCAGCAATATTGGCACACTGCAAGCAATTATCGGTTCTTTAGTTAACTCACTGCCTGCAATATTGGCACACAGCAAGCAATTATCGGTTCTTTAGTTAACTCACTGCCAGCAATATTGGCACACAGCTAGCAATTATCGGTTCTTTAGTTAACTCACTGCCAGCAATATTGGTACGCTGCAAGCAATTATCGGTTCTTTAGTTAACTCACTGCCAGCAATATTGGCACGCAGCTAGCAATTATCGGTTCTTTAGTTAACTCACTGCCAGCAATATTGGCACACAGCTAGCAATTATCGGTTCTTTAGTTAACTTACTGCCAGCAATATTGGCACACAGCTAGCAATTATCGGTTCTTCAGTTAACTCACTGCCAGCAATATTGGCACACTGCAAGCAATAATCGGTTCTTTAGTTAACTCACTGCCAGCAATATTGGCACACTGCAAGCAATTATCAGTTCTTTAGTTAACTCACTGCCAGCAATATTGGCACACTGCAAGCAATTATCGGTTCTTTATTAACTCACTGCCAGCAATATTGGCACACTGCAAGCAATTATCGGTTCTTTAGTTAACTCACTGCCAGCAATATTGGCACACTGCAAGCAATTATTGGTTCTTTAGTTAACTCACTGCCAGCAATATTGGCACACTGCAAGCAATTATTGGTTCTTTAGTTAACTCACTGCCAGCAATATTGGCACACAGCAAGCAATTATCGGTTCTTTAGTTAACTCACTGCCAGCAATTAACCAAACTTCGCGTTTCAGGTTCGAGTCAAAAGTTGGAAGATTTTACTTATGATAATGAAGAACTAGGAAACGTTGTTCTTGAAGGCATGAAAAACGTTTCCTTCGTGGGAATAAAAGGACAGACGCAATTCGATGCCAACTATGACGTCACACCCCAGATGACATTGACACAATTCCAGAAAACAGGTAAATCTTAAAAGACCTGCGTCATAAACGTTTGGCAGCAAAGTTTTTTATGAAAAGATAAGAATTTTTACGTATTGCTAGGTGAATAGCCGAGTGGTCACAGTCTGTGTTTGACGACCATAGGTAGGTAACGCCCTGGCTGGACATAGTATGTGAATGGGTGACCATCTGGTTTTCATAAGTACTTGTTTATGAGTGCCACAGCTGCATGACCAGTGCAAAGCTGTACAAGAGGAAAATTTTAATCAGTAACACTTAACTTTATTGAGATGGTTTCCTTTAATCATCAGCTGATCCCTCTTGACCTTTGAGCATTTTCACTAAACATGCTGAAGCCAATCATAGGAGTTTCACCAGTTTTATCCTAGATTAGCTTAATGGAGTTAATGACTTCTAAGCATCACTTCTCTCACATTGTTCAGCATCTGGAAAGCTGAAGTCTCTCTGTGGGTTTGCTAAGCATCACGTCTCTCACATTGTTCAGCATCTGGAAAGCTGAAGTCTCTCTGTGGGTTTGCTAAGCATCACGTCTCTCATATTGTTCAGCATTTGGAAAGCTGAAGTCTCTCTGTGGGTTTGCTAAGCATCACGTCTCTCACATTGTTCAGCATCTGGAAAGCTGAAATAAATCACTCTGTGGGTTTGCTAAGCATCACGTCTCTCACATTGTTCAGCAACTGGAAAGCTGAAGTCACTCTGTAGGTTTGCTAAGCATCACGTCTCTCACATTGTTCAGCATCTGGAAAGCTGAAGTCTCTGTGTGGGTTTGCTAAGCATCACGTCTCTCACATTGTTCAGCATCTGGAAAGCTGAAGTCTCTCTGTGGGTTTGCCAAGCATCACGTCTCTCACACTGTTCAGCATCTGGAAAGCTGAAGTCTCTCTGTGGGTTTGCTAAGCATCACGTCTCTCACATTGTTCAGCAACTGGAAAGCTGAAGTCACTCTGTGGGTTTGCTAAGCATCACGTCTCTCACATTGTTCAGCATTTGGAAAGCTGAAGTCTCTCTGTGGGTTTGCTAAGCATCACGTCTCTCACATTGTTCAGCAACTGGAAAGCTGAAGTCACTCTGTGGGTTTGCTAAGCATCACGTCTCTCACATTGTTCAGCAACTGGAAAGCTGAAGTCTCTCTGTGGGTTTGCTAAGCATCACGTCTCTCACATTGTTCAGCATTTGGAAAGCTGAAGTCTCTCTGTGAGTGTGCTAAGCATCACGTCTCTCACATTGTTCAGCATTTGGAAAGCTGAAGTCTCTCTGTGGGTTTGCTAAGCATCACGTCTCTCACATTGTTCAGCATCTGGAAAGCTGAAGTCTCTCTGTGGGTTTGCTAAGCATCACGTCTCTCACATTGTTCAGCATCTGGAAAGCTGAAGTCTCTCTGTGGGTTTGCTAAGCATCACGTCTCTCATATTGTTCAGCATTTGGAAAGCTGAAGTCTCTCTGTGGGTTTGCTAAGCATCACGTCTCTCACATTGTTCAGCATCTGGAAAGCTGAAATCACACTGTGGGTTTGCTAAGCATCACGTCTCTCACATTGTTCAGCAACTGGAAAGCTGAAGTCACTCTGTAGGTTTGCTAAGCATCACGTCTCTCACATTGTTCAGCATCTGGAAAGCTGAAGTCTCTGTGTGGGTTTGCTAAGCATCACGTCTCTCACATTGTTCAGCATCTGGAAAGCTGAAGTCTCTCTGTGGGTTTGCTAAGCATCACGTCTCTCACATTGTTCAGCATCTGGAAAGCTGAAGTCTCTCTGTGGGTTTGCTAAGCATCACGTCTCTCACATTGTTCAGCAACTGGAAAGCTGAAGTCACTCTGTGGGTTTGCTAAGCATCACGTCTCTCACATTGTTCAGCATTTGGAAAGCTGAAGTCTCTCTGTGGGTTTGCTAAGCATCACGTCTCTCACATTGTTCAGCAACTGGAAAGCTGAAGTCTCTCTGTGGGTTTGCCAAGCATCACGTCTCTCACATTGTTCAGCATTTGGAAAGCTGAAGTCTCTCTGTGAGTGTGCTAAGCATCACGTCTCTCACATTGTTCAGCATTTGGAAAGCTGAAGTCTCTCTGTGGGTTTGCTAAGCATCACGTCTCTCACATTGTTCAGCATCTGGAAAGCTGAAGTCTCTCTGTGGGTTTGCTAAGCATCACGTCTCTCATATTGTTCAGCATCTGGAAAGCTGAAGTCTCTCTGTGGGTTTGCTAAGCATCATGTCTCTCACATTGTTCAGCAACTGGAAAGCTGAAGTCACTCTGTGGGTTTGCTAAGCATCACGTCTCTCACATTGTTCAGCAAGTGGAAAGCTGAAGTCACTCTGTGGGTTTGCTAAGCATCACGTCTCTCACATTGTTCAGCAACTGGAAAGCTGAAGTCTCTCTGTGGGTTTGCTAAGCATCACGTCTCTCACATTGTTCAGCATTTGGAAAGCTGAAGTCTCTCTGTGGGTTTGCTAGGCATCACGTCTCTCACATTGTTCAGCATCTGGAAAGCTGAAGTCTCTCTGTGGGTTTGCTAAGCATCACGTCTCTCATATTGTTCAGCATCTGGAAAGCTGAAGTCTCTCTGTGGGTTTGCTAAGCATCACGTCTCTCACATTGTTCAGAAACTGGAAAGCTGAAGTCACTCTGTGGGTTTGCTAAGCATCACGTCTCTCACATTGTTCAGCAACTGGAAAGCTGAAGTCACTCTGTGGGTTTGCTAAGCATCACGTCTCTCACATTGTTCAGCAACTGGAAAGCTGAAGTCTCTCTGTGGGTTTGCTAAGCATCACGTCTCTCACATTGTTCAGCATTTGGAAAGCTGAAGTCTCTCTGTGAGTGTGCTAAGCATCACGTCTCTCACATTGTTCAGCATTTGGAAAGCTGAAGTCTCTCTGTGGGTTTGCTAAGCATCACGTCTCTCACATTGTTCAGCATCTGGAAAGCTGAAGTCTCTCTGTGGGTTTGCTAAGCATCACGTCTCTCATATTGTTCAGCATCTGGAAAGCTGAAGTCTCTCTGTGGGTTTGCTAAGCATCACGTCTCTCACATTGTTCAGCAACTGGAAAGCTGAAGTGACTCTGTGGGTTTGCTAAGCATCACGTCTCTCACATTGTTCAGCATTTGGAAAGCTGAAGTCTCTCTGTGGGTTTGCTAAGCATCACGTCTCTCACATTGTTCAGCATTTGGAAAGCTGAAGTCTCTCTGTGAGTGTGCTAAGCATCACGTCTCTCACATTGTTCAGCATTTGGAAAGCTGAAGCCTCTCTGTGGGTTTGCTAAGGATCACGTCTCTCACATTGTTCAGCATCTGGAAAGCTGAAGTCTCTCTGTGGGTTTGCCAAGCATCACGTCTCTCACATTGTTCAGCATTTGGAAAGCTGAAGTCTCTCTGTGAGTGTGCTAAGCATCACGTCTCTCACATTGTTCAGCATCTGGAAAGCTGAAGTCTCTCTGTGGGTTTGCTAAGCATCACGTCTCTCACATTGTTCAGCAACTGGAAAGCTGAAGTGACTCTGTGGGTTTGCTAAGCATCACGTCTCTCACATTGTTCAGCATCTGGAAACGATGCGCTTACAGAAAGCCACGACATGCTTACGGAAAGCCACGATGCACTTAGGGAAAGCCACAACGTGCTTATGGAAAGCCATGACGCGCTTATGAAAAGCCACGATGCACTTACGGAAAGCTACAATGCACTTACAGAAAGCCACAATGCGCTTACAGAAAGTCAGGGGCACTTACAGAAAGCCCCGACGCGCTTATGAAAAGCCACGATGCACTCATGGAAAGCTACAATGCACTTACGGAAAGCCACAATGCACTTATAGAAAGCCACGGGCACTTACAGAAAGCCACGACGCGCTTATGAAAAGCCACGATGCACTCACGGAAAGCTACAATGCACTTACGGAAAGCCACGAAGTCTCCCAGTTATGCCATGATTTTCAAGTGAATTGCGGCAACCACCACACCTGAAAATTTCTATATTTTAAACTTATTCTATATACGCAGTTCTTTGCATATTTCGTTGTTATATTTTTCTAAGTTTAAGTGATAAGAATAAGAGAAGCTGAACATACAGAGTGACTTGTTGTTTCCTTCGAGTTCCTTAACTTGCTAACGTTTTCCCCTGGAATACTCGTTTTGCCGTTGTTTCCCAAATTTTTACCCTGACTATTCTTTGAGATGCAGGTTGTCTGCTCATCAATGCAGTCTGTCACTTGGGCCTCTTCTCTGTGGAATTCGTTACGAGCTAATCGTTTCGTTGTTGACAACAACCTCATGTTGACAACTGTATGTTAATCATACGAGTTCTCCACATTGCTTATGTATAGTCACCATCGAAGATCTCCCGCATTACTTTGTCGAGGGTCATTGTTTAAGATTTCACCTATTGACAATATCAGTCCGCTTTAACCTGATGTTCATAATGATGTTAATATTGGCCTGAACAGATGAATGTACCTTGTACATTTTTATTCATAGGCACCAGGCCAACCAACCTACTGGTAATGTTATGACTCCATTTTAAACTAGGAAGCCCATAACATTACGTGCGATTAGTTGAGCAGTGGTTTCCTATGGAAAAACGAACACGTGTCAACATGTATGTATGTATGCATGTGGTAAATTGCATTTGCTAGTAAAATACTGTTTAAACTGACCACACTGGTTTCAAGTATCTTGCAATAATGAAGCAAATGAGCTGCAAAAATTGCCTTTTTCTGGTTCATATTTTTATTTTTCTGTTCTGGCTTTGTATGACCATTGGCATAAAAAATTTCGCCACATACAAGCCACCTAGCACTATTGGTAAACGGCAATCTTTGCATTGTGTGGCTCAAAATCATTTCTTGCGCTTTACAGCAGAATTTAAACGTCGCTTTTGGATTATGCGGAAATGTGGTTTCGTTCCACAAAGGAATTTTCCAGAGCACTTAGAACACAAGATTCACTGTCAATTTCTAATCATTAATAAAAATCGATTACTATTCACGATTAATTAAAATTTCTTTTACTCCCTCAATTTTATTGAAACATTGGCAATGACGATGACGGTGATGATGATGATGACGATGACAATGATATTATGGCTGAGGTGTTCTCCACTTTAAATGCAGTGCGTAGATAATGAATTTGCATCTCTCTAGCCTCTCTCTATTTTCACTGAAAGCTGAGTGAATCTCAACATTAAATAATACCATAAAGCGAAGATTTTGATCTATAAAACAACTTAGAACTTGGAATGAAATTTCATTTTTCATCTGTAGGAGATGAAAAAGATTACAGATACGTGGATGTTGCTACGTACAACCCTTATTTGCCAGAAGAAGAAAGATTGAAGGTGTACGATAATCTCATCATTTGGACTGGTAAATTACCTGTATTAGTTTTCTGTAATTAGATATAAAATTCTGTTGTATACAGTGGCGGCTCGTAGTGGCGACTCGTAGTTCAAATTAGTGGGGTGTTGCAAAATTAGACATTTTTAGCCATTGTTTTAATACTGTGTAAAGCGAAACAAACATGTAATTATGATGTTGTAATTTTAAACAAATAAACTAATTTAAACTTAACCTTGATAAACTCCTAAACAAAAAATATTGTTGTGTTACGAACAGCCTAAATTGTCGCAGTTCAAGAGTATACCAATACACGGCTTTTAAACACGCAACAACTGACAGCATGTACTGCAGTGAGCGACAGTACTTTTTCTACCTAAAGTACAGAGTCTTATCTCAGACATGTGCGCATGAGCACAACAGCCAAACACCGAGTTGCTTTGGCTGTGAATCAAATTGTACTTGCCTCTCATGCTCCGGTTCCGCACAAGTATAAAGAAAGAACGAAAGAAAAAAGATTACTATTATTGAATATTCTCCATAATAATGAGTGAAAACAGGGGGTGCTGCAGTACCACTGTACTTATACACAATACGCCACTGCCTAGATAGAAACTAACACAAAATGAGTCGGCAAAATCATCAGGCTGTCGTTGGTTAATTATATAATTTATCTCAGAAGTAAACACGTCTCCTGAAAATATTTTGCACAAAATCTTTAACATGATGCTGTCATTTAATCTTTAACGCGAGCCGAGCCTTTCTGATATTTTCTAATTAATGGAAACAACACGAAACAAACTCCCTTGTGGTTAAAGTTTACATTTCCCTATATACAAGAAAATTAGTTCATGAGGCAGATTATAGGTTAGAGATCGGGTTAGGGTTAGGGTTAAGCTTCGTGTCACTGTTAGGGTTAGGTTAATGCTAGGGTCAGAGTTAGGGTTAGGTTAAGGCTAGGGTCAGAGTTAGGGTTAGGTTAAGGCTAGGGTCACAGTTAGGGTTAGGGTCAGAGTTAAGGTTAGGGTCAGAGTTAGGGTTAGATTAAGGCTAGGGTTAGAGTTAGGGTTAGGTTCAGAGTTACAGTTAGGGGTTAGGGTAAATTGTATGTGGAATTGTAAACTCCTTCCTCCTTTTTAAAATTCCATAGAACTGAGAATTTTAACCCATCGTTTACCCAACATAAACTTAACAAGTAAATTAGAGACATTTTATCACTTACCTCCTAATTTTTCTTCATAGAAACTGTAAAACATAAGCATAAACATAAATATACGCACAGAGAAATGACAAAAAACTAGATACTTCAATTTACTGCATTGATATTGGCTTTGTTGTATTAGTTTAGCGTTATGTATGATAAGTAAAACTGATGATGAATTCTGGCCTCGACAGAGTCATTGGTGTAAGAAAATTAGAGCTTTTTGACGCCACGTTAGAGTCTCTACATTTTGCATTTTTTATTTAGAGACTTGTGTTGTTCATAGTACGTGCTTCTATTTTTAAGACAAGAAGTTTTATTCCAATGCAAAGAGAAATAAATTTTCAAGGGCGTATTGTTCAGTAAGCCTGGTATATTGGCAAAAATGTGTTATTACCTCAACAAATGTGGTTAAGCTTTGCTCTGTTATATAAAGTAACAAAAGCTTTTTGATTAGTTAAAAATTCACTTAATGTATACTGAGTGAGAAAGTATGTGAAATTAAAATGTATTGTGTTGAGTTGTGCTGTGTTGTACTATACTGTATTGTATTGTGTGGTATTGTATTGTACTGCACTGTGCTGTGCTTTGCCGAGCCGAGCCGTGCCATACCATATCCCGCTGTATTGTATTGTACAATATTTTTTGTATTGTGTTGAACTATAGTGTACTCTACTGTGCTGCACGTACTTTACGGTACAGTACAGTACTGTAGTGTAGTGTATCGCATCGTATATCATATTGTAAGGCGGCAACATATAAAAAACACGACTTCAGCTTCATCTGTTTTCAAGCAAACATGAACAGAGAAACTATCAAAAAAGTACAGAAATGATTATGATAGTTAATAAAGTTAAAAATTATTTACTTATTACTAATGATTTCCTGACTTATTCAGATGGACAGCCGCCGGCAGATTCTAGTATCATCACTATCGTACACATAGCGGTAATGAGGGATGTTTTCATGGTCATGTGTACATTTGCAATCTTCGGCATAGTTGTCACTTTATTTCTGCTGGGATACAATATAAAAAAACGACAAGAAAGGTAGGTAATCCCCTTCACTATAAATGATCCACATTCACGTGAAACTATTGTAGGCTTGTAGACAGAATTAGATGTTTCTTTTTATTTATTCAACAATTTGTTTAGGTTATGAATCTGTCAACTTACAGTAGTTTTATATTTATATTGTCGCTTTGGCGTAACCATATTTTTGACCACGTGAATCGGTTATGGCGGCCGTTTGTTGCTAAGCATTTACATGTTGTTGATATGATTAAACGTTTTAAACTTTTCGGATTCTGTTATAAGATTCTTCGGCTTTATGTAATACAACAACAAATATCAATGTTGCAGGATAATCAAGATGTCATCACCCAACATGAACAACGTCATTCTTGCTGGCTGTGTGTTGGTTCATGCTACTTCGTTCTTGGACACTACCCAGGGTGGTTATCAGTTGCAGAAATGCAAGGTACGTAGCCAAGAAATCATCAAGATGAATCCGGAAGCTGTAACCAGAAAAAAACAAATCTGCAAAAAAACGCGCTGACAAGGTCTACAACGTAAAGTGTTCGACGGACAGATAAGATACAGCTAATGAGTGTGGCTATGGCTAAAAAAAAGTACAGTCAGTAGCAAAATTGACAAATCCACAATGACGATACTGATTCTGAACCAATGAACAGGCTATCCTAGGCAGCACGACAATATTGTACTAATATTGTCAATATATTTTTAGCATTATGGATAGCATTTTGAAATGTATGCTTGCCAAACTTAAGTGCTAGATTAATGAGCCTGCTCAACGTAATCGAGGCGTCTGCAAAACAGAGTAGACATGTTCTGTAGAAGTAAGACACCTGTAAGGCATAAGTTAATAGTGTTATGGAGGACCATGCCATTTATTTTCCACCGCCTTCTACATTTTGATCGTCTCGTCCGTTCGGCAATAAATGCGTTTAACACCAGCTGTAAAACCACCGTAGAAGGAATCCCCCTTGACGTTTCAACTGTCTGATGCACAGGTGTGACTAACATCTCAGCACCTGTTCCGTGGAACTAACATAAAACACACTGGATTTCTGGTGAGTTTATTTTACAAGAAACCTTTCTTCTCTGACATTTTACTACAATATGATGTGAATGGCAATATCAGCACCATCCTATCACCAACACTGCAATATCAGCACCATCCTATCACCAACACTGCAATATAAGCACCATCCTATCACCAACACTGCAATATAAGCACCATCCTATCACCAACACTGCAATATCAGCACCATCCTATCACCAACACTGCAATATAAGCACCATCCTATCACCAACACTGCAATATCATCACCATCCTATCACCAACACTGCAATATCAGCACCATCCTATTACCATCACTGCAATATCAGCACCATCCTATCACCAACACTGCAATATCAGCACCATCCTATCACCAACACTGCAATATAAGCACCATCCTATCACCAGCACTGCAATATAAGCACCATCCTATCACCAACACTGCAATATCAGCACCATCCTATTGCCAACACTGCAACATCAGCACCATCCTATCACCAACACTGCAATATCAGCACCATCCTATCGCCAACACTGCAATATCAGCACCATCCTATCGCCAACACTGCAATATCAGCACCATCCTATCGCCAACACTGCAATATCAAGAACAGATACAAACACAAGAATCTCACAGTAATAAACTTTTGTCAATTAAAAGCAGCGTTCTGGCTACAAACTAATAGTTATCATCAGGTAATGAATATAAAAACAAAGAAATAAATTTCAAATAATGTTATAAACATACAATGCACACCATTTTAATAAACATTTGTCAATAAGGTGTCAAGTCAGGGAATTCTCTTGCTAAACAAGCAAATGGTTTTCCACTGGTAAAATGTCGCTTCCCGTAAATTATTTAGTCAAATAAAATTGACTTTTCAACCTCTTTTTGTATTTTTGCAGACACATGTTGGTAGTTGGTAGTAATTCTGCTCATTGTGTCTCACCTGTGTCCATTTTAACCAGTTTTGTTTGTTATTGCACACCTTTTATAGATTTATGTAGTTAACTTTATATTAGAATTATGTATGGATACTTTAATAAAAGTACTAACAACAAAAAAGCCTGCTTAATGATTTCTGCAATTACGATTGTTTGTACTGCAATTTGTTTGTTTTGCAGGCTTGCAGTTCATTCTAAAATAAATCTACCATTCTTATCTAATTTTTGAAGTAGCCTCTGAAACGCAACAGAAACGTTGTTGAGAAGACAATTCAGTTAATATTTAAAAGTTGTTATTAATGGATCAGTTAGTTTCTCTCGTGCTGCTTTCAATTCATAATGTTTGTAATTAGATTAGGTGAGAGTGGATTCATTTATTTTGACAGCTAGCTCGTAAATAGTAGTAGTAGTAGTGGTGGTGGTGGTGGTGGTGTTATTGTTGGTGGTGGAGGTGGTAGTGGCAGTGGTGGTGGTTGTGGTGGTGGTGGTGTTGGTGGTGGAGGTGGTGGTGGTGGTGGTGTTGGTGGTAGTGGCAGTGGTAGTGGTAGTAGTAGTGGTACTGGTAGTAGTAGTAGTAGTAGTAGTAGTAGTAGTAGTAGTAGTAGTAGTAGTAGTAGTAGTAGTAGTAGTAGTAGCAGTAGCAGTAGCAGTAGCAGTAGCAGTAGCAGTAGCAGTAGCAGTAGCAGCAGCAGCAGTAGCAGCAGCAGGAGCAGCAGCAGCAGTAACAGTAGCAGTAGTAGTAGCAGTAGTAGTAGACAATTTATTAAGACAATATTCAACATCAAATATGGCACATACAATGTGACAAGTTGTCAAGGAGACTGCCACAAAAAACCTGTAAGGTTGCAGACATGGCAGACATGTGAGAGACTGCTCGCATATTAGGAACAGTGTATGTGAGAGACTGCTCAGAATATTAGGAACAGTGTATGTGAGAGACTGCTCAGAATATTAGGAACAGTGTATGTGAGAGACTGCTCAGCATATTAGGAACAGTGTATGTGAGAGACTGCTCAGAATATTAGGAACAGTGTATGTGAGAGGTTGCTCAGAATATTAGGAACAGTGTATGTGAGAGATTGCTCAGAATATTTGGGTGTTTTACAATAATGTATCTGTAACTGTTGTCTTGTATTGTGAATAACATAAAAATACTCACACAATTACAACTATATTTACAATTACAATTAAAAAGAACATCTACCACTTCAATCATTAAAAATAATAAAAATATTACTACTAAAATTATAAAAACCATTCGATGGACACGTATCCTGCTGTCTAATCTCAGTTACTACAGCAACAGGATGTCAAGTTCATAATTCGTTTCAGTTGATGTTTAAGTTCAAAATACATTTTGTAGCCTGACAAATAGAAAGTAAGATGTTTGGTTTTACATTTGTTATTTTTGCTTATTTGTTCCAAATACATTAAAACCATTGAACATTTGCTTTGCAGTTTGTCCAGTTTATTTATGAAATCGTCCAGGCCATCAAAACATAACCACAAGCATGACCATAACTGTAACCATTACCCCAAGCATGACCATAACCGTAACCATTACCACAAGCATGACCATAACCGTAGCCATTACCACAAGCATGACCATAACCGTAACCATTACCACAAGCATGACCATAACTGTAGCCATTACCACAAGCATGACCATAACCGTAACCATTACCACAAGCATGACCATAACTGTAGCCATTACCACAAGCATGACCATAACCGTAACCATTACCACAAGCATGACCATAACCGTAACCATTACCACAAGCATGACCATAACTGTAGCCATTACCACAAGAGTGACCATGACCGTAACCATTACCACAAGCATGACCATAACTGTAGCCATTATCACAAGCATGACCATAACCGTAACCATTACCACAAGCATGACCGTAACTGTAGCCATTACCACAAGAGTGACCATGACCGTAACCATTACCACAAGCATGACCATAACTGTAGCCATTACCACAAGCATGACCATAACTGTAGCCATTGCCACAAGCATGACCATAACCGTAACCATTACCACAAGCATGACCGTAACTGTAGCCATTACCACAAGAGTGACCATGACCGTAACCATTACCACAAGCATGACCATAACTGTAGCCATTACCACAAGAGTGACCATGACCGTAACCATTACGTTTTATTTCTTAAACAAGCAAACAGAAATTTTTAGTTCAACAGGTTCATAGAAAATTACTTCACTTTTTAACTTGGTGGAAAATAAGATACTAAATACCAACATCTTTGCCTCCTTGTATGGCTCAAACCATTACATACTTACAATTTACATTTTTCACAGTGTAAACCTCAAAAATTTAAACCAACTCAAGGTTCTAGAGCAGATATAACACCCTTGCAGGTAAGTCAGGTAACCTGGGTCATGTGACATTCAACGTGCTGTGAAGCAAGACATATTTCAAAGTTGGCTCCAAGAGATGGAGCCATGGTACAAATAATTTGTTTTACCTTACATAAGCTATGAGCTGATAAAGCGGTTCTGTTGAGATTATAAGGTAAAACTAGTGAATTTGGAAGGCGAAACTGAGAAAGAGGACATTAGTGTTGAAGACCCTGCAAAACAATGTGGACATTAGTGTTGAAGACCCTGCAAAACAATGTGGACATTAGTGTTGAAGACCCTGCAAAACAATGTGGACATTAGTGTTGAAGACCCTGCAAAACAATGTGGACATTAGTGTTGACGACCCTGCAAAACAATGTGGACATTAGTGTTGACGACCCTGCAAAACAATGTGGACATTAGTGTTGACGACCCTGCAAAACAATGTGGACATTAGTGTTGACTACCCTGCAAAACAATGTGGACATTAGTGTTGACGACCCTGCAAAACAATGTGGACATTAGTGTTGACGACTCTGCAAAACAATGTGGACATTAGTATTGAAGACCCTGCAAAACAATGTGGACATTAGTGTTACGACCCTGCAAAACAATGTGGACATTAGTAGTGACTACCCTGCAAAACAATGTGGACATTATTGTTGACGACCCTGCAAAACAATGTGGACATTAGTGTTGATGACCCTGCAAAACAATGTGGACATTAGTGTTGACGACCCTGCAAAACAATGTGGACATTAGTGTTGACGACCCTGCAAAACAATGTGGACATTAGTGTTGATGACCCTGCAAAACAATGTGGACATTAGTGTTGACGACCCTGCAAAACAATGTGGACATTAGTGTTGACGACCCTGCAAAACAATGTGGATAGTTTGTAAGTTTTAAGAAATCTTAAAGGAAAGGTGATAACGCTAGCCAAAGTAAACGTGGAAAAAAGGACAGATGGATCAGAAGGACTATGAATTTGGCAATGAGACCTAGCCCAGAGCTTTGTGTCACCTGGCAATATAATGTCAAATCTGATTGATGAGGTTGCTACCGAGAAGCCAGAATATTTTATAAGAAGATCTACGTTGTATAAAAGAAATTACAGAATTGCTAAAATGATTGAAAAAGTGATTTTTTACGCCTTGACTGATTCACTAAACGACGATGTGAATAAGGAATGAACGTGTGAACAAACGACGATGCGAATAGAGAATGAACGTGTGAACAAACGATGATGTGAATAGGGAATGAACGTGTGAACAGAGAAATGGGAACTGAGAATGATCTAATGAATAACTTGGCAAGTGACTGACTGAAAAAATTGTTAGACCTAATAAATAATTTAATATGAATAATTGATACTAATTGAATTGATTGTTACAAATATCTGACGTAAACTGCTAAAATTAAATTTTATTTAATTAATTTTATTTGTAGATTAGGAACTATATTCTCTGCGTGGGTCTCTCACTAACCTTTGGAGCTCTGTTCTTTAAAACATGGCGGGTTTATTACATCTTCATGAACAAGAAACTACGACGTAGAATTGTGAAAGACCGAGCGCTGATGCTGCTAGTTGGAAGCTTTGTGCTTCTCAACATTGTGGTGTTAGTGACATGGGAGTTGGCTGATCCGCTGTATATTACCATGTATAATCTCACACAAACCGTACGTAAATAATGCAATATTTTTTTCTCATGACTAGCAGCTTGTGGCATTGTAGGCTGTAGCAAAAATTCTTACGGTTACCGTTACCACCGAAGGATGGAGGTTAAGTTGATAAATAGCTTATAAACCTCTCCAATCTGCTTTGGATTCCATAATTGTGCCTTAAAAGAAACAGCGGCACTCCACGATCATGGACAGTGTCGCAAAACATCTTGCTGTCATTGAGACAGTCTAGGATTGACAAACTTTTCTTGGTTGTGCTGCCAATATCGATATAATCAGGACTCATGGAAGGGGTAGCGGCATTGATTATTTTTCCTGATAATTTATTCCATTCATCAACCACCTGCATTGAAAGAACCTCTCCTTTTCTGCTCCATCTATCGGCTTCTTGAAATCTAGGGGCTGTTTTTGTCAGCTTTCTAACACTTTTAGTTAATTTTCAGTAGGTAAGCTCCATTTACACTAACGATTTCACTCCACTTGGAGGTAAAGACATGGGGAGGTAATGTTTACGAGACTGTGTTTTCTCATAATGTTGATTTCCTTTAAACTAGATCAGCAGTTTAAATCTTTTGCTGTGTAGCAATAAGGCTTGACAATCTGTCAATGTATGAAACTGAGTAAAGCTAAGTTCACACCTTCAGCCAGTTACTACGTTCAGTCTTATGAATACAGACACTAGAATCATTTAGGAACTATTTTCTTTCAGAAAATTACGTTTTTTTTTCAGATATCACCTGAAGACAAAGACATTATACTTCAGGGACAGAGCACAGAATGTGAATCAGACAAAATCAACGAATTCAGTGGCATTTTTTATGTTGTCCATGGATTGCTGCTCCTTTTCGGAGCTTTTTTGGCTTGGGAGACAAGACAAGTTAGTTATTTTCCATTTTGTTCACGTTTTTTGATAGGTTTCTACAACAAGTTTTCATATTAATTTTTGTGATGATAATATCCTAGTACGTGGTGGAGCATTCAGCAATATGTGTTTCTAGTATGTTTATATGATTTACAGTGATTGGTATTCGACTTGTCACTTTTGAGATGGACTTTTGACCGATTGATTGTGAAATTGTGCTCTGGATGATCAGACTTCGAATAATCGATTGTGAGATTGTGTGTTGGATGATCAGCATTCAGTAATCGGTTGGGAGACTGTACTCTGGCTGATCCGAATTCGAGTAATCGATTGTGAGATTGTGTGTTGGATGATCAGCATTTGAATAATCAGTTGGGAGACCGTGCTCTGGACGATCAGCATTCGAGTAATCGGTTGGGATACTGTGCTCAGGCTGATCAGAATTCGAGTAATCGATTGTGAGATTGTGTGTTGAATGATCAGCATTCGAGTAATCGGTTGGGAGACGATGCTCTGGATGATCAGCATTCGAGTAATCGGTTGGGAGACTGTGCTCTGGATGATCAGCATTAAAGTACTCGTTTAGGAGACTGTGCTCAGGCTGATCAGAATTTGAGTAATCGATTGTGAGATTGTGTGTTGGATGATCAGCATTCGAGTAATCGTTTGGGAAACTGTGCTCTGGATGATCAGCATTCGAGTAATCGGTTGGGAGACTGTGCTCTGGATGATCAGCATTCGAGTAATCGGTTGGGAGATTGTGCTCTGGATGATCAGCATAAAAAACGAAAACCAAATAATTATTCAAATTGTTTACTTCTTATTTTTTATAAACAAACATAACTAGATTATTAGACACTGGATTACTAGACCTCTCATTTGTATATCCGTTTTATGCACGAAAATCATGATAACATTTACCGATTCCCAGATGTCAAGATTTTAAAAATTTCAAATCTACCTTTTTTGTAGGTAAAATACAAAGAATTCAATGATTCTCAGATGTCAAGACTTTAAATCTACCTTTTCTGTAGGTAAAATACAAGGAGTTCAACAATTCTCAGATGTCAAAACTTTAAATCTACCTTTTCTGTAGGTAAAATACAAGGAATTCAATGATTCTCAGATGTCAAGACTTTAAATCTACCTTTTCTGTAGGTAAAATACAAGGAATTAAATGATTCTCAGATGCCAGGACTTTAAATCTATCTTTTCTGTAGGTAAAATACAAGGACTTCAACGATTCTCAGATGTCAAGACTTTAAATCTACCTTTTCTGTAGGTAAAATACAAGGAATTCAATGATTCTCAGATGCCAGGACTTTGAATCCTCCTTTTCTGTAGGTGAAATACAAGGAATTCAATGATTCTCAGATGTCAAGACTTTAAATCTACCTTTTCTGTAGATAAAATACAAGGAATTCACTGATTCTTAGATGCCAGGACTTTAAATCTACCTTTTCTGTAGGTAAAATACAAGGAATTCAACGATTCTCAGATGTCAAGACTTTAAATCTTCCTTTTCTGTAAGTAAAATACAAGGAATTCACTGATTGTTAGATGCCAGGACTTTAAATCTATCTTTTCTGTAGGTAAAATACAAGGAATTCAACGATTCTCAGATGTCAAAACTTTAAATCTTCCTTTTCTGTAGGTAAAATACAAGGAATTCAATGATTATCAGATGTCAAAACTTTAAATCTACCTTTTTTCTAGGTAAAATACAAGGAATTCAACGATTCTCAGATGTCAAGACTTTAAATCTACCTTTTCTGTAGGTAAAATACAAGGAATTCAACAATTCTCAGATGTCAAGACTTTAAATCTACCTTTTCTGTAGGTAAAATACAAGGAATTCAATGATTCTCAGATGTCAAAACTTTAAATTTACCTTTTCTGTAGGTAAAATACAAGGAATTCAATGATTCTCAGATGATTGGAGCTTGTATCTATAATGCTGTCATTATTGCTATTGTCTGTGCGGCTATGAATCTCATCATTAATCATCAACCAAACGAAAAGTACGCGGTTACGTCTGGATTTCTCATGTTTGGCACATTTGTAACCGAGGCGCTAATTTTCCTGCCAAAGGTAAATCTTTCAACTCCTAAAAACCTGAATCTCTGCTTGCGTTTATAGCATTAATTAAATAATTAAGTTCGCTAATTAATGGACGTGCAAAATTATCTAGTAATGTGGCTGTTTCAAGAAAATCAGAAGTCAAAGCACTCGATAGCAAATTAGAACACTTTGCTCAATGCATTTAGTATTTGTGCTCCAATTGTACTATAAGTGTACTATATGTACTGTACTTGTGTGCACTGTGCAGTGTACTAGAAATACTGAAAAAATATTATCTTACTTCATTTATAATTACGTGTTAATCCGTTTGTACTGTGCTGTCGAACATATCAAAACAAGCGTGACATTAAAGCTACAATTCATCATCGCATTACATTACTTTTCCTATTTCCAGTTTTACCAGAATCAAGTGGATCCCGGCGACACTGGTGGCAACAGCAAAACACCAGCAGCAGCACAAGAACAACAACCCCAGCAGCAGCAGCAGCTCCAGATTTCCAGCAACAGTACTGGCGATTCTGTTGCTTATGTTAAGTCAATGGCCACATTTTCTGTACGTCTAGAGGCGCTGGTGAAAGAGACACGTAATGGCCATCCAAACATTCAGGTCTGTTGTACAAGAATAAGAATATTTTTAGAATAAGAATAGTTTTAGAATAAGAATATGCTTTAGAATAAGAATAGTTTTAGAATAAGAATAGTTTTAGAATAAGAATAAGAATAGTTTTAGAATAAGAATAAGAGTAGTTTTAGAATAAGAATAAGAATATTTTTAGAATGAGAATAGTTTTAGAATAAGAATAAGAATATTTTTAGAATGAGAATAGTTTTAGAATAAGAATAAGAATATTTTTAGAATGAGAATAGTTTTAGAATAAGAATAAGATTATTTTTTTAGAATAAGAATAAGAAAATAAGAATCATTTTATTTCGCACACATGGACAGTATTCGTATTACATTAAGATTTAACAGAAGAATGCCAAATGATAAGGCAACATACGACCATACACTCCTGCACATGTTGCTCTTATTCTAATACTTTATGTACTAGTACAGAAAAAATTATCATCTAGTCCCTGTAAAAAATTAGCAGCTGTGCGGTGTCTGTGGCATCTGTACTCTCATCACTTGCTATGGAGAAAAAATCAAAACAGAAGCTTTGTCTCTCAGCTGAAGTTTCAAGTTGGCAGACAAGTCTTCAATTATCCTCTCCACTGTATTTCTGGATCAACTCACGTTGTTGAAATCCTGCACTTTTTTCCAGGCATTTCTTCACTGCTGCCATTTCTGGTGACTCGCGATTAAAGTTTTTCTTTGCTTAATTTTGATTGGTGGAGAAGCACTGTTTCTGTGCTGGCTCCATCTAGTGTTAAAAGTGAGAAGCGCAACATGAGCTCAAGCTTCTTATGTGGGCCATATTCAATCTTTTTACTTTGTAGAAGATTCGAGAACTTTCTATACGTGATGCATGTAGTAGTTTCTAGATTGTTCTGGTGTTGTCCATGTGCACTGATATATAAGGCGGAGCTGGCCGCTCAAGTTTATTCTCTCACATTCTCTTGTATCCTCGTATTCTCAGATTCTCAGATACGCTTTCTCACTTTCACGTTTCTAGATTATCACATTTACTGTATACATTTCGCATTCCTTCATACTTGTGTGTTGTAGATTTCTCACACAATAAACCTGTTCAATTCGACAAGGAGTTTTCGTGTTTTCTCTACGAGCCGTCCGAGAGAAAGAAACACAACAGTATGAACAGGCTATTCATAAGAAAATAATATTCTTTGTTCAGGAGTTTATCAAGGTTATGTTTAAATTTAGTTTGCTTGTTTAAAATTACATTTACAACATTGAAATTACATATGTTTGTTTCGTTTTACACAGTATTAAAACAATGGCTAAAGAAACTTTAATTTTGCAGCACCCCCACTAATTTTAAATACGAGCCCCTGATTAACTTAAACTTAAAAAAAACGGAAACCAGATTCGTGACAATGCAGCCAAAATTCGCATGACTCGCAAACTGAGTCACAAGTTGTAATTTGGTTTCTTTTGTAAACTCGTTAAGCTCTTACTCTGTAATCGAGAATTTTTTGAGCCTCTTTTGAAGTTTTATGCATTTTCTACATGCTGAGTAAGTAAGAAAGTAAAATTTTATTCCAACTAAAAGTTCACAGAACACGTAATACATTTACACATAAAATTATATAGCTGACTATAGAGCAGAGATGTAAATTACAACAATTACTGCAGTAAAATCATGAGCCAAGTTTGATGCTACCAAAACTAACATGAATCACAAACTCAGTCACAAGTTGTCATTTTCTTTCTGTTGGAAAATAAATTAATTTTAATGACTTGAAAGTCTTATAACATGTTTTATATTAATAGTAGTAATAATTTCGTTTAGGACACAGTCCAGTGATAACACACTCAATAGTGATTTCCAAGATGGTCCCGATTATTATTACCTGCACGTTACTCCGATAAACCCGCGTGCTTGGTCAAAGAACCAGCGATGCCATTCTTTAAGTCTTTGGTATGACTAGGCCGGTGTTTGAACTCGCGACCTCGGGGGTGGGAAGCTGCCACTGAGCTACCCTACTTTAAATACATTTCTATTATGCTTGTTTTGATTACACAGAATTTACTATTTGCAGATGAAAGATTTGCTGAAAACGTTAAACAACTACGTAACTCAAGTATCTGAAAGAGAGGGTACACAAGACGATAGCATTTTGTCCAAACAATCATCAAACGAGTCCAAAGATTCTAAAGCAAATATGGGCGCAAAAACGGCTTGAAAGGGATTCTGTGATTTTTTAGACCAGACCCGTCTCAAGCAACCGTTGTGATGGTACAACCTACACACATGTCTGCCATCTGGACTTTATCTGGACAGATTAAAGGATGAATCAAACTTTTTTAACAGTTATACATTCGAAAGTGCTGCCACCAACTTGGCTACGATTTTGCTTTGTTGGATAGCCGCGTGAAAGTATTCTGGCATTGTTCTCATGCTTACAAACATGAGAAGAACAACGCTTTAGTTGGGCTTAAATTTAGGACCAACCTTTGGACCGAAGGACGTTACCGATTACATTTATAGCTTCACAAGACTTTCACCAGAGAAAGTTATTCGATGCCATCTGTAAAAGTCATCAGTATAAGTTGGTGTTTTACCAAACAGTTGGAATTTGTTCAGAAAGTAAAACATTTCAAGAGAACAGAACTGCACGTCAATGTTAGCGCAATTATGTGTCATAAGAATGAAAGCGCTTAAGAGTTTAGTCTATTTTTGACACTTAGATTCGCAAATGTCATACGAAGGTCTGTGTAAGAATTTAAGAATATACTACATTTTTATTAGTACAAATGCTTTACCTTATTTAACAATCACTTCTTGACTGAAATGCAGTACGAAGGCCGAGCTTATGCTTTCTCAGAATATGTCTTAGATTTCAAAAAAGATCTGAGTTGAGCCGGTTGGGTCTTCATTTTCAATTCTGAAAATAAATAAATATGAATTTATTGCCGACCGGTTTCGAACAAACTGTTCATTGTCAAGGCATCTAAAAGTTTCATACCAATTAAGGTATGCAATCTGCAAAGTAAATTGTTAAATTATCTATATAATGGTTTATCATATAACTTTTGGCTACTGAATTGCATTTTGATGTTTCTAAATTCCTGTAAATTTCTTTGTTTTAGATGCCTTGACAATAAACAGTTTGTTCGAAACCGGGTTGGCAATCAATTCAATTTTGATTTAGTTACATCAAGTTGCCAAATATGGATAATTTAAAGAAATATGTTTACAAAAAGAAAAGTGCTCGCGCTGCTTTCGCACTGATCTAGCGGTTTGACAGTCAGTGTTGAAAAGTCTGTATTTCCGTAGTTTTCTAATAAAAGTGTTGTCTTTTGTCGTAGTTTTTCGTTTTTGAAACTAATGGTTTTAATTATTGCCTCGGTGCATAGTACAGCAATGGTTAGGGCACCTTCACACGTTGACTGACTCTGGTTTCAACTGGTTCTGGGAACAGGGGTCATTTGAGAATCAGGGAGTGCTGTAGGATGAAGTAACAGTACAATGATTTAGGATCTAATGGTACAAAAAAATGATATCACATTATGCAGATCAACTTAAAAAAACGGGATCCAATTAGAAAAAAGATCTTAGAAAATGTAAGAAAGCTACTACAGAAGTTTAATGACACACCACACTGGTAGTTTCAATAGAAAAATCCGTCATGAAAGAAACCACAGGCATAAGTTTACAAATAAAAAGTAAATTTTTGTCAGAGGGTTTATGTAATAAAAACAAAATTTTTAATGTGATGATGATGACTGCTAGTAATACTGAATTGTGTAGTTTCTTTTTCATTATTTAAACCCAATTATGGAACAAAATGTCTAAAAAACTTGATCATAGGAAAATAAAAAACATACAATGCACAATTAACATGAACTAGACAAGAGCAATCCGCCCTAGGCGATGTTCTTTTTCAGCTATGTTGACGATTTCGAAATATCTTGTTCAGTTTTGGTTGATCTCAAGAGGAAAAACAACTCTAATAAACTTCACCGCATTTTCTCTTAATTTCACTAATGGATGGGGATGTTACTTCTCTGTGAAATGACCGTGTGACAATTATAGAGAAATTTCATCTGTGTACATGACTGTAGTCAAAAATAAAAGCATAGTCTGCAAGTAGTGCAATTACGTACTTGCATTGTTTTTTAACTCGCCACTAGATGGCAGACAAAGAACTGCTCAGTTACCATAGCAATGCCAACTTTAGCAATGCCTATTCTGGCAGTGTGATGTTAGAAGCTACAGCAGGACAATGAACATAAGAAGTTGCTTGTCACAAATATCATGGCAACTTATTGTTCCAGCTAAGCTGTGGCTTGCTGTTGCGTGAAATTTTTCACAATTTTTTACAAATATCATTAGTGCTCAAAAATATTTTGTCCTGCATTTGCATAAATAACATAACATTGTGGGCTGGGTATAGATAGATATGAATACATATTTAGGTACCGCCAAAAAGCGATGTTTTGGAACAAATAATACTACATCTGGGCCTGGAGCAATTCGATGTCGCAATTCTGGTAGCACATTATGAGAATTTGAGTCTTGTGGCATTCATAGTTACTAAGGTACAGGAGGAAATATGCATTATAATACATACTTTACAATATGCATTAATATACTCGTATACATTAACATATACATTACATGTGTAATGGGTCGTAACAGGGGGTAAGAAATTTGTTTGTTTTTTGTGGTGCGCAGGTTTTGTTATTGGGCCACGAGGTTCCATTGAAAGACCTAGAAGATCACAACTACACAATTCTTGATCCTGAATTAATACCGAACTAGCAAAGGCCCTGCAAAAAAATTTGCGTATAAATACACGTACAATCAAAAATACGCGAACATCCTACACAGTCCTCGTTTATAACGCAAAGTCAGTAGCAGCTTTTACTGAATTAAAGCTATGAGGTTATAGACAGAGTATAATGGATGACGTCACAACAATGGCTTTGCGTCAGTAGTTTTCCAAGCGAAAATTGCCAAAAATAGAACATCTAATTAACTCGTCGGCACTCCTTTTGGTGGATCTGCCCTACCATATAGCCCACATCATCGTGTAGCTCTGTTCTTCCTCTTTCTAAAGAGCTATATATCTCTTTCCGAGAGTCCCACCAGGCGCCGCTAGAACGTTTTTTCTGCAGGCTGTTTGACCAAAATTTTGAAAAAATCGCGACTTGGGTCCGGGAAAATGCCCATTACGGGATGCCGTGGCCCTCTCGCGAATTATAAATATGCCTACTACACCTATCTATCTATAGCCAGCACCGCCCTCGGCCCATTCCCGTTCTTCATATCTCAGGCGTATAACGTTTGCAAAAAACGGCCGCAAAATAGCCATTTTTGCAGGTTTTTTGCCCCCCAACGTTCGTCCCGGTGTGCCCGATTCGAAAAATAAAGCCCAATGGCACGACACTAGATCGAGACCTTTCCTTTGATGTATAGATCGCCGCAAATGGTGCCGTCGTCGAAGCTGTAGCCTCGAATCTTATATATATATATACCAAGAGAATTAATATATGCGATGAAGTAAGACAAGAACACAGTTACAGCTCTCTACAAAGTAACTCAACTACGATATCAATGCAGTATGTTGATGATGAACAAGAAACGAAAAAGTAGATGAAATAAAAAACTCAATAGAGGAGAAACTGAACAGAATGGATCTCGTTGTAAACAAAAATAAAACTGAAGGGTTTCATATAACAATGATGAATCACGGCAAAGATGCAAGTATCTCGCTAGTCTGCTGATAACAGAGGACGACATATCAAGACGGAAGATAATGGCATTATCAGCTTACTCAAAACTCACGAAGGTTTTTGAAAATAGGAAGATTTCTTTGGAAACAAAAGTTAGAATATTCTCAGCCTTAGTTGAAACTGTATTTCTGTATAACTCTGAGCTCTGGACATTAAAAGCAAATCATAAAGCTGAAATCGATGCGTTTCAAAGGCGAAATTACAGAAACATTTTGGGTATTAGATAGCCTGAGAAAATCCCAAACAAAAATCTATATGAAAAAATAAAAGAAGAACCTTGGACAAGAAAAATGAAATGACGCCGTTTAAGATGTATTGGGCTACCTGATGATATTCAATGAAGATAGCTCTTCAACAAGCCATAGAACCAGCTAAAAAACTGGAAGGGGACAAATGTTAACATATTTAGATTTTGCACAGAAAGATTTAAACACTTCAGCATTGATCCTTAGAAATAAATCCACTTGGGAAATTGCAGCGTGTGGGGAGTCCTGGCATAGAGAGGTGAGCAGAATCATGTTCCTGGACGTATGATTCATTGAAAAAGAAGAAGAAGTAAAGTTGTTTGTGTAGTTCAGTTTGTTCAGTCTAATTTTAGTTCATTTTAAGTGTTAATCAAAAACATGTTTGTGTGCTTGTCATGTCATATGTAAAACAAAGTGCAGTCCAATATGTGTCTATCTTCAGTTGCGACAAACAGCAGCTACGAACCTGCTATTTTTACAAGAACTTAACAACATAATACTATGACAACTGTACCATTCATATACAAACCTGAGCTTAACAATACAATACTGCAATGTCTACAACATCCACAAGTGATTTTCAACAACAAAAAGCAATACAAAGTAATTTTAAAGCTAGAAAGACAGAAAAAGTCCTTTCTAACAACATTTGATATTGATGGTGAGTTTCCCTCTTCCACATTCGAATTCCTACCGAGTTATAGCTTTGTCCTCACTCACGTGTTCTAGCTGTTATCACAGCAAATAGGAACTTTGTACTTATTTACCACTGGTAGATGCTATAAATGTTGCAGTTTTTTTAAATTTATTTCTAGTTTTATTCATGCATGGTGGAGACGTTGGCGAACTGTGTTGTTTTGTTTTAGGCCTGTATTATAATTTCGAAAAATTCTCAGCTTGCAGGTTACTGAAGGTCTGGGTTTCTGATTAGGTTTATTTGCTTTTTTCTGTGAGTTCCCCCCCCCCGTGATTTTTTACGTGCAATTGTAAATTAACAGGACGACAAATACCCGGCAATGTTGTCTGGTACTGAAACACCAATACATAAGTATGCTGTACGAAATAATGCAGTACGTGTATTAAAATTCATTAAAAACAGTTTTAGTATATGCACTTTAAGCATCCCTATTGTAAGTTCATCTTAGACTTAGATGCAGTGAACTAATTGCAGTGATAGAAATCCTGATGTATAGATGATTATTCATTATAGTTGTTACTAGAAATATTGAAAAACACTAATTAAGGCAACAAAGAAATATTGCCGTAAATCAACTCTTCTCGAAATTTGATGCCAGTGCAGGAGACAGACAATTAGAGAATGACACACTATTAAAATTGTATAAAACAAAGAATCGGCGGGCGCATGCGCACTTACGCTGATCCTGTGACATAAAAAGGTGCACAAAAATGAAATTTCTAAAAACAAGACCTTAAAGTTGAATATCTCTCATCAAAAAGCTCTAACAAAATGTATGTACCTAAATATGAATTATATACTATATGCAACACGTTTGATACAGTAATACGATTTGGAGAGAACCGGTTACGCCAATAACAATGTTACATGTTTCAGATAAAGTTGCAATAGGGCAATAAATTAACAGTCCGACAATCTGAGATATGAGTTTATATTTCAGCAAATATTGTGTACTTATGGACATAATAAGTAACTATAGAGCGGATTTAAGGCGCCTACTTCAGGTACCCCTTTTCTTGTCCTTTAATCATCTGGACTACGGCATCTAGAAATTCCAAATGACATTCTTGGACTCCCAGATGCGAGCCCAACTATTGATGACATCACAAACTAATTTGATTTTCAGCAGTCAAATATTCCACGAGTGTGTTGCACGTGTTTGCGAAAGCAAAAGTTGAATTTACTTGCTACTGTAAGATATTCAGTGTGTTGCACTAAAACTACGCAATGTTTGAGATAAAATTCTAATTTAAAATTTATCTAATTTTACTATGCTCACGCATGAGCTGTCGAATGTTTGTAGTACCTCACAAGCTAACACATCTGAACTGAGAGGTACAGCGCCTGTTTTTTGCAATGCGTTTCCTAAATGCGGTTCCATGCCAACTAACGAATGGCAGAATGCATGTAACAGTGAAGAACTAGTGGCATTGTGTTTGCGTGGTAATAATTCTTTCACGTAAATTAATTTTAAAAAATTGCATGTTTCCTCTCAATTTTTAAAAAGCAGATTGTTTGACCTGCAGCTTAAGATTGGCTTCCTTTTAATTTTTGAGATTTTTAGAACAAAATACTCATGATGCTTACACTGTAACAGTCTGGTTTTGCTCTGCATGTGAGCTGCAAATTCTACTGTATTTACACATTAATAAAGACAACAAGATTTAATGTCAGCGTAAACAACAACATTAATTTATTAACATACTGAGCTTAGTCCTTCACAACAAAAAACATTCATTTACCATCTGTGTTTTAATATTTCATATATCATTGGGTAATTACAGTTATAATTACAATTTACATAATACAAAGATATAATTACATATATAACGGTATAAACTCATATACTAAGAATACAATATTACAAATCAACTTCAATAATTTAAACTAAAGACAGAACATCAAACTTTGATGTATAAACCCAATGATACAACATAAATGTACAAAAACACGAATTTAATGTAGTCGCATACACATATAGTATTTAATTTAGATAAGTGCTGTTAGTTATTATTAGATAGTTCGTTTTTTTATTATAATTACATCCTAGAACTGAAACATTTTAAACAAAATTACAAGCAATTTGGAGAATTTCAGAATCGCTTGAGCCTAATAATAGTTTTAGTTTGTCATCATCTGATAAGTAAGTAAAGTTTGGAAATAGAGAGCTAATTTTTGCATTAAAAGTGTTTCTTAGTCGCTCATGTCTACTACAGTGCAAGAGCAAATCCATTTCTTGTTTGTTTGGGTCGCGTTGTATACAGTATCTTTCACTGGATGGAATTTTGTTAGGTTTATGATGTCTACCGGTTTCTATTGCGAGTGAGTGTGAACTAATACGTAGTTTCGTGAAAACAATTTTAGCATTGTGAGTTACAGTGTTAATTTGTAAATAATTTTTTAATTCGTAGCATTCTTTGACTTTGCAGTAGGTTCTTAATTTGTTTAATTCTTCTTTCCACTTTTTGAGATATATATTTTGGAGTTTCTATTTAACGCTGTATAGTAAGCGTTTGTTGCTTACAGTTCCTTGCTTTTCCCCATACATGATCGGAACCTGCTAACCCCAGTTCACCTTTCACAAATTTTGCACAGCTGAATATATTAATGTCTGATTGACTTAAATGACAAGAAAAGGGGCACCTGAAGTAGGTTTTAGAAAAGTCGACTTAAATTTTTTTATTATTTTATAGCAATTATATGCGTATATCTTACTCGCGTTGAAAGGAAGTTTAGTTTGTTTTTATTTTAAATCTCCCGCAATACTGTTCCGAAGTCGCCATTACATGACGTCATGTGCCAAGCGTAAATCAGGGGAAGAAAAGGCCATGTTAAATTATATCTCAAAAGACTTTCCGTGCAAATCCATATTACTTAGATTTTCGCTTTCCTACTAGAAAGACTTATGTAACTAGAAAAGAAATTTATTAATTATTTAAAATGTTTTCACTAATTGGTAAAATGTCGTTAACTCACCCTCCAGGGTGCACCAATCACTAACCAAAAAACGTATTTTTAATCTTATTGAGAATATACAGTAATTTTAAATTTTATTTAGTTAGTGACATGGACGCTACGAATACTCTGATTATTTTTTCAAACTTTACGTGCTTTGAAGACTCTGAATAAATCTGTTTAACTAGAGATCTGTTAGGTTTGAGTTAATAAATAAACTAAAGTATAAAATCCACCAATTAACTCACGTCATCTCATCGCCAGTTCATTTTAAAAAATAATTTCTGACGTTTCGATTTTTGATAAAAACTTAAGACTGAAAAACGTGAAATAAAAAATAGGAAAACACCAAGAATTGGATGAACTTATAAATCAAAACATGTTCATAGTTATAGCAATGTGATATGCGTGAGAGTAAGAGGGTTGTGCGTGAGTGCGTGTTACCTGTGTGGCTAGTCAATTGTGAGAGTCACTTAGTTTACTTGACAAGCGGGGCTGCTACAGTTAAACCTAGAATATAGCCTATGGCGTTTTGAATTTTAGAAAGCAGCTTTCACACGCGTGAATAGCCCATCAACTGCCAAACCACTGTAAGACAACACAACATAAAGTACAACACTGCAAAATAACACAAAATAGGCACAATAGCAAAATTATGTTAGCTTCACTGCAAAATAATGTGATTCCACTTATGGAATTACAGATGCACTGAAGATACTCGAACCATAATTTTCTTTCCTTCCTCTAGCCCCTTCGTTGGCCCGTATGGAAAAGAAAGCAGTGGCAGAAATTCGCAGTCTGAATATTATATACATGAGTCGAGATTTAACAATATTTGTTTTGTTTTATTAGTAATTGTTTTGTTTGTATATAGTGTCATTATATATATATACAATTATAAAATCGAAACATGTGTGTGTGTGTGAGTGTGTGCGGCAGAAAAAAATATTAAAAAAAACCCAAAAAACTGTGCACAGCAAAAACAAAGTTTACAACTGAACTCCAGCTCCGACCGTTTGGCTGCGATGAGTTTTTGAACGTCTTGGTCATCCCACTCGAATATGGCTGCTGAGATTTGCCTCATGAATTGAGCATACAGTGGATGAGACTCGAGAGCACAGGATGTTATTCTTCTAATGAAGTGGTAGATATCTAGCTGAACAATCAGGTTCTTCCACAGGTGAAGCATGGCATGTGTTTTACTCCTTGTTCCTGTGTCACAAATTACAGAAACATTACAGTCAAAATACAGTGCAGAAAAAATACAGATGATATACATGTTTAAGCAAAAAAACTGCACTTCTGGTTAGAATGAAACCACAACCACAATATAAATGAAAACCACAAATTACAGAAACATTACAGTCAAAATACAGTGCAGAAAAAATACAGATGATATACATGTTTAAGCAAAAAAACTGCACTTCTGGTTAGAATGAAACCACAATCACAATATAAATGAAAACCACAAATTACAGAAACATTACAGTCAAAATACAGTGCAGAAAAAATACAGATGATATACATGTTTAAGCAAAAAACTGCACTTCTGGTTAGAATGAAACCACAACCACAATATAAATGAAAATCACAAATTACAGAAACATTACAGTCAAAATACAGTGCAGAAAAAATACAGATGATATACATGTTTAAACAAAAAACTGCACTTCTGGTTAGAATGAAACCACAACCACAATATAAATGAAAACCACAAATTACAGAAACATTACAGTCAAAATACAGTGCAGAAAAAATACAGATATACATGTTTAAGCAAAAAAACTGCACTTCTGGTTAGAATGAAACCACAATCACAATATAAATGAAAACCACAAATTACAGAAACATTACAGTCAAAATACAGTGTAGAAAAAATACAGATTTACATGTTTAAGCAAAAAAACTGTACTTCTGGTTAGAATGAAACCACAATCACAATATAATATATATATCACAAACATTACAGTCAAAATTACATGTTGAAAAGAAGAATACATTGCAGAAAAAATACAGATATACATGTTTAAGCAAAAAACTGCACTAAGCATATAATTTAAAGAATACAGTGCAGAAAAAAATACAGATATACAAGTTATACAGTTCACAGCATGGCAGAAAAAAATAAAAACTGCATGGATGGGAAGGGAATGAAAATGAGCTATAGTTAGTAGTGTTTGGTAGTTGGTTTGGTAGGGGCAGAAAAAAATATTAAAAAAAACCCAAAAAACTGTGCACAGCAAAAAATAATACGAAATATAAAACAATACAATACAAATACAAAAAAACAATCAGGTTCTTCCACAGGTGAAACATGGCATGTGTCTTACTCCTTGTTCCTGTCGACGAACAGCAATCCCTGTCTACGTACATCAGATGTGGCGGATCTTGGTTCGCCTCGCTGTGACATCTCATCAGTCCAGCAGCCATCTCCGTCAATCCAGCACCTTCTGCACACGTGGCAACAGATATGTTAGTAGTGCAGGAAACTGCGGACGATGGCCTACATCGATTTGCTGTAGTATTCCTGGGCACCATGCTGCAACTTTGGTATGGCATACTCTACATTCCAGATAGTCAGTAGCAAGAAGAAAGGTGCCATCCACATCGACTACTTGGCGAACTGTCTTGTAATATCCACAAAGAGCCATTTGTCCTACGCAGTCAGGTTTGATGCACTGCAGTCTCACCTTCCAGAAACGAAGTGGCATCCAAAGAAATAATGGTCTTGCAAAAAACAGAGCCGTGGATGCTGGTGGCTGATTATGAATCATTGGAGGTTGTGGTGGATGAACCCACATCTGGATGTTCGGCTTCAACTGCCGTTTACCACCAGGTCCAATGATGAAAACAGCTTTAGAGATCCAGGCATGTTCCCTCTTTGGTATGGCTTCTTTCCAAGCTGAAGGCAAGAGACCCTATAGAGAAATAAAACCAGTGTTAAAATTATATAAACACTATATTCAAAATAGTCATACTATAGTCAGTTTCTAAAGTGCAGTTTCTAAAAATTAGCAAGAACACGAGGTACAAAAAAATTAGAAAAAAATTAGAACTAACCTGAGGACCAGCTGGCCTTAGCTGACTCGTGCTTGGCTTACTTACGACAACTGGCTCAACCGGCGGTGGTACATGTTGTAGTTGACCACGTTGTGCTATGTCTTCTAGCACAACACGCACAGTACGTGCTATAAAAAAATATATTATTTAGTATACATAATTACAACACCTTCACACAAGTGCACACGAGTTATGTTAGTGGCTCATCAATTTCTATCTCCCAAACCGACTCTCTGGTACTAGGCTAGCTCGACAAACTGACTCTCTGGTACTAGGCTAGCTGAACAAACTGACTCTCTGGTACTAGGCTAGCTCGACAAACTGACTCTCTGGTACTAGGCTAGCTCAACATGACTTCAATGTTTGCATTGTTTTTGCTCTATTAGTATCATTTCACTTTTTCACTATTATAACACACTGCTGAACGACGCTCGAGTGCTAACTGAGCCGTTTTGTTAACTAACAGTCTTTTGTGGAAAGACGCTAATGCTACTCAACGAGCTGCTTTGTTAACTGTTCCTGCCTGCCTCCTGAATAGATTACATGCAAACAAATTAACTACATTCTGACTTTCAGGTAAACACATCTGGTCAGACACGTATTAACAGTCAGAATAATTTAACTTGGCGACAAACTTTAATTATTAGGCTACTGTACCGAAACGCTCATACTGTTCGCATTTATGGAGCGCTGGCCCGCTATTGCGTGTCAAAATGTCGGAAATAAATTTGCCTACCGTTTGCCGTCGAGTTCTCATGTTTCTCTCTCGAAAGAATGGCAAACGTTTCACAGAAAACGTAAATAATTCGTCGCAAACGCATTTCAAACGTGGCGGTGTGGCGAAACTACGGCGCGTGCGTGAAATTTGCGTCAGCGCCGTCTATTTGAAGAAATTCAAACGAATTCCCATTTTGTCTCAATTTGTCTCAATTGTCTCAATTTCACATTGAAAATTGGTGTCCGTGAGCGCAACTAAGGTAACTAACTAAGAAAACATCTATTATCATTTTTGGAATCAGTAAAATCACGTTATCTATAACTAGCAATAGAGGGCGCAGGTCTAATTGACTGTCAGAAAAAATGGCTGCTCCCTTGAAGATTCTTTTCAGTTTCATCAGCTTTAATAAAAATTTGAAATATTTTAAGTGCTTTTGCAGATATATGCGACATAGTGCAGCCGAGAAAGTAGCTAAAAACGTACGACATAAAATGTAGTTTTTATAGGAAGAATGTAGTTTTTTTATAAGAAGAATTTGTAGTTTTTGGTAGTTGCTGGTGATAGTTCCCAGTCGTTAGGTTTAGTAATCTAATTTCAGGATGTGGCATTTGAACAGAGGCCTCTCGCCTACCGATTTACCTGAACATGAAAATGAAGCTGATGGTAAAAACGAAATCTTGAATGTCATAAAATCATTAAATATTGAGGTAAGCCCAACTAAAATACATCGCGTGGTTAAGAAGGTCGACAATTCTAAGTCACCACGTGCTGCAAAATCAGTTATGAAATCTGGAAGAGATAAAACTAAGATCCTCTCAGCAAAGAAAACTTTGAAAACGTCTAAATGCAAAAACGTTTATATTAAACCTGACTATACTGTACTTCAGCATCAGGAAGAAAAAACGCTACGAGGAATGGAAACAGCTAAAAATACTGATCATGATATATCGGCTAGTGCCATTTCAGGACAACTTAGTGCAATTCCAAAAAATCGGAAGCAGCCGATACATGTTAGTTTCTCTGATGATGTGCACTCTAAAGGAGTTACACTGACTGGTGATTGTAGCTCTGTAATCAATTCTAGTACTAGCAATCAGAGTTGTTTACCACGTATTAGTAGTGATAGTGCTCCAGTTACTAGAGTTGTAGATGCTAGCTGTAGTCTTTCGACAAATCGTAGTCTACATATAGAAAAGAGTGTTTCTTACAATATCATGGACCGTACCGAATTTCCTGATTTGCTTCATAATGGAGATGGTATTGCAATTTCTCTGAGTCCTACCAACTTCGCTAATGGTGTTGCAGCAAATAGGAATGAGTTTCATCGAAACAATCATCATCAAGAGTTAGCACAAGCTTCTGATTCTGTAGCAGTTATTGCTGATGTAAGGAACAGTAATGACGTATCAATTAAGGTTGCCTCAGATTCTCAAAAATGACCAATTAAAGATTACATGGATTTGTCTAGAACTGTAAATACTGTAAAAAATAAGTTGAAATTTTATTATTTTAATGCAAGATGTATCACTAACAAATATTCAGATTTGCTATATTTTTTTGAACACTTCTAGCGCTGATTTGGTAACCGTAACAGAAACATGCCTGCATTATGACATTGACTCTAGTGAGTTTGTTCCTAATGGCTATGTGTGGTATTGTTGTGATCGTAATAACATGGAGCCTTCAAAGGGTGGTGGAGTCATGATTTTTGTTAAGAGTTATCTTTGTTGTACTATAAACAGCAACTTTGACACTGATGCCGAATTATTATGGGTCAATATTTACCCCCACAACAGTGATAAACTGACAATTGGAGTGTGCTATAAACCCCCAAATGGCTCCCTTAATAATAGTAGGCGTATTTGTAATAGTATTAGGGATGCAGCTTCACCTTATCGTCTTTTTGTGTTGTTCTTGGAAATTTTAATCTCCCAAATGTAAATTGGATTAACTATATAGGTTCTAGTGAAATGGATGAATTGTTTTTGAATACTTTGTAGGACAATCTTCTTGAACAATGCGATGTTTCACCAACTCGGAATAACAGCATTTTAGATTTAGTAATAACAAATAATTATCACAGTATAGGTAATCTTGTGGTTTCTGAACCTTTTTCTACAAGTGATCATAATTCCATTTACTTCGAATTGCTATGCAATTATATAAATAGAAACTTACATTCCCGTATTGTGAAATTGTATATTAAGACTAATTTTGTAGGTGCTAATAAAGCTTTTTTCTTGGTTGACTGGGAAACAGTGTTTAATAATAGTAATATTGATACGTGCTGGAAATCATTTCTTAGTATATTTAGTATATATAACCATGTTGTAAATAGTTATGTACCTACATTGTGTATTGATGCTAGGTCAAAGGTTAAACCTGTCTGGCAAAGACCACCAATTGTACGTCAAGCAGCTAGACAGAAATCTACAGCATGATGAAGATTTACTCATTTTCACTCTCATGCAAATAAGATGTTGTTCAGTAGTACTTCAAAACATCTCAAGGACTCATTAGTAGAGTCTAGGAAAGTTTATGAGAAGAACCTTGTACAGAGTATAAGAACTAATCCAAAGAAGTTCTTCAGTTACACGAAACAATTTACTAAGCCGAATCCATAGATTCATTGTTAGGACCAGATAATGAAGTTTTGCTTAATGACTCTGCTAAGGCTAATGCGTTGAATGACTTCTTTTCTTCTGTATTTATTAAAGAGTTTGCAGATTTAATTCCTCAGTGTGTCAGTCCTTCTCCTAGTAGTGTAATCAATGACGTCAACTTTTCAATACGGACAGTATATGATCAGCTACAAAAAGTGATGAGACAAAAGCGAAAGGTCCTGATGAAGTTCATCCCACCGTTTTGAAGAACTGCGCAGAAACACTGGCAAAACCACTTTTCCTATTGTTCAGGAAGTCTATAGATTGTGCTTATCTGCCACAGGATTGACGTGATGCTAATGTTGCTCCTATGCCAAAGAAAGATCCTAAAATACTCACTAATCATCGCCCAGTGTCATTAACTAGCATTGTTGTTAAGACACTAGAATGTTTAATTCAACATTCAGTTATGGACTTCTGCATGGAAGAAAATCTTATCAACTCTAGAAACCATGGTTTTCAGAAAGGAAAGTCATGCAGTACCAACCTTGTGGAAGTTCTTGATGACTGGATATCAGTATGTGATAATTTGGGGGAGGGCGTGGTCGTGATTTATCTGGACTTCAACGAAGCTTTTGACACTGTTGCATACAAGCGACTATTAGCTAAATTGTATTACTCAGGCATCAGAGGCAAACTGCTCAAGCGGTTTGAAGCATTTTTGTCAAATCGTAGAAAACGATTAGTAATCAACAGAACATCTTCTAGGTGGTGCTCTGTTTCAAGCGGCATTCCGCAAGGGTCTATACTGGGTCCTGTTTTATTCCTACTCTTCGCCAATGATTTACCAGATTCATTTACTTCCGAAATTAGTATGCTTGCTGATGACACAAAAATCTATCGTGGAGTTCTGACATTAGAAACGTTAGAAGAACATTTACCAGATGCCACAGTAAGTGGTATTGTCAACAACACACGCAGTGCTGTAAATAAATTAGGAAAATTTTCTGGCAATTTCTTTACATGAAGATAGTTCAACAGTTTTAGTGGACCACCAGAAAGTTTTAGTGGACCACCTATACTATCACCTTCTGTTGAGTCACTAGTCAGTATGTCTTCCTTAGTCCATATTTTGTGAGATGCCAAAAGCTATATAAAAATCCTAACTTCCAAGCCGTTCGAATCGCTTGTCGGGGTTAACTATCATGCTGTCAGCAACAGTGTTGAAGAATTCTGTTCGAAGCAAATTTTCATAATTTGAGGAAAAATCATCATGTCCTTTGTGGGTGAACACTCTTAGGAACCTGATCACTCTGCGCTGCTTAAATGCAAGAGAGGGATGTTGCACATAAGAAGTTAAAAGTCTAAGTCAGAAATTTGATATAGTTGTACAGTTTGGGCATATGAGGACTCTTAAGAAGTCAGCCTGTAAGAAAAAAATAAAAGAAAATTCATTAAAGTTACTGCACATCACCAGATACACTGAAAAACTAAGTTAAGGTTCTTAACCTATGAGCATAATAAAACCAAGCAACATATAACTCGGTTAACACCAGAACAGACAAAAAGGGTTTTAGAGATATAGCTCTATACCACTAAAATGTAATTATAGGGGTAAGTTTAAAGGACATTTATGGTGTCCAATGTGCTTGCACGGTGACATTCATTTGTGCCTTGCTAATCTAACCAGATAGAGGGAACACCAAGGTATCAGCGAAACAACACGATATGACAGCGTATGTGTTAGCGTTAGGCAAAGAGTGAAAAAGTAAGATTAGTGCCAGTATTTCTTTATTTTTGTAGCATTCAGGTAAGATCGGTGCAAATCTAGTTGTGCGAATCAAAGTAGATTCGCGATAATGGACGTTGATGCAATTGGATTCGTGTCGAATACGCTCTGTATGAATGTAGGAGACATAATAAAATTTTGAGGGTCAAAGCTTGAGGCTTCTTAACGTGCGAGGCCCAAGGCAATCGCCTAGGTCGCCTTGCCCTTTCACCGTCCCTGACCCAAGATCTGCTGTCCAGGAAACTGTGCTAACCACTAATTACACGATGGAGGTACTCTGACTTTTCAGACTCTGTGCTGTAATCTACTAAAAATCTGCCAATGGGGAGTCACAGTCCACACTGTATCAAGACAGTACGAAATCAATCACATAAATGCAACATTAAAATAAGCACCTTTACAGGTACACAAACCCAAGCCGTCTGCTTTCTGGACAGCCATATGCCATCATTATTATAGTTTCATGCGCATAAAGTTTCAATGCATATGTGGTGGTGCGGGCATCTCACAAATATACATACTGTTTTCATGTTATCTAGATCATACGATACCAGTCCTGGTTGAAGCCAGCATTTCAGCTGGGCATTAACAAAATCTATGCAAAATGATGGCATTTCAATTTATTTGCTTTTTGTTCTCAAAAAAGCTTATCTGTTCTTTCGTGAAGTAGTGAGAAGGCACATTTTAACATCAGATAAATTCACTGCATATGCCTTATTTTGCTCTAATGTCTGAAAATGACATTGCTAATTAATAATTACTATGTTGTTAATAATATTAATAATTACTGTATTGCAGAATGCCGAGGTTAACATGAAATCATTTGAGAATAGAGTATTTTCTGGCATACAGCCGACCGGAGCTTTACACTTAGGTAATATCGATTGTATGATAACGTGATCTTCAGCAACATTAATTTTGATTTTGCCTCAGTTCTGTCCTTATGATTCATTATTTTGCACATTTTTACACTTCAGCACACTGCAAACCTGAGTTCAGCACTTAAAGGCAAAGCATTTGCAATGAGATATTTGTAGCATGACTGGAGTCTGGTTGATGCTGGTTCATTGTCAGCATTGTCTCTCAAAAGACATGAGCCACTGACTCGGCAGAGGTGTCCAAGTGACATTTGAATGCTAACCTGGTTACCTCTAATAAGTAAACCATCCAAGTGTACAAATTATAATAACCGGAGCAAGTACGGTACATATAAAGTAGATAACACCAAGTTTCCATATTTGAAAAAATTAGTTTCTGGCATAGTTACCAGTGACATTTTCTGATAAATGACAAACTCTTTTCGTCTAGACAATTCGATAATCTGGTTGTTTTGACTGAAATTCTTATTGTCTGTGTGTCTTGATGTTTTAAATTTGTACACATACATAACATTAAAACATGCATATCTAATTTATCTACATAACATGTTAAGATTAAAAGAGTTTAGTGAATGTAAGTTCACTAAGAAAAAATGACTTGTTCATAGAAATCTTACTATTATAAGTTTGACTGTTATCTGTTCATGGGTGAACAGGACTTGCAAGTTACTAAATATCGTCTTTCTTTTTGTGTAGGTAATTACTACGGAGCAGTGGAACAATGGGTGAAAATTCAGAATGAAACTAATTATCGCATTTTGTATAGCATTGTTGATATGCATGCCATCACCCTGCCACAAGATTCTAAAGCAATGAGGTTTGATGTTTGTGTGTTATGTAGACTAGGGGTGTGCAAACTGCGGCCCGCAAAGAGGTTTGTCAAGTGCGGCCCGGGCGATGAATTGAGTCGCAAGTATTAGGAAGATGTTTCTAACTAAAGTCCATGCCATGATCGGGTTTAATGATCACAATTTTAATGGTGAGCCCTTACGAGACGATTGACACTGTTGGACATGATGAAATTTTACGATATTTACGTAGCACACAAACAACGACGTAAAATCACAGAACACGACAAACTATCACTGAATCCGCCAGTGAAATGCTCAAAGGTGCACGAAATGTGAGAAGCAATCTGATTTGCTGATAGGAAGACCAACCAGCCAATCTCTACGCTTCTATTATCGGGCCGACAGATCAGCTCAGGCGTGTTCTTGGTCATAGTAGGCAGACCTTTTTCACTTGGTTATTTTACATAATAAATTATAAATAAAATTATACATGGATAAAAAAGAGGAAAATTGAAGAAGAGCATCGAGTGTTTCAAGACAGATGGATGAATGATTATTTCTTTATTGAACAAAAAGGTAAACCGACATGTCTCAGTTGTGACGATAATGTTAGCGTGCTCAAAGAGTACAACTTGAAGCGGCACTATGAAGCAAAACCCAAAGATGGAAAGTATGGAAAGTTGGAAGGCGATAAGAGAGAAAATCAAAAAATTGAGAGGCATCCTCTGTGGTCAGCAAGGTATGTTTCAGAAGTTACGAGGGAAAGGAGAAAACATAGTGCGAGCTAGCTATGTGATTTCTTATCAAATTGCCAAGCGTATGAAACCATATTCCGACAGCGATTTTGTAAAAGGAATGTCTCAGTGAAGTGTCATCTGTTCTGTGTCCAGAAAAGGCAAAAGACTTTGAGAAGATAAGCTTATCCCGATGGACGGTTGCGAGAAGAATTGATGATGTGGCAGAAGACGTATGTGAAACACTGAAAGATAAAATGAGTAAGTTCAATGCGTGGAGTTTCGCTACAGACGAGAGTACCGATCGCAAAGATACAGCTCAACTGGCCATATTGATCAAAGGTGTGGACAGAAGCCTAAATGAAGTTGAAGAAATATTGTCTCTTCAATCTATGAAAGGTGCAACTACTGGGGCTGATCATTTTCTTGAAGTGAAGGAGGCATTTGGGCGCTTTGATCTTGACTGGTGCACCCTTTGTGGTATGGCTACAGATGGTGCACCTGCTATGTCAGGAGAAAATACAGGCCTTGTGGGACAAATTAAGTCGGAAATGAAAGAGAGAAATCTGAACTCAGAAGAACTTGTAGTATTTCACTGTATAATTCACCAAGAAAACTAGGTTGCAAAAGCCTTCGTCTACAAACATGTTATTGGTCCAGTCGTACAAGCTATCAATTTCATCAAAGCCAGAGGATTGAATCATCGACAATTCCAACAGTTTCTGACTGATTTAGAAGCAGATCATCAGGACCTCGTCTACTTCTTGGAAGTTTGTTGGTTAAACAAGGGGAAGATGCTTAAACGCTTCTTTGATCTAAGAGAGGAGATAAAGCTGTTTCTAGAGCTGAAGGGAAATCCAATGGATAAAGTGCGGGTGTGTGATCTTGGCTTCATCGTAGATGTGACGACGCATTTGAACGAACTGAATACTCAGCTACAAAAAAGAGGTCAATACGTAAATGAGATGTATGGACACATCAAGTCATTTCTTAACAAGGTGAAACTTTGGATACATCAGATGGAAAACAATCACCTTGCTCATTTTCCCTCTCTCAGGCAAGTTGGATTATGTTGTGGGAAAGCAGCAGAGTTTAGTACACAGTTTCAGAAACTACAGAATGAGTTTCGATTGAGATTTGAAGATTTCAAAAAACATGATGATTCCATGAAAATCTTCACCGCGCCCTTCCATGCTGATGTCGATGACTCACTGATTGAATTACAAGAGCGTGAAGATCTGAAGGCACATTTCCAGGATAATGTTCACATTGGGGACTTCTACAGAAAACACTTGAAGGAGGCTTTGTTTCCTCATCTGCATAAATTTATGCATCACAAAAAATATGACATTGTTTGGCTCCACCTACATTTGTGAGCAGTTCTTCTCAAGAATGGGAATTATGAAGTCCCCATTCCGCTCTGTGCTAACCGATGAACACCTGGAAAAAGGTTTGAGAGTTTCAACGTCATCAATTCTGCCAAATCTTGACAAAATTGTAACACACAAAGACCGGCACCATGAGTCACATTAATACGCACTGCTGTACTACAGTGTGATACAATGTACTAATATGCATTGCAATAAAATTACCACTATGTGACATGAAAGTTGAAATCTGTGGTTTTTAATGTAAATTTTAATAACTTCTAGAATAGTTTCCTCGGTGTACCATAGTAGTAATTATGCGCGCATATCGGATGCAAAAGAAATCACTATTAGGTATTTCTGATCTTGGCTCCTTGACCAAACTACATGTGGCCTGCAGGTATGGCAGGAAAATTTAATGTGGCCCGACTAGTCAGGTAATTTGCACACCCCTGATGTAGACTAAGCTTTGTAGTCAATTCCATACTTGGTTTACTTCATTCTAGTTACAATCTCTTTAAAATGTCTTTGCACAACAGACATAGACATAGATGTTTTTCTCAAAAGACGTAATTTTTCACTTTTACAACATTTAATTTACTCAAGAAGACGGGGAAAAGAAAGACCATAGGTTGTCTGGTCACTTATCACTTACTATTTTTCGACATAAATAATGATGACCCTTGCTGCAACATTAGCTAATTTGCAAAAATTGAATCAGCAAAACAATAGACAATAAATAAAACATAGATCTATTATATAGATTTAGCTTTGTAACCATGTCTAAAGCCGTTAAAGTGTGATTACAAAGAACCATATAGAAAAGTTAATAAACAATGTATTGCATCGTAATTAATGTATATAGAAAACGATTACTCATGCTGTAACAATTTATTTATTAACATGTAATAAACACATTAATTATAACAGGAAAAAACATCCACAAAGAACTGCCTATAGAAACCCGTTACAACTGTCAGCCATGCCCGCAACCCTATAGCTCGAATTCTTCCTAAATATGAAAACTAACACTAGGTGGTGTAATCACATTTGAACATCATGTATGCCTGTACATAATACAGTATACGAGTATCAAAGCATACATATCAGTAATATTACTTGTGTGATTAATTTGCTTGCATATTATGCAACTTTTAGCAGCTGTAATAATTATTCACTATGTCTTTAGGCTTGCTGTTTATGCTCTTGCTCAGAAGCATTGCTATCAATGGAATGGTCAGGTGTCATTGTTTGATACTGAAGTTCTTGACATTTACCGCTGTTTTTTTCTGGTTTTAAGTTTTAACAAACAGTTCTTTTTCTTGTTTAGAAAAAATATTCTTGAGATGACAGCTTGCTTATTGGCTTGTGGCATTGACCATACTAGAAGCATACTTTTTCAACAGTCAGCTGTATGTATCGTTGTATTTTTCCTTTTGGCATATGTTAAACTTTAAATATTTAATCAGTTAGAAACTTACCTATTGCTTATACACATACTGTACGATACCAATAAAGTGATAAAATTTTGATACTACAATTGATCTGCCAAAGGTTATTTAGACTGCTGTGGTTTTATGAAAGTTGCTCGTGAGAGAATGCCATTCAAAACAGTTGATGCTGTTGCAAACTGGTAGCCATACATAGTTAATGTTCTTTACATGTTCTTTAATGCTTTAAGTTGTTCCGTCATGTTTGTGCTGTTAGATAAAAAAAAATTTCGTGTAATGTGTATTAATTTTCCATTTGATCCAGTTGAAATATGCAGCTTCTTTCATTATTCAAATGTCGGGAAAGGTGATTAGACAAGAAATTAATGAACCATCAGCATTTCTTAATCAACAAGAGCAAGAAGAAAGAGAACGAAATGTTACAATCATACCAGTGATTTGTTTTCCAAAAAAGATCAAACTTAGTATGTTACGATATGGTTAAAATGTTTTAGTTGTTGTGCTTACTAATGTATTATCATCATTTTAATGTTGAAATATTTTTAGGTATGCGCACATGCGGAGCTTGCTTGGATATTGGCTTGCCATTCAACCGTGGCTCAACTAAGTAGACTTCCACAGTTCAAGGTAATTGACTTAAGTTACTACATTAATGATTACAATGTGTTTTTGTGTCATGAACAGATTAAGATTGGAATTATTAACCAACTTTTTTTATTTAACCTGCTTTGTTTCAAATAAGTCGCAGCTGTATCGTGGTTTGCACCATTTTTTGAAGATATATATTTTTAACTCGGTGATTTCTATAAACATACAATGTTTGTTTTTATGGAAGGGCATTTTTACAAAGAAATATGTGCTGAAGAAATTAAATCATATAATATCAATTGCTGCTGCTGCTGCGAAGTACGGATCTGGTTTCAGCAAAAGTGGTCCTAAATCGTATTTTGTGAAACTGTATTATCTAATTTCACAATAAACTGTGTTTAAACCAAGCTCACTTGGTTTAAGCAAAATTGAATAAACGAGAGTTCAGTTTGTGAAAAGTCTGTTAAAAATACCAAAGTGCTAGATTATGATAAGTAGGTCTCATTGCTTCTTGTTTAAAGACTTGAGAGCTGTAGCTTTTAATATTGTCTCAACAGCATAAGAAAGAAATAAGTTCAAATACTATGAAAATAAGCCCTGCACATAAAATATGATACAAGCTCTTTAAGAACAACAAGGCACTTTTTCACTTTTCTTAAAATATTTTTCAAATATTTTTCAACTTAAATGTAGCATTCATTTACTTGAGTTTTATTTGAAGAATATTTCATAGTGAATTTAAGCAAAAGCTTAGACAAACGGCTCAATTTTGAACAAATTTAAGTAAAATTCAAATCTAGTGAGGCATTTAAGTTTGTTTGACATATATTGTAGTTAATTCTTTGTACAAAAAAAAAATTAATCAGTATAATAACTTTTACAGTTTCTAGAACAAAATGTTTTTTCTAGGATAAATCAGATAAACTGAAGGAGATACCACTAGGCTTGTTCATTTATCCAATTCTGCAAACTGCTGATATCCTGCTGTATAAGTTAGTATTTATTACTTGTAAGTAAAAGTATCCTTGTGTTGAAATCTGTTTTTGTCTTAGAGCATTCTTAATACAGTGACTTGACAAATGCTCAGATCATGTCAAATTACATATATTAGGAGTTACAAAGCCAAGTCAGCTTTTTACTAACTGCTTGATACTCATTCAAATTATATAATATGGTTACTACATTCTTTGAGCACTTGGGGACACAGTTTATACTGAAATCCAGGTTATTATAGTGAAATACATGCTTTATACTGTCGCTCAAGCCTCAAGTTCTAATGAGTTCTTATATCATCGATTGTCCTGCTTTCAAACAATTTATTTTTAATCATTTATTGGAATGATACCGTAATTAATATACAGCCAAATCTCATTATAATGCTCCCTTTATAATGTCTGCCTCGCTTAAACACCATCTTTTTTTGCAGTCTCTAAGTAGGTGGTATAAAGAAGTTTTATCATTTATTTTTATATATAGCCAGTAGGTATTTTCTATATCTAAAATGTAAATTAGAAAAAAATTCCTTGGTCCAGCTTGAATTTAGGACCTTTTGTTTATAACATGGACACTCTGTCAACTGTGATTCTGCATTGGATATAGCAGCCTCGATAACTGTGTGATAGTCTTTTTTTCATCACCTTAGTTCTTTTTTTGCTAAAAACTGAATAGAGTTTTTTGTATTGTATAAGCTTTATTGCCTAGTAAATTAAACAAGAACATCTTCTGAAGCATTTTGAAATCTGACTGTTTCTTGTTTTACTTGCTCATATTGTAAAATAATTAAATCAAAATTTTGCTTCATTTGTTAGAACTACTCATGTGCCAGTTGGTGAAGATCAGTTACAACACTTGCATTTAGCACAAAGTACAGCACGCGTGTTTAACAACAAATATGGGCACATTTTCCCTATACCTCAACTTCATAAAGGTAGGATATGCCATTAAGTCTTCTTTGCTGAGAACTGTAAGTTAGCCCTGAAGCACTTTGCTGTTTCTATTAAAACATTAATTCTTTTTTGTTTCCGCTACTGTTTCTTTGAAAAACTGAAATATTATAATAATCGATAATGTGCGAACATTATTTGTAGTGCATGGTTATCTATCTTGAATTCAGATAACACACACACTTACACATAAGAAGCATTTCTTTGCAAGAACCAATAATTTTTAATATTTAATGTTTGTATATATATATGTTACCATATGAAATGCTTATAATTTAAAGAAAGATCTACCAAAATACCTATTGTGATGGCTCTGACACATTCTATGACTTGGCCATTTATTTGCTACAGACAGCTGTAAAAGTTTTTTACAATGCTGTATCTATGTGTCATGTGAATGTTTTGAAGTTTATACAAATTGAAATAATTAGGAGGGTGGGTGAGTGTTTTTGGAAATTCAGGAACTGTGTGAAGCTGTGGGCTTGCCATGAAATCTAATTAAACCCATAATGGCCACAGTTGAGCAGACTATCCAAACATTACAGAGCATGCCCCCAACCATATTCCAGTTTTTTCTAAACAACAGAAGATGTTTTGTGAAAAAATGAGCGTGGAGCACCCAAGTGTAGGATTTTTTTCAGTTCACACTTCTCCCAGTTGCTCCGATTCTAAACATAAACCTTCATTCATTGAGACGTTGCCAGGATAAAACATTTTGTTTCATTTATGAATTATCAAAAATGGTTAACCATATAGTTTGCACTTGTAACTGATATGTATGTATGTATTTGCATTTATATATGTGCTTGTAAAAACATATACCAGTATAATACATGTTGAATTTAAAAAAAATTATAGTATAATTAATTTTATTTTTTCTTGCAGGACAAATAGTTCGTGTTAAGAGCCTTAGAAATTCTGATTTAAAAATGAGTAAATCTGATGTTGATCCTAAAAGTCGAATTGAGCTTACTGATACTCCAGATGAAATTCGACTAAAGTTCAAAAAAGCATTAACTGACTTCAAGTCTGAAGTTCAGTATGATCCACTGAACCGTCCTGCCGTGTCAAACTTGATAATGTTGCATTCGGTTGTCAGTGATAAATCACCTGACGAAATATGTAGAGACTGCAGAGGTTTACGTACAGCTGAGTACAAGCTAATGGTTGCTGATGCTGTTATTAACAAATTTAATCCAGTTAGAAAAGAAATGACGCGGTTGCTAGGCGATCCCTCGTATCTGGACCATGTGTTACGAACTGGTGCTGAATCTGCTGCCGAATTAGCTGAAGAAACAATGCAGGAAATAAAACATGTAGTTGGTTTCCAGTAACTTTCTCTGTGGAGTAGAACAGTTACAAATCAACAGCTTCTCTTATTAATAGGCAAGTGTAAATTTTATAATTTTGTACATAAGGAAAACTTGGAATTGGTATTTTCAAATGAAATTATTTTATGTTTAGACACCTTTCTGGCCACTTTCATTCACGTGTAAAGTTCTGTCTTTTCTAGCAAATTTCCAAATAGTATTCAGTTGAAAATCAGATTGGCTCCACGTGGATGATATTAAAATCATTGTGTGAACCAAGCTACTTCCAACAGATTAGATCGACATGTAAACGTAATTGTGCGACTTCAAGTTCTAAGTGATACAGTGTCTTTGCTTAACAGCGCTTCGTTTAACGGCATTACATTTAACGACTCTGATCTGATCTTATAGTACTTAACCAGCATGTATCATATCAACGACAGTTCTTAAGTGCTGAAATTTTTTGTTTACCAGCTTTTGTTTTATGAAGAAGCCCTATTAACAGAAATCACGGTAATTATTTGCCGTAAGCAGTGAGATTCAGGTAGCGATGATTCATTGCTATCGACTCTCTAACTGCTAGCACTTTCCCACGAAGAAATGGAATTCCTCTGAAAAAATCTCTCTTATTGATTTGCTGCATTAATTATCGTTGCTTCACCTCATTTGCGAAGCCAAAACAGGTTTAAGCAAGATAAGTCTAGGCTGTGAAGTGATAACTCAATGGCTTTTCTTATAGAAAACCAAGTGGACTTTTCACCAAATTCTGCAAGCTATGTCTCTAACACTTCGTTTGTCTGAGTAAAAACAGTTTTATCAAGTGATATGTTTATAAAAGAAACTGAACATCAAAGGAGGCAGCATGTTGGTCTACATAATTTTAATTTTTTGTATCAGAATTAAAATTGCCGAATTTCTTAACTGCGATACCAAGCAATTTCTAGCAGAAAGTACAGGCCTTTGTGGTATACCTTTGGTTATAAGTTTTTGCCCAATATTGAACAATATTGGTGTGCTTACCTGTAGCCACCTTCATAGTAACACATCTTTTTAAATTGGGAACAGTTTTGATGAAAGTTTTGACTTCAGCTTTCTTCTCAAAAATATTCTTTTTAGAGGGTTATTCCTTTGTACTGTTTGGAGTATATTTAGAAAATTTTCCTGATAAATAAATAAATACCTTAAATCTTGAACATTACTGCCATCTTTTATAACATTATTTAAACATTATGGTACAACAGAACTGGTTGCTGCTAGCAGCAGATAATATTAATGCAATGTACCTACAAAGACTGTCACGCAGAACCCAATTTAACAGATAGAACACTGATAAATAACAAATGATGTTTCACTTGAGATGGTCACTATTTTAATTGGCTTTATACTGTGCTACCATTTGTTCATTCATTGCATAACCTGAACAGCTGTAGTTCCTGCTTTTGCATTAAACATTAATTGGATTTTCATCTGTCGCTTCAGGAAGTTATCATTACTCATTTGTTGCTCACATAACATTTAAGAGGTGACTAAGTACCGAGGCACAGGTGCAACTGATTAAGCATTGTGAATGATAAACTGAATTTTTACTGTAGGTTAGCAAAATATTGATTGTAGAAATTCCTTTTTCTTTACGAGTGCATTTTAGCAAAATTTTCAGTAAGTTTTCAATTGATGTACTAATATTATAATGATAGTTGCATTATTTCACTAGACATTTAAGTTTCACCTTGAATTGTTTATGCAAAACCAATATATTTAATGTTTTTGTGCATAAAATAAACAAAAATAAGGTTAGTAGTGAATTCTTAAAGTATTGTAACGGATTTCTAGTATCGTAAACACTTAATTTTGTGATGTTGTTACGTTTCTCGGACTTTTTTCTTTTGTAGGAACAGTATGAAGAGTATTGTGAGACAGCTAAGATGTCTAGCAGTCCTACAAACAGGTTTACTAACTTTTTATATGTGGTCTCATCTTTTGTCATCTACAGCTCTTGGTAACGGAAGATATTTAGTGCTTTCAGACTTATATAAATCAGTTCAGTTGATTCACAGCAACAATAATATATCAGATGATGTCTTGTGCTTGCCCAGTACAGCACAATATCGAAATGACACTCTTGTTGATTTACATTCATTCTCTTTTCTTCTGAATGCAGATGTTTGCCACAGTGATAATATCTTTCTGCTTGTGGTAGTGAATTCTAAATCAGATCATTTAACTACACGTGCTCGCATCAGAGAAACCTGGGGAAATGCCACCAACCTGTCATACAGGCAACTTAACATGAGAGTTGTTTTTCTTCTTGGTGTATACGTCGGAAAAACTAATATGCAAAGTGCAATTCATAAAGAAAGTGAGCATCATGGCGATGTTGTTCAAGGTAATTTTATTGACAGTTATCGCAATCTCACTTATAAAACTTTAATGGGATTTAAATGGGCTCACATGCGGTGCAAACAAGCACTGTTTATACTAAAAACAGATGATGATATGTTTATTGATGTGTTCCAGCTGACTGAGTTTCTAATAACAATTCGTGCATTTAAACCTGAGCTAGTATGTGCTGAGTCGTTTAATATTCCAGTGGATAGAAATGAGAAGAGTAAATGGTATGTGAAACCCAGTGAGAGTAATGCAAGTATTTATTCACCTTATTGCCCTGGTTATGGTTTCATACTGACGCCTAGAACCGCTTGTATTATAGAAAACATTTCTCAGAAATCAAGGTTTTTCTGGGTAGATGATTTTTTTGTCACTGGTTTGTTAGCAGATAAAAGTGGAATACGCCGCACCTATCGTCCTGAGTTTGCTTTTAACGTCCATCTCAAAAGTATCAGTGCTTGGACATTGGACTCGAACAACACGAAGCCACTTCCATATATATTTAATGGTTTACAAAGAAACAGCTTTATTTTGAAAATGTGGAATAAGACACTACATATTCATCAGAAATCTGTCAAAAGTGGAAAATATAAGGAAATTCCATTGGCAGAAAATAAATGGTAGTCCTAAATGGTCTTGCGTAAATCAGTGCCGAAGTGCAACTACTCATTTACTTCATTGTTTGTGAAACACATCATAATAATGTCTTACAGTTACACCTAGTAAAACTAGTATGGTGATCCACAGTTTGCCCATGTATTTTTTCCAGTGCTGCCAAAAAACTTTGTGACAGATTATGATTGCAGGATTAGTGGCATTTTCCTTATCAATCTATAAAGTGCTTGCATTAATTCTTGTAGAGGTGATTCTTGTTCTCCGTGATAAAGGGATTATGCATTTAGACCGCTACAGAAAAATAACTGTTAACAACAAAAACTGAGAAAACATCTGAATGTGCATTGTGTTCTTGATCAGCTGAAGGTATAGTGAGTGCATGCACTCACATAGAATGAGGGAGGCTCATCTGTTCTACAAATTGTGTGATGTTTTGGCTTTAATTTGACAAAAAATGTATAGTAGTGTAATGTGAAATGCATTTTAAACCCCATACAGTCAAAAACCATGTAAAGGATGGTTTGCCAAAATCAAGAGTTATTTTAAATAATTATGTGAACCTTTTGTTACCATATTGTATATGTAGCACGTCTGCTATTACTATTTTGTTTTTTATATTTAAAAAAAACTTAATTTCAATTGCATTGCCAATGCAGTCTATGAAAATGAATATTAGTCTCCCATAGTGTGATTCTTTAAGAAGAGAATTACTATAACCCACCACAAGAATGATGCTAGGTGGCATTTAAGCAGCACGTTACTGTAGTTAGCCTATAAATGTTCTAGATTTCCCTTAATTGGCCTTGAGTCCATGAAGCAGCATACAAGCCTATTGTTAAACTTAATACTTTTTTTGTTTTTTCTCTGTAATACTTTTGTTAATTTTTTTTTGCTCTTTGCATTGACAAATGTTGTACGTTAATATGTGTAAAAAATTTGTAATCAAGATTCATTAACACTAATATAAGAATAATGTTTTATACATATATATATATATATATATATATAACACCTCTTATATATAATAGCTCTTAGCTAATTTACTGGGGTTTATATGAAGCGATGTGTTCATGTATATAATTATTTGAAATTAGAATGTGAAAACTGGCATTATGACGAGGCAGTTGCCTTGTCATGGGTTCGGACCACTGGGGGACTGTATTACAAAGTTTGCGTGAAAGTGATGTTAAATAAGTCATTAGTAAAAAATATATAAATTTGATTACAGTATTAATAATTGCAGAGGTCACACATACACATACAGATAGGAACAGCTGAAAATGTAACGTTAAGCCTTTTAAATACAAAGATTCATTTTTTTTCAAACATGTAAAATTAAAATAATTCTAAAATGGGTGGACGTCAAAATGAATAAATTAGACGATCACAATCCAACAAAGAACAGTGCCAGTTATTCTACTTTAGTTGAAAATTGCAGCGTGTATGAACTTGGAACGAGACTGAGTGATTTCAAATTCAGATCCTTGAGCGTAATGTCATGAAAACTGCGTTTACACGTAATGTCCAATGTCCTTGATTCTTTGACAGAAGTCACTGTTGCCCATACCGTTTTCAGTGACCCTACTCCAGGTGTCTATCCTGCAAGTTTCATACGTCTAGTCCTCTGTGTTTGCAAGTGAGGCATGTATTAAAAGTTGATATCCTAATTTTAGCAGGTTGGCCTCTGTCTCACACAAATAGGCTCATTTTTATACAGTCTGGACCATTAACCCGCGAGTTTCATGACTACTTTCTATCAATTAAAGAATCTCTATCAGCCTTTAAAAGCCTGTGCATTTGCCCCACATTACCTAAATACTTATTTAAAAAGAATAAATTTAACTCTAAGCTCTAGTTGTAGTTAAATAGCAATCAAAAAGCTGACAGATGTCCAGTATCCTTGACCCTTTCAAGCCCTTATCCCTGGTACCTACCCTACACGTTTTGTGTGTCTTTCTTTCTGTACTTGTGAGTTTACGTGAATTTAAAACGGATGCCCTAATTTTCACATTTTGACTCCTGCACATAAGTATATAATCACAGTTTTACAATTGTCTGAGCATTTACCACAGCTGTCCTTACTGCAAATTTCATAGCTCTACTTTCTGTAGTTTTAGAGTTATTCAGTGTTAAGCAAATTGGCTCCTCTCACGGTCTCTTAAAGAATCCAAGCTTTTTAAAGGCCCAGGTACACATCTGCCCCAGAATTATGTAGATGCCTATGAAAATAAATCGAAATTAACTAAAACCTTACATAATTGTTTTGTGTCACAAACCAAAGCAGTCTCAAATTACAACAAACAAAAACACATGTATCTGAATGTGCAATCAATGGCTGTTTTCCTTGTACAAACTGAAATCATACAAAGTGCCAGCCAACATCTTGAGAAAATGTACTGTGTACAAAATAATTCTCAGCACACTTGCATGTAATTGCCAGGTATTCCATTTTGGCCTAATTAACACAGTCGGAAAGAAGGATATTGAAAGAGTCTGGAAATGAGCAAGTAAAACAATCGGGATAGACCTCAAACATTGTGCCAATCGCAGAGAACACTTAATTGTGCTTAAAATACCCAACAAATTAACAAAAATAACTGTCATGTACTACTACACCGAGAACTACCGGCAGAAGAGGAATGCAATTTCTTCTTCCTAAAATGCGTACAGAACGATACATGAAAATATTTATGTACCATACATAATAGAGTCAGTTAACTCTATGCAGTATTGAAAACACACTCGAAGAAAAATCTTTCTCTAATCTCCCTTGCATTAAATAAGCACTGTTTCAATCTTTAGTATTTTACTAGTTGAAGAATAATAAAAGGCATTTTAATTGAATGGTAATTTATATTTCATTGTTCTTGTACATGTATGTCATTAAAAAATTGTCAAAAATCTAAATAACATTATAGTCTTACATTCACAACTGCTGCCGCGTTAATTTAAAATGTTAGCATTTCGTAATACCTTCTAACGTTTTATGTATTACGACTTTGTGGCAGTAGCTGTTAAAAATGTTACAGAGTTCTGTATGGTTTTATCGTAACTTTGTTGTAGAAGTTTTTAAAAAATATTATATTTGATTGTTAGTAATCTTGCGTGGACCATATTATTATATCCAGGCCCACCCCTAAGCTACATACGTAGGTCAAAACATTACTGAAGTATTTTGTAGGTTATAATGTTTAGGTTATATTTAAGGGAACATACTAGTATTTTTAAGGTTGGCTTACCTGAAAGAATTATTACCACAGAAATGTAATTTCGCATTCGCAGTTCTTCACTGTTACATGTATTTCGCCATTTGCTAATTAGATGGGCATTAGCTAGCATCTACATCTTGAAAAATAACAGGAATGTATCTCTCAGTTCAGAGGTGTTCGAGTTGTGAGGTAATGGACACGTTCGAGATCTCATTAGTGAGCACAGCTGTAAATTTCAGACTTGAATTTGCCAGGTTTTGTGTGTCATGCTGAATGGTATACAGTAGCACTGTATACTTTTATTTTCACTTTCTCACTCTCCTCGGGTATTTATGCTGTTGAAAATTATGCTCAGTTGTGATGTCATCACTAGTTGGCTCGCATGCCGTTAATTAAGTGTTTAACTTATTAGTTAATTACCAGAAGCGCTTTGGCATTATTATAGATGTTAAAATGTATACTTTTTGCCGTATTTCAAAATGAGGTAGGATATGAAAAATCATCCTGTGTTCCTTTAAAGAATAGTAGAGTTATTATTGGAAGATATTGTTAAAGGATTCAGGGCTTGAACGATTTGAAGTTCAATTATTATTTAGATTATAACTCGCCGCTGCCCACTGGACCAGGACACGCTTTAAGATGAATATGTAGAAAATTCCAGAGTGCTCATGTGAGTAATTGATCACGTGACGAAAGCCGAGGAAATGCCTGGAGGAGTTGCGCTCTGACGTTGAGAGTTGTGTTCTAGGCACCGGGCTATTAAGACCTGGAGAGTTGCGAACTGGGCACAGAGCTGTGAAGATGGAGGAAAGGTTTTGAGCATTAAGTTGTTAAGATCTGGAGAGTTTAAGTTGCATGAAGCCCAGATTTAATAGAGAATACTTTGCAGTGTGGTGTCTATTACATGCGAAATAGTATTAGATTTTAATTAAGTAGCAAGAGTTGTAGATAGTGTTTGAGCATTATATGAAAAATTATATATAGGTAGGATATGAAAAATCGTTGAACATGTTCTCCTTTAAAGAATAAACTATGTCTTATCTTACCATTTTCAATCTACTAGGTATCTAGGCTGTAAGTTTCGTGACTCTAGCCCTCTGCACTTGCGAGTTAATAAGAATCGAAAACTGGATGCGTAACATAATGAAAACACAATTATGCTGAATATAAATCAAGATGTGGGTCCTAGATTCGCGATTCTAGCTCTCCCAGATAAAAAAAGAGTCATTGAGGTTGTTGTTGTTGGTATTGTTGCTGTTGCATTTTAGAGATCGCTGAAGCACCTAACGTAACTTCTCTCTCACCCCATTTGCAGAGAGAGCAAAAGGGATGGTTTTTGGAGAAGAGGAGATCATTGAAGAACTGAAGCGTCTGTTGTGTTGTTCATGATGCAGCTAGCATTGCTGTTTCTGTTATAGGCCAATGAAGGCGCTCATTAGAAAAGTGATACTGTGATACGTTGTTTTTCATACAGTTATTATAAGTTTGTTACACTACCGTCGCGAGTGGTGTGCTATGGTCAGACCTGCTAGTCTGCTACTACTACTGTAGATACCATAGTACCAAAGTACTAGCCCACGATAATTTTCCGGTGCGTTTAATGTCTGAGATTTGTAACATAAAAACGTTTGAAGTTTAACACATGGGAGCATGGCGGCTTTTTCATTAGATGGATGTTAATAATTGAGTGGTAATTTACCTTTTTGTGTGTCATTGTTCATGTTTTGATTGCGGACACTAGCAACTTTTTAAGCAGTGTAAAGTTCGCGTGTGTGAAGGTAATACTAGTTACCTGTCCGTCCTATATTTTGTGCTATAGAATGTTTATACTGTTGCTTGCCTTTATGTACATCATATTTCCTTTGGTTCCTCACTTTTGCATGATTGATGTATTCTTTTGTGTTTAATCTGTCGATTTTCTCCGTTATATTACTCCCAAGTTGTTGAAGAAAAGTTCTTAATTGCACTGTGTTTACCCATTCTTTGTTAACTGTCTTCCGTTTAGTGTGAAACTTTGCAGTAGATAAATGTGCATTTGATATTTCACACAATGTGGATATAAAATCATTGTATACACCCCCTATTTGACAGTTCATGAGTAAGTTTTCCCAATTCATGTCATCTAGTTCATTACAGGTTTGCACCAAATCTACTCTATTATAAAGAAAAGAACGAGCGAAGCATACACCTACGCATCAAACCTGATAAAGAAAATTGTATATTAGTCTATATTATATGTATATTTATTTATTTATTTATTGGCTGGTGACAGTCCAATCACAACAGTTACAACTAATTTCAAAAACTGCAAGTTAGGGTAGTTAAAAACTTATTACTTGATAATATTAGAACACTTATAAATCTTAGCAATTAGCAATCTTAAAGCGACTATGTGCTCTTCGCACCCACAAAAACGAGTTTGCTCCAGCTTGCTGTGGATCAGGATTGAACTTTGCTTAGCACATAATCATATTCTTTTGGTAACAAGTTCAAAACACTGATACCTCTGCAGCTGGTGCACAAAGACCTGTTATCCTTTTTGTGTATTGTTACTAGTCGTGTCAGTGCCCAATCCAAAGGGTATAAGCCACTGCAGAAGATAGCATTAAACAATAGATGGATCCCTGAAAGAAGACTATCTGGAACTAGTTTTACAAGACCAAGTGGAATGCTGTCACAGCTGCTACTTTTATTCTATTCAGTTTTGTAATAACCTCGCGAACCTCTTGCACAGTGAATGGATCGTCCAAGCATGGGCAACTACTAAAGTCACAAGCACTGTTATCAAATGCGTTAGTTGTCAACAGAGAGTGAAAATATACTGCAAAACGAATATCACTTGGCATATTCGTTTGGTTCTTGATGGGTTTAACTTCACTAGTCTAATTAATTGACCTTCATTGTTCTTTTTCATTTCCATTTCTCAGCAAGTATCCACTACAGGAAGAACTGTGTCACTGAGAATCAGTGGTTGCATTACGTGTACCATTTTCTGAAGCAGACTGTACAAGAACTTCCGTAAGCAAAGAAATAACATTGTTTATACTTTCTAAACTAATTTGACGTAGAGTACTATAGTTGTTTGCAGCTATGGCTTGCAATAAACGATTGACTCACTCCTCCAAGAAAACGGTAGTACGCCGGTGTGTTGAATTGACTAAACCATTAGCATTTATGTTGTTAATGCTAATGTTCATTTTACAGTTAGTTGAACACAAGTAATAGTTTCCTACGTAACTAAGTCTTTTATTGAATTGAGAAACTCACAGGTTTCAAAAACTGAAGCTTGAAGTTGCACTCGCACGCACGCACCTACACACACACACACACACACACACACTCACACACACACACACAGATATATGTGTGTGTGTGTGTGTGTGAGTGTGTGTGTGTGTGCGTGCGTGCGTGCGTGTGTGTATGTAATAGTCTTTATTTGCATATCAGAATGCAATAAAATGATACATCGAAAATGTTTGTAAAAATACTTAACATCTATAGATCTATTGAAAAATTGCATTTATTATGTTGGATTCACTGATTATGATAATAATGGCTTGCTAGACTAATGAGTAGCTGTTATATTGCGCGTTTAAAGTATTTACTCTTTGCCATACAGATTTTATTTCATATTTTTAGTATTTAAAATTAGCTGCAAGCCATTTTGTGAAATGTTAGTATTTCATCAAATTAGCAGCATATACTTTTATTCCACACTATACCATTATTTTTGGCAGACAGTTCTCTCCACCTATACCATTATTTGGAATGCGAGATTACAGCATATTTTTCCTTCATAGTAGCAAGACACAATCCTTTGTCTAATAATTATTTTGCACAAGTTAAAACATGCAGAACTACTTGTGTTTTTTGTAGAGTTAATTTCGGTTACTGAAATGGCAACAGTGCCATTAAAAGAATCACCAGCAGAAAAGGGGGGCAGCGGATCAACAAATGCTCAGCACATGTCTAATACAAATTCTTCAGCTCTTCGTAAAGATGTAAGTTGTATTTTAATTGTCTACTTCTTTATAACATAATAGCTATTAATATTAGAATTCTTTCAGTTGTACAAGCTGATGAAACTTTATTGCACTTGTATTAGCGTCTCTATATGCCTTGTGAGACCTGCGTGAATAGGGCTATTAAGAAAAGTAATTTACAGAACTTTCTCTACGCTCATCTCACACTTGTTCATACATACTCGTATGGTAAAGTAAGCTAGCAGTGTTTTAGAATAACTGTTTTCACATCAGTTTTGTGTTGTTATAGATAAGTTCTTTAAAAAACCTCTAAACATGTAATGATCTTGTGATTTAAAAAACATGTATACAACTTTGCGAATTTGGGCTTTTTAATGATATTGTGTATTATCACTAATACTAAGCATTTGCTTCTTATGCCTAAGATACACAATGCACAGTCTTCTGACAAGAAAAACTTCTTCATTGGTATTCTAAGACAGTTGCTAGCACAGGGCATTCTAGGACATCCAGCTTGATGTTACAAATTTTTTATCAGTGAGTGCTGTACCCCGTTTGGGAAGTAGGAAGCCGTCATCCGTCTGGTGGTACATTCTATTGTATGAATTTTTGTTTCAGAAGCCAAATTATGTCTTGAAATTCACACTAGCTGGACACACCAAAGCAGTTTCATCAGTGAAGTTTAGTCCGGATGGCCAGTGGCTTGCAAGCTCATGTAAAGACTATAACAAATTTTCTTCTGATAAGGAATTTATATGGCAGTAGAACACAGAAACAATCAAAGCCATTCGCTTTTTTTCGAATTTAAGAGTTAGGGCATTCTGTTCAAGGCAAAACTCTCAACATATTTAAAAAACTTTTGAAATTCAAGGCAAATTGTTTTAGTAGAAAAGCATTTGTAAACTTAGCAAAGACTTTGTAATTGTTCAAATAATAATTAGGTGCCCTTGAGTTTGGAAAACTAACATAAAGAGGCCTATTTAAGAACGGCGTTTCTTCCTCTTACCCGTTAATTTGAAACCCAAAGAGTTATTAGTACGTTGAACAGTCACTTTGGGACACATTATTTTTACTTCGTTATCTGCAGTGTGTTATTGTAAGATTTCCACGAATAATGTCGCAATGTTAGAAGCTACAAACTTCATTCATTGGCAAAGAAAAGAATAAGTTATCATCTCTAGCCAATCATTATCGTTGTAAGAAAAATTAACATTAAATCATTAAATTTTGTTCAACAACCTCAACAACTTCCACAAAAAAATTTTTTATGTTAGGCCCATTTACCAATAACAAGGTTTTCGGTCTGAAAGAGAACAGAACTATACTAGCTGTTCTGGGCAGCAAAGTCCTAAGTTGGACATTTAAGCATAGTTCAAGAGCTTTTCAAATTTTATCGTGAATGACGAATAGCTTTCAGTTTACTGGTTCTAGATAAAAAAAGGCATAAATATATGTAGGCTGATAGGCTGAATTGAGTATAGTAAAATAATTCCCAAAAATGGTCAAAAACGGCAGGAATAAGTTTACAACCAATTTCTGGAGTTATGAAAAGCTTATAATATGTGATCTAGTATGACCGGCCAGCTTTACATCGGCCAAGATATATTCCTGTGACCCTTGCCTTTTGTTGCAACTTGTTTAGCATTCTATGATTAACATTTTAATTCACTTTTTAAAACAGATAGGTATGTTCAAAATTATATTAGCAATAACATATGCATTAAAGTTGACACTTGGAAGTAATTTTTCAAGTATTCTCCAGCAATACTAATTCTTAAAAATCCAATCCTGCATGTAGTGATAGTTGTGCCTTAGCTTATTATGCTTACATGCAGCAAGAAAAATGGTAACGTATACTTCCTGTAGCTAGCAAATTAGTTATAAGAATTCTGTTTTTCTGAAACACCACTTACATTTTTATATTTTTAGTTTTTCCACTTACCTTGATTGCCACTGGCATTGTTTGAGATTATTTTGACAAACTATTCAGCTAAATGGTTGCAGATTTTATGAAAACTTTAATTTAACATGGTTATGCCATCCTATTCCTGTTACATAGGGAATACTTGACCATCTCCCAAGAATGCCATACCTAAACCCGACTTTGAAGATTGCAGTCGGTGATTAAGGTTGATGATGGTTTTATGATTTTGTTGAATGTATTATTTCTTGTTGCTTTTTTATATTTCTAAACTTGATGTAAAATTTGAACAATGGTACAGATATATTTAGAACATATATTACATTAAAGTTATCATAATCAGTGTTTGTTATCACACTACATTCTACCTTTTGTTATGCTCACAGCTGCAGACAAGCTGGTGAAGATTTGGGGAGCGTATGACGGAAAATTTGAGAAAACCATATCTGGACATAAATTGGTTGGTCTTATGCAATTTCATTTGTTGTTTTTCTGTGATGAAGCTAGCTTTTACGTTTTGCAGTAGCTCTGTTTGAAAATAAAATGGTTGTGGAACTGTTTTTAAAAACGGTATGTTTTGAGAATTCATATCGGCATTGCAATTTGCGAATCAATTGGAACGTTACTGCTATGTACTTTTCATTATAAGGGTGAAGCAGTCCAGTTATTGAAAAGGAACTCGGGGGGGGGGGGGGTTATCGGCTCTAATATGTCAACAAACACTAGTTTTCCACGGCAGAGGACATTGCTTTAACTTGTTTGTGGTGTAATTTATTCACTGACATTATACCAGAAGGAATGCAAGTGGAATTCTGATGATACAATACAAGAGATAATTAGCATTATTTTTGTTATTACTGATACCTCATAAAGCAAAATATTAAAAAAACTAAAAAATAACAAGAGCAGTGAGCTTTGCCAAAAACCTATTAAATTAAAGTAAGCTCAGTCGTTTGCTGTTATCTGCAGTTGTAATTTGTTACAGTTATCCTGTAGCTCGTCTGGGGGTTTGGCTTTACAATTACTTGCTGTTGAATGAATTTCCAAATGGTGAAGTTTTGAACTTATTATCATTAATTTAAAATGGTTCTTCAAATTTTTGCATTTTAGTGTCTGTGTTGCCCCAGATCTAGCAAGAGGTACAACCTTACAATGCATAGTAACATACAATACACTTGCATGATGTAGTTTACTGTTTTGCACTGTATTTTGGTATTAAACCTTTTGATTGCCATGAATATAGATTTTTTAATTTAATATGAAATTAATTATTAAGGGCAACAGCTGGAGCTGTTTGTAAATACCCTCAGACTGATTGTAACACTTTAACATGTTTGTAATGATTTAGGGCATTTCTGATGTTGCTTGGTCTGGTGACAGCAAGTTCTTGTGCAGTGTATCAGATGATAAAACTCTTAAAATATGGGAACTGGCTACGGTAAGCAGCTACATCTGCGATTACTTTTACATTGATCTTGAATTGAAAACTATGTCAGACACTGGGATATGATGAAAATGTGAATAACAGTGTATAATAAAAAGTGTTGGCTGCTACTGCTTTTTAAATATGTATGTAAACTTCGTTGCCTATTTGACAATTTTAATTTGCTATTAAGGTTTGTTGGGCTTTTTTAGTGAGCTTGAACATCTTCATTCCATTTACCTGCTAAGAATGCAGATTGTCCAAGATGCTAAATACAAACTTTAAATTGTAACATAAACTGCAATAGTCTGTTATGTTTAATGGCTGTAATTTTCTTATTGCTAATTAACATGCAATTGTAGACATGTTTTTATAGTGTTAAGGTGTGTGTGTATGTAAAATGCATATGTCCATTCTGATGTTAATGATTCTAAATTATTATTAGTAAGTGATTACTTAAATTAATTTTATATTCACTCAATTTACGCTGTCTGACATAGTTTTTCAGCAGGTTCTAATTATCAGTCGTGTGTTTCAGAAAAAAAAACATGTCTGTTGTTGTCATTGAATGGATATTTTCAATCGAACCCTGGTGCAATATCCATTTTCTTTAAATTGTTTAGCACTTTAGGACCATGACAACAAATGTTGAAACAAATTGCACATATAGGGACAGTAAGGCACTGTGTTGCTGGTTACAGATATCAGTAGTTCGTATTCATTGGTTTCCTTGCATTGCACACTCTGTTGCATTATCACTTGTTTTCAACCTAGAATGACTAACTGCAAAGTAAATAATTGATTTTTTTGTTTAGGGTAAATGCATGAAGACATTGAAAGGCCACAGCAATTATGTATTCTGCTGCAACTTTAATCCGCAAGGAAATCTCATTGTATCTGGTTCTGTATGTATTGTTAGTGCTCTACAATATAAACTGTAGTCACTGTTTTGCAATTTGCTATTAGAAAGTCGGGACATAAATCTTGATGCAGAAAAATATCTTTTAACTGTATCAGTTTTTAGTGCTGCATTTTTAAGCTTACAAACAATGTTGCTTGGTTTGGTAACGTACATTACTTATGCGACAGCAAATGACTTTACATGTTTTTATTCTTTACATCTTACTCAGCTGCACCTGTCCCTGACATAGATAATCATTTTGCCTGCACAAGAGCATTTTGTTTTTGTTTTTAAAATAAACACAAATTAAAAAATCAGTTTGTGCATTTGTTTCAGTTGTGTTCATCAACTTGCAGCATTTCATTATTCATTAATTGTATATGGCATTTGTTTGCTTAGTTTGATGAGAGCGTTCGTATTTGGGATGTAAAGACTGGAAAATGTCTGAAAACTTTGCCTGCTCATTCTGATCCTGTGTCTGCTGTAAGTTGTTAATTATTATTAATTATGCTGTATATTATTAACTATTTAAAACTGATTAATTCTGTTGATATATGGTTGGCTTTATTTGTATATTTAAATATGATTTTTTTTCATTTAGCATTTATTGGGTGGCCCCAAAGTTTCAACAACAATAATATTAGAAGCAAGTGCCTTAAAAAGTTGAAATTTCACAGTATGATATTACAGTACACTAGCTTTTGGCTGTGAAACTTATATGTTTATAGCTTTAGTGGTTTTTAAGTCATCGTCAATAAGCTTTTGCATGTTGAGAAACTAAATGCTGGAAAAATGTTAGCTAATTATCAATAGAAAAACAACCACTATGACAACCAGCCAGCTTATAACGTTGGCCTTTGCTACTAAAAATAAAGATTTGTTATCAAGAAAAAATGGCGCTTAACCTACTGGACAACAGTATCTGGAATTCCTTTAAAGAGAAAGTGTACGATGGTTGCACAGACTAGCCACTTGATTCACGGGAACTAAAGGCAAAAATTATTGAGCGCTAGAACCTTGTGAAGCAACCTTAAAGAAGCAAGAAACTGTCACAGCTGTTGGAAGAAATGCTTTCATCTAGTTTGCATTGAGAATGGTGGTCACATAGAACATTTGCTGTAACTGTATCAGCTGTTGGAAGAAATGCTTTCATCTAGTTTGCATTGAGAATGGTGGTCACATAGAACATTTGCTGTAACTGTATCAACTGTTGGAAGAAATGCTTTCATCTAGTTTGCATTGAGAATGGTGGTCACATAGAACATTTGCTGTAACTGTATCAGTTGTTGGAAGAAATGCTTTCATCTAGTTTGCATTGAGAATGGTGGTCACATAAAACATTTGCTGTAACTGTACCTGCTGTTGGAAGAAATGCTTTCATCTAGTTTGCATTGAGAATGGTGGTCACATAAAACATTTGCTGTAACTGTACCTGCTGTTGGAAGAAATGTTTTCATCTAGTTTGCATTGAGAATGGTGGTCACATAAAACATTTGCTGTAACTGTATCTGCAGTTGGAAGAAATGCTTTCGTCTAGTTTGCATTGAGAATGGTGGTCACATAGAACATTTGCTGTAACTTTTAACAATGCTGTCGTGCTATTTTTTCCGACATTTTTTGACTCGCTTTAAAATTTCTGTATCTTTGGAAAAATGCAAGAGATTCTCTAAAAAAAATTCTGTACAATAGTGTACAACAGAAAACAATAGTGTTTGTAACATCAATGTGATAATTTTCAAAAGATTCTGCTATTTTCTTCATGTAATATCATAATCAAAACTTTGGCGCATTTTTTTTGTGCCTTCTGATATATCACCGAACAAAACTTGACTATTGTTTAACATCATTAAAATTAGACCATTTGCGTGACAAACTGTACACCACCCATTCTCATTATGGCATTATCTCACTTACTGGTTTATTTTTAGTTTGCACCAACGGACAAAATAAAAAAAAATGTTTTTCAGCCATTTTGGGCACTTTGTGTGCAAGTTACTACTGCATAATTTAGAATTTATTTTGCGCTTCATTTGAATTGAAAATTTGTTCTTCAGTTAATGTTGCTGCTAAAATTTTAACACATTAGTACATATTTCCATCATTCTTTTGCGTAAATGCTCCGAATACTTGATAATTCATTTTGAATTATTTGAATAAATGGACTGCATTGGTTACGGAAAAGTTTTTGGGCTTTTATAAAAATTTCTTAATTAATTAATTCTTAGAGTTTTCACATTTTATTATTTTCAGTCAAGTTTGGTAGAGAAATTCAATAATCTTGGGTTCATTCTATCTTTTTAATAGAGTGATTTGTTAGTTTTGGTGTCTATTTTGCAGGTAAATTTTAACCGAGATGGTTCCTTAATTGTGTCAAGCAGTTATGATGGCCTATGGTATGTATGTTTTGTATGCTGTGTGCTCCAGTCTAGTATCAATAACTATTTGCTTAAAATACCTTTGAACATTATGATTATTCTTAATTCTAAGTACTTATAATAATCTTTTTATTTTACTTTATTTTTCAGTAGATTAAAAAGATTATTATAAGTACTAAGAATAGTGATGTTTAATGGTTAACAGTAATTTTGCTAGTATATCTGTGCTCGCATAGCAAAATCATCCGTAAGTCGGCAATTAAGCTTTTCTGATTATTCTCATATCGTGAATTTTCATTTCATGAGGATCATTTTGATACCAAATTCATCAATCCATGTTATTTCTAAACTGAAATAATCCACGTTGAAGTTGAAGTGCACACTGCATGCTTGAAAGCATAATCTTGAGAAAATCGCTGTTAAAGTTCGCCATTGTTTTTGTCGCGCATCTACAAAAACACTTAGCAACCGTACGAACTGGTGGTTGCTATGGACTTTGCAAGAATGAAAAGAAGTTACTTTTAAATCTTGTAGATGGCTTTTCTAAACGAACTTGGCAACAGAAAAAATCCGAAGCAAAATGATTGCTTCCACTTAGCTACTATCGGAGTTTAAATATACATGTTTTTCATAATTGTAGTACTAGTTTCTAGCCAGAAAAGTGTTTGAGGGGTTATAAAATTAGATTTTTAGTGTTTTTTTGAACATTTTCTTGTTAATTTGATGCTAGAATGTAAAAGCCCAAAATATTTAGCATTTGTTTTTATTAAAAAATTGATATTTGACCAAATTTTTGGTGCATTCTTCTTTGAAACATCATAACATAGTTTTAACTATGCCGACTTATGGACGGTTTCGCTTTGCAAGCACACATAACGATTTATGCATTAAATATAATACCGTAAATCTTGATCTAGTACCTTGCCATTGATGATTTATCTTTCAAAGCGAGGTCGAAAGAAACAGAGGGCGACAAAATGAAGGGTTATCTTTCAAGCTGAGATGTTAAAAATGAATGTTACAGCTGTTTTTTCCAAAAGTTAAGAATTTACAGTGGGAAGAACTCTTCTGTGTTAGGTGACATGTTATAATTATATCATTCAAAAGTTATTTCTGCATGAGTATTATAATTGCCTATGGAAGGGTTGGATTTTTGCAGCAGGAGTCAGATTGTTTTTGGAAGAGACTCTCTCAAGTATTGCAAAAGTTAGCATCAATGGCCATTGGAACAATACATTTATCAAATACAGGCAACATTGAACAAATAAGTGAGCTTGAAAGGTGTTTGATGCTGATTTAGAAAAGTTCTAATCCGAATAAAATGAGAACAGTAATTTCAGCATTCTAATTTTGTAATTTTATTCAAATACAAACAGCACATTATGATTTTCTTTTGCAGTTTATTGCATGTCAAATGGCCTTTTCCTTGTCATCTCTTCAGTGAAGCAGAGGACAAATTCTTTAGAGAAAATTAATATAAAACATCAATGACTCTTTATACAGAACACGTTTGTGTCACCCAATGTTTCTATATATTATTAAGTGACAACTTACCTTAAGTGTTTAATACTTGCAGCAATTCAAAAATGTTTCCGATATAGTCCAACACACTAAAATGTACATAATTGTGGTTACATTGTCATTTAGTATAGTACAGGTCCAGCATATGCTAATTAGTATCCTAACATACACTTATTTATACTGGTACATCACTTGGTCCTTTAGTCTTTGGTTATTAATTTGCTGTAAAACACAATGGATTTGCTGCTTCATAATCCAGTTAGGATATCCATTTTGCAGAAAGAGCCGTTCAAGATTTTTTAGTTCTGAATGTAAATAAAATGAGGAGCAAATATGATATGCTGTGTTACTTAGTGTGTGAATTAGCTGCTGCAGTCTCCGCTGTTGAGGACAAAATGGGTGCCAGTTAATGTACAACCCCACAAACGTACTTTTTTGAAACACCGAAGTTTCTAAACCGATGTTTCTTGTATGTGAGAATGTTGAAAAATGTCATGCTTTCTGCTTCAACTGTAGATGATAAGTTCAGATCCATGGTATCGGGTTCATTTAAAAACATCAGACAGTCACAGTCTAGCATAGCTTGTACGTTTTGCTTATTTAGAATCTAGCTGCAAAACAACAATAGCGTTATGAGTGCAGTAAAATTTTTGGCAAACTAGCTGGGAAAACTAAATGACAATGTAACCACAATTATGTACATTTTAGTGTGTTAAACCACTTCGAAAACATCTTTGAATTACTGAAGTGTCAAACACTTGGTATAACTTGTCACTTAATAATAATAATAATAATAATAATACATGGAAATAATTGGTAACACAAATGTGTTCTGTATAAATAGTCATTAATTTCATATTGCTTTTTTATTTAGAATTTGTCTGAAGAAATGGGAAAGAAAATGCTCTCTGAAATGCAATGAATTGTATGAAGAAAATCATAATTGTTTGCATATGAGTTTCTTTATACAGTTTGAACAATTAAAACATTGGTCGAATGGGGCACGAAAACGGTGTTTCACTAAAGATTATAGACTACGGCCCTTTCTTATTGTTATAGTGACAGCAAGTTTTTTTCATACAAACAAGACATTGAAGGCACTGGCTTCGCATTTTTTATCCCCGCTGAGTAGATTTTATAGAATTATTTTGTTAGATGTACTACGGATGCACCGAATGTTCGGATCACTGAATTTTTTCCCGGAATATCAGTATAAAAATCCGGTCCGGTGAACTTCGGTTGTCATCACTAAAGGTTTGGTGAACATTTGGCATACCCTAGTTACTTTTTTAATAATTGTCACATTTACTGAAAATTATATTAAACAAACTGAACATTTACCAACAATGCCTAGAAAAATTTATCTGAAAAAAGTTGATAGTAAACAGCGAACACACCACAACAGCCAACATTTTTCTTTCTCTACGATAACTCAAAGAATGCATTGTACCGTCAGTACACAAGACATGTCAATGCGCAATAGCATAGCAGTGCTGTAATTGTTTATACACAATATTTTGGCTTATGTATGCTACAAAGTAAATCAATGAGAACTTGAGCTAGTAAACAATTATATTATTACAATTTTTGCTTCAATACTGTTTTTATTGACTATACAAAATAGTATGAACAGTATTTGAAAGAATTAGAGCTGCTTTTAAAATATTTAATACTTTACTACATAACATGAAACAAGCACATTTAGTAATCACAACATTTTACACAACTTACCAATCACCACTAACAAAATGACAAAAAATTACCGAGTTTATAATTCTCTTCAGTTAGAATTACGAGAAAATTCGGTTCAGTTTTGGTAACAAATGCGGTTCGGTTTCGGTCTGGTATTTTAATTTAGCTTGATGTTTCATTCAGAATTCGGTTCGGTAGCACCCAAGAATGAAAAATTTGGTTTTGGTTCGGTTGATGAAAATGTGCACCCCTAAGATATACTGATATTATAAGAATCATAAAAATTCCCCTCGGTAAGTAATATTTCACTAATTGGCATTTGACAGTTGTCTGCGCTTCTACACTTGCATATATTAATATGTATTATGATTTTCTTTTTGATTTCAGTCGGATATGGGACACGGCTTCTGGTCAGTGTTTGAAAACTTTGATTGACGATGATAATCCTCCTGTATCATTTGTTAAATTTTCCCCAAATGGCAAGTACATTCTAGCTGCCACGTTAGACAGCACGCTCAAATTGTGGGATTACAGTAAAGGAAAAGTAAGCTTGCATATTTTTGTCCATATTTTTGTGTTATGTTTCTTGTCAGTTTAAACCTAGCAGCTGCTTTTGTTACAGTATGATAAAACTAGTCTTATTAACTTGTTTTGCTACATTATGTAAGTTTAGTTATTAACTTGGCATTTATTCCTCTCCAACTCTCTAATAGCATTCTTTACTTCGTGGGATTATAAACTATACACATGAATAATAAGATTACAAATTTTCTCTTTTGTTCTTTACATGCTCCATAAATTACAATTAATGGCTTAGTTAGTGTTGTTTTATTGAATATGGTTTTTATGTGTGAATCCATTGCAGTGTCTAAAGACGTATACAGGACACAAGAATGAAAAGTATTGTATATTTGCGAACTTCTCCGTTACTGGTGGCAAGGTAAAAAAATGTGATTTCACTCTACGATTATATTACGTGTATTGGGCTCAACATAATTATTACGTCCTCAGAATTGTGTTGAGCTTGGAATTCTCACTTAACAATTTTTTTTAAAACAAAAAAACTATGAAATACTGTTCCAGGAAATTTTGCGATGACATTGATAATTAATTATTGTTTAATACTTGATAAACCATTCTAGATAAAAATGGGTTTTAAAATTTTCAGTTTGTTGAATGCCTCTACAATGTATGTTAGTGTCTCAATTAGAATATAACACATTAAGTCCACGCCAGTCATAGTACAAAATCGATTTATAAAATCAATAAATATAAAACGAATTTAAAAATTCAACGAAATTTAGCTGACTTTTTTACACCCTTTGATTTTCATAAACTTTATGTCTCCTTTATACTACTACTAACATGAATTTTATTGTTGTTTTAGTCATTGGATATGTTTTTTTGTAAATGGTTACGAAGTTGATAGTTTGTTTGCTTGTTTAGTGGATTGTATCCGGGTCAGAAGACAATATGGTTTATTTATGGAATCTACAGACAAAGGAAATTGTACAAAAGCTTGAAGGACATACTGGTAACAACTTTAATTTCTTGTGCAAATAACTACATAGTGGTTTTTGGTCATTTTTTTAAATTGCTGTACAGTTGCACTTCCAATTCCATCTTTTCACTATTTCACATGTATTTATTTCCTGCTGCTTTGAAACACTTATTTCTAGTATCAGCTCTGTTGAGCAGTACTCTTCATTTGTGTAAATATTTGTATTCCAGCACCGTTGAGAAATTTGTCATTATAGTCAAGTAAATATTTCAAGGTACCAGCACTGTTGGGTAAAATCCTATCAGTTGAGTAAAAATTTGTTGCAATAGAAGTGCCTTTTAAAAAATGTTAACAGATCAAAATGCTTCAATGTTAAATACTATACTGAAAATTTTCTACCTGATAGTAATGATTCTTAACTGTTCAGCATTCCATATTACCTAAATTTTGTAAAAATTTCTAAATTTAGTATATAACCAGCCGGTTCCTCAAGAGCGATCACCTGTAAGGTTACAATCAGCCGTCAGGTAACAAGTGGAAGTGACAAGTGGTCATTGAAATACAAAAATAGTGTAAAATATTTGGAATGCAATATCGAAACTGGTAAAGGCTTTGTGGCTGACATTACTAGACTGAAGCGTAAATTTTTCGGGTCTTTAAATAGTGTTTTGTTGACAATAGGGTGCAAATGCAACCCAGTTGTGGCAAAAACATTAATTAGTTCCTATTTTGTTGTATGGGTGTGAAATTTGTGGGCATTCCACTGTAGATGCAAATGTAATTAGAGTAAATTAGAATTGTGCTTATAGAAAATTATTTGGCTTTAAACAAAACAAAAGTGCAAAACTACTTACGTGTTATTGTGGTACCATAGCAGCAAATTTTTTGTTTGACAGTCGTAAATTGGGATTTTTAAGAAGAATTCAAAATTCCGAATCACTCGTTATACCAAAAATGTTCTATTTTATGAATGACTGACACGTTGATTTAAGAATAAAATATAGTTGTACTCTTTACTTTAATTTTAACGTGAAAAGAAAAGTTGGAAAAACATGCAGCATCATGGCAAATTGTATACGGAGTTCATCACCTTTTGTTTTTTTTTAATTACTAACAAAAATTGTTTTTGTTGTATTAATTTTTAATACCAAAACTACATTGCAACATAAAAGTTTTTATGTAAATAAAAGATTAGTGATGATAATAATAGCTAATGAATGCTTAAAATTTTCAGATGTAGTTTTGTGTACTTCATGTCATCCAACAGAGAACATCATTGCATCAGCTGCCTTGGAAAACGACAAAACCATTAAACTGTGGAGAAGTGACACGTGAGACACCATATTGACAAGAATTTAACATATTGAAGTCACTGCATTAAACTGCTGAACGTTATTTAGCATTGTGGACTTGAGCATTTACCTTCATATAAAACTGCTGAGTAATACTAATTGAAAACCATGCAAGTCAAATGTAAATTACAACCACACTTGTACAAATCTCGCTAAATCAAAGTTCACTGTGTTGATTTTCGGAAAATCAAAGCAAATTATTCATAGTATCCTCCTATGATGCTAGAATACATTGTGGCTTTTTTTCAAAAAATGCTTAGTTTTTTCCTTGTACAGTTTATTAAATGGAAACTCCAAAATGTATAATAAAAGAACAGCACAAATGATTTTTTTATTTTTCCCTCAAATATTTTTGCTGTGTATTTGATAGTAGCTAGATCATAGCTAGCACAGCTATGGTAAGCCACTGTACATACTTGTATCCAAAGAAAATTCATTTTATTAATAAACAGGCACAAAGCATACATTTAAATACGTAACAAAATTATGAAAATACTTGTATTTGTAACCATAGTCTTACTCGTAGTTCTTTGTATAACATTTATAGTTGGGGACATAACTAGAATTTTCAGCAATGTCTGTCTTTAGTGCGGTTATGTTCAATTGTACATATTATTGATATTTTCTGATTAGACTAGTGAAAAAGAACAACTTTGTCAACTATCGGTAGGAAAACAGGCTTGCAAAAGTTATTGTCATTTCAGTTGTCGTATCCTTTACAATGCTTGCTAGTTGCTTAATTATTACTGTTTTCAATTGTCATTTACATGCAGTATACTCTTATTAGACTGGAATCGAAGTCAGTTCAACACACCAACGAGGTTATAAATATAATAATGCAAAATATTTGCCCATGTTTTGGCTGTCCTAGCAGCCATCTTCAGCCAATTCAACCTAAAATCAATAAAACAGAACGGTACGTAGTCATTAACCAGTGAAATAGTACTATTCCCTGCTATCAACCACTAGAGGTGGGCAATACCGCTGAGTTCAAGTAATCGTGAATACCAATTACTTTTTGGCAGTAACCGATTACTAAGATTGCACGTGGGCATCAGATCCTGGTGGGGCTATCTATACGGATGTGTGCTTCCCGGGCACCAAGAAATGCAACAAATAAACGCTGTAAGTCTCTAATGACATTGCAGTGTTGCTCTATAGGCCCATGTTTCGGTCATTTATACTTTAGTTAGGCTTCATTTAGTATGAGAAATAGTATCTTTAAACTAACTTTAAACCCATTCATCTTTATAATTATTTACTTTTCATTCATTGCGTTGAAAGGTATAATAAAAGTTTAGATAAAAAATTAAGTCCAGTGTAAATCATGTACGATTCAAGCATGTGTTATAAATTATTTCATAAAATTTTTATAGGAAAATGCTCATGTTCTTATAGATTAAAAAGCACTTTTTCAATTGATATCAAATCCGGGAGCATTGTTAGTTCTCTCCGTTTTATAATCAAACAATACTGGAGTGAGACTGTTTTGCAAAGTTTCCTGAAATTAAGTTGCCACAAAGTGCTGAATTATCTACATTAAAATGCTTAATTGCATGTGCAAGAGAATTTTTAGAAAAGTGTTCTATAAAAATGTGATTTGATTAAAAACTGCTGGGTCACACTTCATCATACTTGTTTGTTTATTAGCGGCCAGGCCGCCCACGGACGGTGACAGGCTAGTTCGTGTAAAAGAGGATAGAGTAGAACTGCTAATTGCCTTTTTTCCCAGCACTGCAGCAGATCAAGCTTAATTTTAGCTGCAACCAATAGAGTCACTGCTAATCAGTCACTATTTGAAGGTGGAAGTAAGCGAACTTTGTGTTTCAGAGTGTTTAGTGTTTATGTTAGCTATTTTTTCATGTTAAAATTATTTGAAACGCACTTTTCATTTATTATAAAGTTAAGACCCAAAAGTAATCCTATAGTATTCGATTACTTAGCAAAGAATTGATTACACCCACCATAAGAAATGAAGTTGGGGACATAACTGTTTTTTTTCTTTGTAATTCTTTATGATAGGTTCTGTTGTTATTCCTTTTAGTGGGTTGTATCTTTTTATCTTCTTCTTATTGGGGTTGACTATGTACCTTTTTTGATCAGTTTGATTTATAACATAGATGTCTGGACATACAGCTGACATGTACCAAATAAATTGCATTGATATGTTATTATACATCCTGTTTTGATTCAAGTAATATGACACAGCAAAAAAAGGCAAAGTGAGTGAAAGAGCTGCCACTAAATTGTGAGCTTGTGATTTTTTACTAATTGTTGCTAATTGTGACCTATAATTCAATTCTCGCCTGAAGAAATTAATCATTAATTTTTTATAGAAAAAGCAGACAATTAGTATTTTGTTAAAGAAACAAAATATTGTTAGCAGGTTTATGGATTAATTTTACTCTAAATGTATTTATCTCATTACAGAAAGCTCAGTTTGTGTAGTGTTGTATGTATCTAGAAGATAATGTACATATTTTGACCTAGAATCATCAGTTGTATGACTGTCATTACAGATTACTAACAAAACTAAGCTTTTCAAACACATTTTCCTATTATTCTCATCCAAGGAACTAATTAATGGCAAAATATCAAGTAAATAGTATGCGACAAAGATGTACTAGCTCAGATATTATTTCTAAAATAATTTAGATTTTGAGCAAAATCTGTTCATAGCCTACTTTAAATGCTTTGTAGTTTTATTTCTTGGTTTACTATTAGACTGTATTAATCATTTGTAACTAGAATTTGTAAAAAAACTTTTTGTAATAAACAGTGGAAAGAATGCACCTTTGTTTGCATTGTTTTATATAAAAGGATGCATGTAAAACATGGTACTACACACATGATAATTTATGAATTATATCAACTGGAATTTTTACAATGTACTGCAAAGGTTTTGCATGGAATGTATTTTTCACCTGCAATAAGTAAATTAGCTTGTGCCAATTAATACTTATTTACATTTCATTAGCTAATGAATCTTGTTTACCGTATAATGCTTCTACCGAATTACTAGTATCAGAAAATTTGCAGCCCGAATATGTGCTCTACGACTGTCTGAAGTACAAATCATTTTAGCTGAACCATACGCTTCCCTAGTATAATAATTGTGTCATTAATGTATTGAGAATAACTGTTACAAAACCGACATACACACTACACCTAAGTTGGCACTTACATCTTTACTGTTTAGTATCAGTCCGCATTTAGATGTGAAACTGTGAACTGTTTAGTATCATTCTACTGACTATCAACCTAACCTAGTGCAGATAGTTTCTGTGTGACTTTGTCACTTCCATGTTTTCTGAGTCTAAGACAATCATTATTTTTCAGTGGTAACAGCTTAACCCTAGCTGTTGTACTTTCGTGTATGAATGGCAGTCAAATTTTGTCATTCAACAGTACATGTGTGAACTCATCTAAATTACAGCTAGCTTAACTTTCTTTGCTATCAGGAAGTGAGAGGGACTCTATATCAATGTTTTCTATGGACTTTGAGTAGCATTATTAGTTGTGAAGTTCAGTTTTGATTCTGGTTGTTATGTGCACCTCATAACTATGACTGAACAATTTGGTGTTGAAATGCAGCCTCCTCCTTCCTTGTGAACAGTATGACACATACGCCGACTAGAAGGTACCACAGTAGGACGTTAATTCGCCCTTCATCAGCAGGAAACGGTAAAACTGCCTAGGATCCTTGCAGACCCACTGCCTCCTGTTACGGACTAACACTTGAGGTGCCCATCCCTCTTGTTAATCCGATTCCGCTGCAAGACTCTATTCGCAGATCCAGTGCTCAATTCGTTGAGGACGCAGATAGTTGTCTACGCTGGGTCTAACGTGTCTTTGCTTCTCTCAGAATTCCTGTAGCCTCTCCAGACTTGATCTCCTCTCTCCCGGACTGATTCACAACGTCTCCCGCAACCGATTAACCACGTGCTCTTCCAAAACACCATCTTATATACTCTAATGGAGTCTTCGTAATATTGCGCGCGAACGCGCAAGATGTTGCAATAGTTCAAAAGGTTCCGTTGTGGGCTTAGTGGTTTATGACCATCCAGATGGCCAGGTAACGTAGCTTCTTACATGAGAAAACTCCGCTACTCGCCTTCGTCCTTCGCTCCTTGCGTCGCTTGGGTCATAAACTTCTGTTCAAGAAAAGAGCTACTTTCTGCTCCTTCACAATTATAGTCCAGCAACTCTGCATAATATTACGAGGTGTATTATCTAACCACGCAATGATATAAAAATCAGCTTCGTTTCACCTAAACTCAAACACCTGTGACAAACTTTTACTCTCTAAATGAACACCTGTTCTATTACTTGTAAACACAAACTCTTGTGACGATAATTTCTTGCCTTACATTAAATATATGCTTTATCAGCTAAGTGAGTTCCCATATTCTTTTAATAAATTTATCTAATCCAATTTGGAGGTCTCTTTATCAACATAATCTAATGAAGTTGATAACTCCATTAATTAATCACTTAATTCATGATTCCGAAATTTATTCATAACATCCTTGTTAACCGTGACTAGCTGAGATCTGTAAGTTTGGTCATCGTTCTCATTTAGGTATCAAAGTTTCATGCAGGAAGAGAAATAGAGGGCTGCACTAACACAATTAAGATGCAAGCAGGTGAGACAACACCTGCACACACCAGCAGAGTATGGACTACTCAATTTACATTTCCTGTGCTGTGTCTTACTGGCTTAGGCATTTGCCGAATCATAAATGTACTTTACTTTACTACCTTATTGTAAGTAATAACTGCTCTTAAAGCATTTCAAATGCAGAATTCCTAATAACATTTTTGAATCTTGTTGTTATTGTTTTACCAAAAGAATAAAACTACCAGAATTATCCATAAGTCAAGATGGAGTAAAATTAGCAAAAGAGATATGTACATAGTAAGAATAGACACTTATGCTGTAATAAAGCATATGCACCACAACAATATATATATATATTATTCCCATTTTCAAAATATATAGTGTAATAATAACATTGTCCAAGCCTGATCAATGAAGAACTATTTAGCATTTGATTTATGTTTTATTGTAACTTGACAGAGCATTGCAGCCTGCAAAACAATTGACGTCAAACATATTGGTCTATCGCTCCGCCCTGCTCAGCTACATTTGGGACAACAGCTCGCGCAGGACAACAACTGCCTAAGCTAAACTAAACTAAACATCATGGCAGTCACAACTAATGTCTAATCAGCAGATAAACTGATTGCACTTTTTCATAAACACAAATGTGCAGAGCAGCAGCTATTTTTTACACGAAATTAACACTTCAAGTAGCCAAAAAATGACTTTTCAATTTAAACAGAATGTAGACACGAACTTTCAAAGCACTACAAAATATAGAGACATGAGTATAATAAAGAAACTAAGTCAGTTTGCCTTGCTTTTTTGCAGGTTCTCTTACCTTTAAGTCTGCGATGTATTTTCCTATATTAATTAATCATGTGCTCGTCTGCAAGATTTATTAAGTTTTTGTATTTTTCCGTTTGTCAAGCTACGGAAATGGAATAAATTTAATAGTTCAATTCCATAGACGACCTTTATATTGAATGCCCGAGTCACATAATTCCCAATGGCGCATTCAACCCTGATTATAACCAGAAAAATAGTGTAAAATTAACTAACATTACATTGATGTATAATATAAGTTTTGACCTCTTTTGAATTAATTTTGACTGTGAAGATCTCATTAAGGTTAATAAAACCTGGCCAGAAAAGAAAACTTTTTCTTTTGTCCTAATTTAAAGTTAATTAAATAGTTGTTTTTGTCTAACATGCAAAGCCATAAACTAAACTGTGTATTTTCTTGATTGCGAAATGGTTTAATCAGCAACTTTTAGACGTAAGCGGTGTGCATTTCTACCTATAAACGAAACGACTATATATTTCCACCAATTCACTTACAATTTATATAGGCGTAAGCGGTGTGCATTTCTACCTATAAACGAAACTAGACTATATATTTCCACTAATTCACTTGCAATTTCAATTGACAATAACAAAGTCTAGAGTCAGGCCAATATTTTTCCCGCTGACTAACGAAAAGTTGAGCATTTTTCGAGACAGTATTAGAGGCAACTGTAGCTAAATGTCCCGAACGTTTCAGCGTTAAGTAAACTCTGCAAGGGTGTGAAATAACTTGCACGCTGATTGGGCTGTCAACGAAAATGATTGACATTATGGTAGACGTCACTTCTTGGATATCCACTAAGCACTTATTCAGATTCAACCCAATTTAGATTTACGTGATTAGGTTAGCATCGTTGTATCATATGTACAAGGCCACGTTTGATTGTAATTGTTGCAAGTATAGTAGACGTGGCGTATGGTTCTGCTGCCGATTTCCCATTATAACTCTTACATTTTCTTGCTCGATAACTTTGTAAAATGCGCTTGGCTGACTTATGTGGTCTGGTGAAAATTAGCCCTGTCCAGCGGCGAATGTGCGCTAAATTTTTGAATCATTTGTTCCAGTACACAAGTCAGGTTGTAGTTGCATACTTGTTGCATACATGATATTATGCAGAAACTGACAAAAACACAAAAATTAATTTTACACTATCGTTAACTATTCAATTCAATTTTATTTTCACAAATACATACAATGTACATTGGCAAAGTAATGTAATATACATGTCAAATACAGTACACAAACCGAAAAAAATCATAATTGTTTAATAATAACTAATTCATGATTCACTGAATGAATACAATTCGTTAAAAACTCAAACTGCGTTGAGAGAAAATTCTATCAATTTTATAAACTCGATCTTCAGCATTCCTCAGTCTGCATCAGTTTCTGCGCACAGCTAGTTAGCTGTCATAACATGATCAGCTGATATTCGGAATCGCTCATTCGCTGAATGCGCTGGTGGGGTTCGTAAACAGCCAATAGCGTTCCTGGTACAGTTCTTTCACCATGCATCTGTAGACACGCTGTGTTACAACACTAAACATTTACTGTCGGTGTTGCTTTATGTTAGTATTGTTATTGCACGGATATGTTGCCGTTTAATTATTATTCAAAAAGATTAATCACTGCAGGTTAGTACAAGTCACAAAGGTTTACACTTGTGCAACAGTCATGGATTTCCTGCGGTCTCTCAGTCATCCGGAAGAGGTCTTTGCTCTTCTCCAATTTAAGAGGGGCAAAATTGTGTCTATTTCGAGTAAAGTAGAGGAAGATGACATGACGGATTCAGCTCGTACTTGTTACAATTTGCTAAACAGAACAAGTCGAAGTTTTGCCGCCGTTATACGAGCTTTGGAGGGAGAGCTAAGACACGCAGTGTGTATATTCTACATCGTTTTGCGTGCGCTGGATACCATTGAAGACGACATGACGATCCCGGTCGAGGAGAAAATACCAATGCTGAAAACATTCTATCAACATCTGTACGACCCAGAATGGTGTTATTGGCGCAGTAATGATAAAGATGGTATAGTTCTGGAACAATTTACTGATGTTTCCGAAGAATTTCGCTCTCTGGACGTAATGTATCAGGATGTGATATCAGACATTTGTGCGAAAATGGGGGCAGGAATGACGGTTTTTCTTGAAAAGGACATAGACACATTTTCAGAATGGGACCAATATTGTCACTACGTCGCAGGCCTTGTTGGCATAGGATTGTCTAGATTGTTCTCTGCTTCCAAGCTTGAAGACGAGATTGTTGGCAAGGATGACAAGCTAGCGAATTCCATGGGCTTATTTTTGCAAAAAACTAACATAATCCGTGACTACCTTGAAGACCACAACGATGGACGGAAATTTTGGCCTAAAGAATGTTGGCAGAAGTACGCTGATGATCTCGGAAATTTTGCCACTAACGAATCTCTTGGAGTTCCGTGCTTAAATGAGTTAATTGCTAATGCCCTAGAACATGTTCCTGATGTGACGTTGTATCTGTCACGACTTCATAATCAAAGTGTCTTTAATTTTTGCGCAATACCACAAGTAATGGCTGTTGCCACGTTAGAGAGGTGTTACAACAACCCAGCTGTTTTGAGGAGTGTCGTAAAAATTCGGAAAGGCGAAGCTGTTCGCATGATGATTGATGCCACAACAATACATGCTGTGAAAGCCATCTTTTACAAGGCGCTGCGTATCATTGAAGAAAAGGTCCCTGAAGATGAAAAAGACATGGAAGAGATGAAACAGATTCTTTCAAAAGGTTTGGTAGCCTGTGAAGCAGACAAAAAAGGTGTTTTATGTCATTTGGATGCTGACCTGAGTTCATGCTATTTGTCAAGACTCTGGACTTACATCATTCCACTCATTGCTACTGTGGTTATTGGATTTTTGTATCGTTTATTGTTTTAGAATTAAAAAACAGACCACTAAAAGCAGAGCTTATTTTTACGTTATACCACAAAGTTATGTAATTTTCATACATAATTGATTATGCAATATAGTTTTGTAAAATGTTTTAATTTGTTACATGTAATGTGTATGTAAATTTTTGTGTAGTTTGTCATGCCAGTAAACCATAGGTCTTTCATGGCAGGTGGGTTGAGAGGTTGATAAATAAAAGTTTTATGATTTTAAGCAAATCTAGTGCAAGACTTGCACATAACTTGAAAATTTTATTGCAACTTAGAAAATCAACGTTCATCTTGCATATGTAGGAATTTTACATCTGTTTGTTCATGCTGGTCATGAATCATGAAATGGAAATAATAAATTTGTTTTCACTAGTATGTACTTCTTACTTGTTCTTGACGCTGGGTACTGATTTTGTTATATCGATTTTATATACCATAAGTAGTTAAATTTAATTTCATCAACTCATAGTTGTGTTTGCTGATGTTTTGGGTTACTGATAATATTACATAATCAACTTCCAGGAAGTCAAGGCATAAGCAGGATTAACCAAGGTGTTGGTAAAGTTCCAACTAAGGCAATGGAAAGATATATAGTAAGATCTGTATCTGTGATAACTGTTAATACAGTGTTCTTCTCTCAAAGCGACTACTAGTGTAATGATCCCTAATTTGTTCTTTACAGCTTTTTAACTGAGAAGCAGTATGTAATTATTGTACCTTGACAATATCTTGGTAACAGATATTATTTTTTATGATTACCATGTAAATCAATTTAGTTGGTAGTGTTTTTTAAATAGCTAGAAATTCATCATTTTGATCAGTTTCAAATGTTTTAATAGTTGTCATTCCAGAACGTGATTCAGATTATAGTTCATTAACACAGTTTTATTAGAGTGTCATGAAACAGTATACAATGCTACCGCATATATTTTGGTATATTGTGGATGTTTATGGCAGTTGTGTAAAAAGCATACGATTTGTTACATTAGCAAAAAAGAGTAAATTACAAGCTCATGCTACTTTAGCTGGGTAGCTGTTACTGTTCACAATTCCTGAGATGTTTTAAATCAGTAATCTAGAATATGGTGACTACACTCACTATATTTTTTATGTCTCTAGCCACCTATGATTTCACCATTTTGTCAGTTTGAGTAATTTCGTAGCACTTAGCAACTTCATCAATTTTATCTTAATAATAACTGAGGTTTCACAGTTATCTGAAATATTTGTATCTTTTAAATGTTGAAGAAAAGCTAGCATCTCTGCATATTAAACACAGTCTGCATTACTGATTACTGTTTGTTACACATGCCCAAATTCTGATTTTAAGTTTGTAGTCTATGTTAAAAAATACTAATCTAATTAGTCTTCAAATTTATGTTTATATCAGGTTATTGTTTTAAGTTGTATAAAATTAAACCATGCATGTAACAGTGAGTATGAGAAAAAAATGTGAATTTAAAGTGAAAATAAAAATAAATTAAGCAAAATAAATTAAAATACATTAAGCGGTTTAGCAAATAAAGTTAATTTATTTTCCGAGAAGCTATTGTTTACAAATTAATCTGCTGCCATGGCAGACATCAAGGCATTTACATGTGACTTGGTAAAATCTATGTTACATGCATACCACCACAAAAAAGAATAGATCTGGTCACTTCTATGTTGTTTCATAGCCAAAAAGAAACAAGCATGCTTTGTATTTCTAGTCACACAGCTTTTTAGCTGTGGTCACTGGTCAACAATTCATCTAATCACCAGTTAAAAGTTAAACAGCAGAAGGAAATTGACACTTTTCAAATATGTTTCTATAGAAAATTGTTAGATATTAAATGGCCTGTCAGAATATCCAATGATGATCTATATGATGTGGTGAAGAAAAATCCTTGTAGTAAACAAATACAAATAAGAAGGTTGCATTGGATTGGTCATGCCCTAAGACTACCTCAAGAGCCTCTGTTAAGGTCAGTAGCTACTGACATAAATAGATATACTGCAAGAAGATTTAACAAACACCTCGCAATTTGAAGGATGATGCATCGGGCTTAAGCAGTGGAGTGGACTAGCATCAACAGGTGGAACGTGCCATGTTAGAACATAGAAGCACCTATACGATGACGGTTTTGTTATAGATTAGAATATTTATCTTCTGCTTTAATCAGACCTCACTTTTCTATTTGTTTGCAGAATTTAATACAGATTTTCTCATTAGTTACTTGCAGAGTATCAATTCAACAAGTGCTTTGCAGAGTACAATTTAGATAAGTACCGTGTGTATTGAGCATACAGATATTACCCTATTTAGTGTGTTATACCAAAGTTGCTTGTGTGCTATGGTGGTTATGTGAAGTTTTTACACTTCCTTGTTAGTTAAAAAATAAAAAGTTAGAGAGTTTTGTAGCGCCGATCTGTTTTTCATGGCTATTTAAAAATGCTTGTACAGTCATTAAGTTAGTTTGCTTGAGCCTTAACTGAAGCTGTAAAGGCCAGGGCCAGATTATGACCTTTTGAGGCCCCTAGGATAATGAAATTATGCTCTTTCTCAAACGGAGCCACCTTCTTGACTCGCCCTGCACCTGTCTTGAATATTTTTTACTCGTGATATAGTATAGCCACAATTACGTAGCTTGAAGTAAACTTATTGCAAGTTCTTTAAATGAACTAGAATGGTTATTTTTTGTTGTATTCAACACAACCCCAGTGAAAAAAAATAGACTTTTTTTAGCAAATATTACCACAGCTTGAAGGTAATCACTACCACTCCGATGCAGCTTATTGATTTGCGGTGCAAAAGTCAAAAGTGCAGATGTACTGTCATTGTTATGCATAAGCCTGCAGTTCAAAAGGGGATGTTTGAAAACTCATTACGGTTTTTTTCGTGCGTCTTCAGGTAGTGGGATAGCAATCAGCGTATGAGTGAGAAACACAAATCACGCGCTGGTGACATCTAATTCAATTACGAATGTTTCATTCACCTGTGATGTTTTGCCGACTGGCACGGATAATTGCAGGTTTATAATGATGCTTACTAGTAAGAAAAGAGGATTGACTCGACATGATAATAAATCTTAAAAGGATTTACTTAGGAGCTTATTATATATATATACATATATATATAATTTATATATATATATATATTATATATTATATATGCTGTGAGATAAGCAAGCCATCATAAAATGAAGATCAAAATGAAGATAACTCTGCACTTGAAGAACAGAGCAAACTTTGATAAAAAGTTCCTGCATTTTATTACCTTCTGCATGAGAAATCAAAGTAATGATTTGTAAGTTTGAAACTGGCCCACAAAATTGCATACAATTTATTATAGACGGCAGGCTATTATGAAAAATAAGAGTATCCTAGTCTAGTTTTAGGAAACGAATTATACATCAGCTTATACGATTTTACATAACAACTTAGTAATAAGTTAGTAAGTTTCACAATTCTGTTGTTTCAATATCATCATCCATGTGAACATGTTACTGAGTAATTTGAATTACTTAAAAGCATGCAAATGCTGTAATGGTTTGACTGTGAATGCTGGGAAAGGTAGAGACACAAAGACCAGTGTGGTCATCACATGATGATTTTTCCTCTCTTAAAAACTTTTATTTTGCATTTAACTTTTCAAAAGAAGAATTGGTAGCAATTGTTAAATAACTAATTTTTTAGTGAAACTCAAACTATCTGGTCTAGCATGCAGCTTGTGTGTGGAAATACCAGTTATCATTGGCTCTGTTCCATTAGCATTACCTACAGATTTGAAAACATAAGAATTCAATTTTTTGTCTACTAAGGTGAGTGTTGAGCAACAAGCGTACAATAATCAGTGTAAGTGATAGCAAGCTGGCAGCTACTATTTATTTATACAAGAAGAAAATATACCATTCACAAAAAGATAAAATAGTATCTAAGATGAACAAAGGAATGATGAAATCTGTTCAAAGCTCAGTTTAGTGCTTAATGTTGTTGGATGAATGACAGAATATACGTAATACACAGAAAATTACTTTCATAGTATTGTGTAGTATAATAGTTCCAAGTTTGCTAAAAACTTGCCCAGGATAGACTTCTGTTAGACAAGAAGTGCTCAGAGATAGATTGTCAACCTCATTAATCAAGTATTGAAAAAATTCCATATCAAAGACATGAAGACATGTTAGCATCATTTGCCCTGAAAATGTCTGCAACATACTTGTATGCAAAAGTTTACACCAGTAAATTAAAGCTTGTGTTTTCGTTTACTGTTGGGACTTTTGTGAAAAATTTATATTGTTCATGTCGACTAATTACGTAGTTATTATATACAAGATGTGAACATTGACTGTGGAACAACAGTACGTCTACATAAATTACATTAAATATAAATTAAGAGAGCTTAGAAACATTTTATATACAACGATGCCTTATAACAATTTTACAATTTTAATTCACAGCTTTACCTATAGAAGAAAATTATATACAATTTCAAAGCATGTGATGATTTTTAATAAACTGTAATGTGTAAATTACACACATTGAAAATAAACTGAAAAAAAACACAGATGCCTTGAGAAAATACGATGTACTAAAAATTTACATCATAAAACAATGTAAATTTAATGAAAAATGTACTAATAAGTGAGCACTAAATAATCACCTAGCTGTGATACTGATGATGATGACTGTAACATTATCCCCACATCCTCGCCTCACTGCTTCGGCTGCTAGTTTATTACATGCCAAATCGTATGCTTCCTCTTCTGCCGTCTTTTCATTTACAGATTCCACGGGTTGCTAAAAGTGAAAGCATTTTTTCACCTGTTTACAATATGGTAACAAATACTACCACATTAATTCATGTAACTAGATGAAAAGAATTGCATACAAAAACCAACACAATGCACCAATTGTTTTCCAACTCGTTTCAAACATTTATTTTACTTTTATCCAATATCATCATTTGTTACAAGTTGAATTACATTAAATTAGTGGCTGAATTTTTTTAAACAGGACAATTAATTCCTCAGCCCAATTCGTTTAGACTTTTTTCCACGAAACTCCAGCAAACTACAGATTCTCTTAAATTTACTATCCAGTTAATGTGCAACTCTGATACTGCTTAACTATTTAATGAAACTGAAAACTGAAACCATGAAACATTCCATCCATATAGCAACAATATGATGAAAAAGATGCTTATGATTCATACTTCTAAAGTTTCCATGACAGTTTTCACAGCTTCCTCTGGTTTGAAAACCTTCCATAATCCATCGCAAGCTATGACCACAAACCTGAAATACCAACATACGTACAGCTACAATACTGCATGCAAGTACTAGAGTATAAATACATGTGCAATAATAGATGTAAATTACAAAATAATCAACTGTAATTTAAAATCATGAATTTGAAAGCATATTCCATGCAAAGATAAAAAATAATGACTACCTAATACCCAATAAACACAAAATCCATACATAATACTTGCAATAACAGTTAAGAAAGACATTTAAAGACAGGCGCATCACATGTTGCAAATAGCTTAAATAATAATAAGATCACGGCAAGACCACATCATCAATTCAAGGTCACCCACATCAGCATGTCAAGGTCACCCAACACAGCAATAAGCTGATAAGTTGGTAGCATACAGTATCTATCAACTTTTCTTAGCAATTATGCATCTGCGTGTTGAAGTTACTGAGTTATCACTGCTCCTGCAGTAGTTAGGTATTAATATTTACAGTTTTGAACCGAATTCTTGCAAAACCCAGTTACTATTATTACAATAACATCAGCAGCTGTATTCCCTGGGGAAACCTTTGCTCAGCAGTTTCGACACTATCATTACACTTCGTGGTACTTGAATGTAACAACAAATTTAAATTAAATAGATTTTGTAAGAAGTATTTTCAGTTTTGTTATTGTCAATCATTCATCAAAAAAAAGTTCTTACATGACCGCAGAAATAGTATACAGGTTGGTGTCGACTTACGACCACAAATGGCACAGCGGATTGGTCACAAAATGAATTGGACACAAGTCGGACACGTATGTGTGCGTATGCACACCAAGTATGGCAGCACATACGATTAACTTATAAAAACAGATCGTAATTTAAAATTAATTTGTTTAAAAAATAAAAAGAAATATGAGTTATAGTTGATTTTGAATACTTCATTAATGAAATTGCAGTCGGTCATAAAGTCAAACAATCGTAAGTCGCAACAGGTCGTAAGTCGACCACTGTACATGTAATACGATCAATAATGAAAAATGCAGACTGAACGGGAATATGTTTGAATACATAGCACGTTTCTGTCCAACTGCCAGCAAAGCAAAAATCCAAGCTTATAGTTGCATAAAAGCAAAACATAACAATTATAATAAATAATAAATATAGTTCTCTGAAGTCATGCATGAGAACAAGCCAGGATCACAAGCACAGTAGAGAAGCCCTGCTTTTACTCTGATAATTTTTTATTCCTGCTAAATTTTAGGCTAAGGTGAATTCTAAATTCTATATTTTGGAATATGGTTGTGAAAACTAACAAATTTCATGGTACTAGTTAAGACTGAAGAACATCTGAGCAGTAATATGTGAACTTGCATTCAATATGAAGTATTCACCTGCTTCAGTATCTTGTTTAAATGAAATAATTTTGCCCATACTTAAATATTTTGAAAACTATAACTTTTACTTCAGTAACTAACCTGTCATTTTCTGAGAGTTTGCACCGTTTCACATCAGGAATGCAAGAGACGCCGCAAGTTTTATACTGACCATCTCCTATTGACCGAGACACTTCAAGTACGCCCATTACTCTGCCATCTCTGCAAAAATAAAATAGTGAAATGTGGCCACTTCTGTTTAGATTCCTAATGTTCACAGTATCGTCTAGTGTTTTAGTGTATTTAAATTAATCTATTAAAGTCTCTTACAACTTGTAATATAATATTGAGCAAGTCAACAAATTTGCTAATTGACATGTAACGAAAGTCTTAGTGTAAAAATTTTCAAGGCTGCAAGCTAGGGCTAGTTGTACATGGATGGATTGTGATATACAATTTTAAATAGACAACATTTGTGTTTCTGAAAATAAGAAGCACTATGCTACTTTTCTCAATAACTCTAAGGAACCTCTAGCAGCTGTGCAGTTAAACAGAAAAAGTGACAATTTTTGTAGCTTGATGGCTGCAGGAAATAAACAAGTAAACAACATGTGTACAGTTCATAATAAGCATTCATATTAGAATGTAAAAAACACCCATTTGGCAAATGTGACAAAAGTTGAAAAACTGAAATACTTGAAAAATGTTCGCTATTTAATGACACTTACTTGACACAGCCCCCAGACTTTTCTATTCTAATTCGTTCATTATACTGCGTTGGAGAGTGATCTTGAGTAAGTGGTATTGAGCAGGGTTTATTGGAATTAGTTCGGCACAATACAGCCTGTAACGAAAAGTCCAGTAGAACATAAAGCAAGACAATATAAAAATTATAAATATAGTAGCACAGTAGGCACCGTTTATTAGACTCACGGTTAATAGACTCAGTCACTTAATTGACTCAAAAACGTCTGGTACGGGCCGCTCCTATTCAAATGTATACAAAAACTGTCGAAAATAGACTCAAATAACTCCGCATAATTGACTCAATATTTTTGTGACTTCACATGTTTCAGTAAGATGCTTTCGTGTGACTAATAAGCTTTTAAAACGTTTATATCATCTTAGTTCGTTTTTGCCCTATAATATACATGTTAAGTAACAATCATGTTAAGTACTGTTTTGTTTGTAAACAGGAACTAATATGCTAGCCTAATGGCTTGCTTTGATCTTGTTATCCAAGAATTCTTGGAAACTAAACATTTAATCACTTACTTAGCAATTTGTTTTGAAGATCTGGCTGCCTTTCTCAGAAAGCTTAATCAGTTAGCTGTTGTTGTTATGCCAAGGATATAGGTACAATACAGTAAGTCGACAGCAAGCAGGTTCTTAAACGAAACTGCAGACGAAGGTATTTGCGGGGAAACACGTGCTCTACCAACAGATTAAGCATGCCAAGCACCAAGTATTTTACGAGAATTTATGCATCATACAACAACAGATTTTCAAAATTTTTATCCTTATGAGAACTTTGTGACCCAACTTGTCGCAAAAAATTAAGCAGCCGACCTTGGACTTATTTCTGTAAAAATAAACAGACTTGTGTGATTTAGAAAAGTAAACCTTTTTATTTTATTTTTTAATTAACTCACTTTATAAATTAATATTGTTTAATGACTACATAGGAGTTCAGGCATTGCTTCATTTCTAGAATTCATTAAAAGCCTTTGTAGTGCATACCAAGCTGATTGATTCACACTTCTATATTAGTAATACAGTAATAGTCGGTTGATAGGGTCAAAACAGTTCCGTCCCAAAATGAGTCTGTTAAGCGGCGCCTACTGTAGTAGTAGTAGTAATTTATTGACTGCAAGAATGAATTATAAGCGGAACAGTTTTACAGTCCATTACAATACAATAAGTAGATACAGTTTACCAAGTAAACTCTACCTAGATAAATAGCAAACAGAAACTAGCCTTCTGTGTATATCAGTTTTGCAACAACACAAAGCAGTCTTTGCTATAAGCTTTAGATTGCAAATAAATAAATTTGATAAACAACTAAAATCTAATTTGGCATAATCCTGATGCATATTCTCTGTATCAGTACATTCACAAATGAAATGATATTCTGTGGCCACAATCTCAGTTGATGTGATGTCCTAGACCACCTACCAATTTCTATATGAAGGTTATGAGCTGAGAAGCGAAACCTAGTCATCTGTATTCTAACATTTTTAAATCTAACGAAGGATTAACATAAACATCTAATACACTTAAATTAGGGTTAAGCGATTTGTACATGACAAAGTTTGATTGGTCTGATGCCAGAACATGTGCCAATCTATCAACAATACCTGCTTCAATTATACAATCTTCATTCATTACACTAGTAATATAACAAGACAGTATTTGCGGCCTGTACTAAGTGCCACACAAAATTAAATGGATCATCGAGCATACCCAAGGGCATCTTAAGCAATAGGCTAACTAGGTTACAGCTAGGGTGCCAAAGTTTGAGGGGCGTCACATGTGTATACTTTCATATTCATTCATAAATGTAAAAGGCGCATTTTAGAACACACCTCAGGCAGTTACTGAGTGTAGCTTCTATAAGTGCAACATAATGAACAGGTGCAAGATATTACACAACGAGCAGCTGTGCAGCCTGACTGAATATAAACTCTATGCAAATACAAATAATTATAATGACCATGTAGAAACTAGGTTAATAGTGTCTCTAATACCCCATAAGTAACTGTTTGATCTGCTCATTACATAAACAACCATAATAGAGATGGGCAGGACAAAACTCTCAGCCTGGCATTCAAAAGTCTTGATAAGTCCCTGACCATACCATTATGTTCATGTATTAACTTTATTTTAGCCTTCCTCTACACGTGTTCAGCTTTCTCTATCTTTATGAATTAACAGAGCTGACAAGTCAGTAGCTGGTTATTGAGAGGATGGTTCAGTGTTCAAATAGGCTGTTTGTAGTTTGCTAGAAGGTGCAGCCTTAGTGGCATGTATAAGCATAATCATTCACATAATCCATTTCCTATCAAACCTGACCATACCCAATCATTCTACATGTTGAATTGTTTTGGCAGCCTGAGATAGGTCTTAGTTGTGAAGCGGTTATAGTCACAAACAAGACGAATGTCTCTTTTCATTGACACAGTTGACAGCTGTCTAAATTTGGATAAGGTGCAAAAACAACAGTACTTGAAAGTGAAAGATGGCAGGACTCACAGGTCACACAATTGGGGGTTAACGTAACACCATGTGTAGCATTACTGGTCATAAAAATGCTCATTTAATCCTTGTTTGAGACGACTTCACCTCAAAGACTATGACGTGTAACTTGCCAATTAGCGGTGTTATTTGTAAGAATACGAACAATCATTACAGAGTCAAATTTGTTATAATACCAGCATACAGCAAGAACCAGAACCAATGTTGATTACATAACCAATGAAAACTCAATCAGTAATATTGAGTGAGCAGTGCTTCATACTGTAGAAATCTTGATACACAAGCCTCTTTTATTATAAATTTAATGGTAGATGCTTGCAGAAGCTCTCGTCATTTGTTCCTAAATGCCAACAGCTTGATTACAGTACCCATTCTGCATTCAACATTACTAATTTCTAGAATAGCTGCTTACCATACAGCTTTTCCTCGAGGTTTTTATTTGTGAAATTCTTTACCAGAAAATTACTTCCCTATTAACAATTTACCCCACTCCAAGCACATACGTAGTTACGTACTAGATAAATAATGTACATTGCATACTAACCTTGCTATCACCAAGATTTGCAATATATAGACAATCATTAAGAAGAAACACACAAACAGCAGTTGAACCATCCTTCCAAATGGGTTTGCTAAATTACAAAAATAATTATTTTAATCACAGTCTTAAACTGCAAAATAAGAAACTATGTAACAATTCAAATACTAATTAAAATGACTATGTGACTATTAACCACAGGACTGAGTGACATGCTGCGCAACCAATTAATAAAATGTACGAAAGAAATTATGATTGTATAAATAATGTAAGTTTACAAATAACTGTAACCATGATCTCCTAACATTACAGTAAACAAGCAAGAAAACATTACTAATTAACACAAACACGCCTTTAACACATTTAATTGTTCTTCATTGGGCAAGACCTCCCACAGCTCAGTAAACCATTGTTCAGTCACAAAATCGTGTCACTAAATGCAGAACGTAGCAGGGAACTAGGTAGCAATGGATGTGTGTGACCTAGCAAAACCTGTGACACCTTAGCTCACAATATGAGAACAATACTTCGACCTAAAGCTGGGACAATTTCCAACTTCCAATGGCATAACAGTGGCACACAGGAATTCACTGGGTAGCGTCATTCATGCATAGAATAGTAACTTCAGTTTGGTATCCAGCTTTTTGATCAACTTTCACTTTTGCTTTCAAAGTTTCTGATATAGCAAATGTAAAATCTTACACTAAAATTTATGGACTTAAATTATGCATAATCACTGATCACTTTATGGTTGTTTTTACCAAAATGATCTGTTGTACTTTCCAGTCAGCTGTCAAGGTGTAATAGCTCTATTTTTCTCTTCATTGTAAGCTCCGTAATCTGTAATGGTCTGTAAAGATCAGTGTATAGTCTCTTTTATTTCTTTACAGAATGCCTAACTTTGATGCTCACTGCTAGTTCCTTAAAGTTTTCACTTACATGTGTATTAGCAGGAAATCCTAAAGTTTGTTTTATACAGGAAAGTCAAAGTGTTATTCATTCATATGATTGACTCTTCTTAAGTAGTATCTCTGGGAACTAAAAACAGCAGTTATGTTTAGTGAGTTACAGGTTGGGCTTAATGTGAGCTCATAGGGATAACATTTAGTAGGAACTAACAAGAAGATCTAAATTAGCCAGAACTGTCTTGTGCAAATTCAACCTTATTTGCCAGTTACTTATGATCGCAACACAAAAGTTTTAAATTACTTTCGATGGACAAAAAATTGCCCAAACAGTAGTTATATGCACAAATCAAAGTAAAACTTTAACAAAACAAACTTTTTTGATGCTTCTTTGAGAAATTCCTCATCAGTTTTCTTGAAGGCTTCAAAAAATGCTCTCTTTATATCTTTTTCTATTGTTGCTAGGTCACCTTCAGGAAGTTTAGAGGCGAGGTTCAGATGAAGATTTGCAGCAGCATATGAAGATGCATGCACGCCTCCATGGCCATCGAATACAGCATAGAATGCCATCTGTTGACTAAGATATAGTAGTAATGATAACAATGGTAACTCATCAAAAGTGGTACTTAAACATCATGTCACTGCTTCCTACTAACATGTTTTTTTAAGTAATTAATATGAACCTAAAACCCTACAATAGTTTTCAGCCTCAAAAAAAGTTTGCTTCAGTGCCTGACATCATCCTTCTCTACTAAGTTTTAACAACAACAATAACAATAGTAATAATAAAAATAATAATAACAACAACAGCAACAACAACAATAATAATAATAATAATAATAATAATAAATAATAATAAAATATTAAGCAAAGACTAAAAATGTCAGAAAAGTCTAGTAGCTGTGACAAGTTTCTTCTTGTTCTTGACCTGTAAAAAGTTCAAAGCCAATGACCAATTCATTTTTTTAAGAATCACTTTAAATAAACATGTAAAAAAATTAACAGTCTTTAGAGAAACGAAATGCCAACAAACATACATGGAACGATGAGAATTTGAATAGCAACTTAGAAAGTCATCTATTATCACACATGCATCCTGCATTTCATCCCGTTCTCCTTTCCTTTCAGCAGAATAGCCACACAGTTTGTACTGACACACATCTGCGATATGAAAAAACCCAATGACAAGTCACTCAATATGATAAATGCTAACCTAGGCAATTATAGATGGGCAGATACATTTCTGACTAAGAGTCTTTTCAAAAATGTTATGACACATTCACAAACAACTGGAAAGCTATCTTCACAATTATAATATATTCTACAATCTAAATGACACCCAATTTGGTTTTTGTAAGGGATGCTTAATAATCTTAGTATTAATAAATGTTTGTGAAAAAACTGCAAGCACTATAGAACAGAGTTCTATTTTGACTAACATATTTTGCAATTTCACTAAAGCAGCTATAACACTAAATAATGAATTATTCAATTTTAGTACAGTAGGCTCACCATTTACTAGACTCACGATTAATAGAACAATCTGCGTCAAAATGTTATAGTTCTATTATACGAATTTTAAAAGAGAAGCTGCTGAGCAAACAAAGTTACAGTATTAATCACAAGATGTGTCTACCTAGGTTACCTCCTTTAAATTTCGTATTACAGATCTGTGCATCATTTTCGTGCGACGTTTCAGCCTTCCTTTTTAGAAATTTGATTTTTGGCTGACTACCTTCCATATTTCCTTTGTTACTGAATAAAAAGTTTTGTATTTATACGGATGTTCACTTGTTTAATACTATCATGTGTATGATTCTTCTGAAAGTCATTGAATCTGAAACAAAAAATAGGATCAGCAAAATAAAACAGCATCAAACTGTAACTGGAATCGGCATTCCAAGCAGGATTTAGGTATATAATAAATACAAAGTAAAACTTGTAAGTGTACTTGTAGTACACTTGTAAAACAGTGGTGATAAGAAACAATGTTGTGCAAAAGTGTTAATAATATTATGACCTTTAAAAATACTTTTAGACTAGAACAAATCAGTGATCTGTCTTTTTCGCTTTCCATAATTATGAGGGTTGCATATCTTGAGTTAGTAACTAAATGAAATGTTAAAAATTCGCTTATGTAGTTTTGTAGATTTGGGCAGTACAGAATCCTTTTGCTCATTGTACATCTGATATAGTTAGTTAGTATGGATGTAGGTCTGTTGCTGGCATGTTTTCAATGCCCACACTACCAACTAATACACAACACAAAAAGTGCTGAAAGTCCAGGCATTTAGTCACAAAAAACAAAGGCAGTAATGAGAAACCAGTATTATCAAAATGTTTTCACTGTCATTAACCACATTATATAACAACAGCATAATAAATGCTCGCTGGACAAACACAGACCTACAATTGCAGGGAAATTTCAAAAATTTCAAGGTATATATATATATATATATATATATATATAAAATAAAACATTACCACAGATCCAGTTTAAAAGGGCCATCCAAACGTATGTTAATGCTATTGAATAACGAAATCTAGATTGGATTCATGAGAAACAAGTCTGCAAAAACTGAGTTTTCTGCGGTATGATACAGTAGCACCTCTGTTTTCGACCATAATTCGTTCCTAAGTGTTTGAAAACCGAAATAATCATTTATTCACATAAGCAATAATGTAAAAGCAAATAATCCATTCTCAAGCACCAAATGAACTGTAAAGTATTACTAAAACAAAATATAATAATGCAAAAATGTTTATCTAAGCAGTAGATATGATATAACTGATAATAAAAACATAACAGAATTACTTAGAAAGAAAAACATAATTATTCCTGCATGAAAAAAGCGGAGAAAACACTTAGCGATGTTAGGTGATTCAAATGTTGTGCTTGGCTACTCTCGGCTCTACTCGGCTCGGCGCATATGCGTTCATCATGTGTTTGGCGGTTGGTCGAGTACTGAAATTCTGGTCGAGAGCAGAGACAATTTCAACTTGAACTTTCACATCGAAAACCGATTTGTACGAGTACAGAGACGGTCGACAACAGAGGTATTACTCTACTAGTACCATTAGTTATAGATGCCTATATGTATGCTCTATGTGCATAGTGTATATAACGTATAAAATTGTTATAATCATAGTAGTTAAAGTGCAAGCACCACAAAAAAGTTGTTTAGAAAATGTGTGTACGATATATACACAATGGCTACCAAAATTAATACCATAACAAGTGTCAGAATGATGAGGGTAGCTGCAAAGGTGAGTTAAAGGTTAGTTAAAACTACAGTAGGTCCAACCGAAACATAGCTGAACTTACAGTAAGCCTAACTGCAGCCAAACTGAAACTGCAGTAGACTACAAAAAAGCACAACCAAGCAGCAATTAAATATAATCAGGGCAGTAAATGTAAGAAGAATGTATTGAAAAGATAGCAATATCTCGACACCTTCCAATCGCCAAATTACAATAATTTACGTAAACCAAAACTTGTCGTCGTGTATAAATGGTTGCTCAGTTGCTTAAAATAATCATACATGATTATACAAATGTGATAATATAATATGTGTCAAGCACATAAACAACATAATCTGTTATAGAACATTCAAGTAGTAGCTCAAGTTTTTCTGCAAAAAAGCAACTATATCAAGTTATAGGCCCCAAATCTGAAATATTATGTATACCTTACTGCAAAATTTGAAGCATAGGGCCTAGTAAAGGGGACATGACTAAAAGTAATCATTCTACAAAGTACCTCATCCATCAAAGTACTTTTTATGACCAGTGTTAAAAATAACGAAGAACTCAAAGTTGGCAATTGGCAATTTTTGTAACGACGCTTTCACGGAAATCTAAAACTTGTCGTTTGAATGACATAAACTTGAAGCTTGCATGTTGATAGGCAACGTCAAAAATGAGAAGCCACGCAAAGTGTTAGATGCCCAAAAGAACCTGTATTTGTTGTTGTATAGTGTTGACATATGGTGCGCACTAAATTGGATGCACACTAACATTGCACACAGTGATTATTAAGATTACTATTACACTTTTTGAATTATTCTCTGGTTTGGGGGTTTTTGCAGCTGAAGCCTGTTAAGTATGTCTTGGTACGTATGAGTAGTCACGTTTGTCATACTTATGTAGTTAATGATAAAACAGTCTGCAACATTTCCAGCTTTAAAGACTTATGGATGATTGCGTTTAATGATTGGAAGTTTTATGATCATATTGCTGAATTAGAAAGAAAAACCAATAGACTTAAAGGTATGATAAAGCGAACTGTAATCAGTAAAGATCCGCCTGTCATTTTGCCTTTAAGGGCCTGCATAAAATTTGGCCTGTCCTTTGCTGGAATATGGTCTTGTTGTATAGTCATTAGGTATTACATACAGTCAGTGAGTCGTTTCAGAAGTATTGCCTTTGCTTGGCACATTATATTGATTTATCACCCGTGTTTTCTCTAGAACAAAGATGAAGTACTATTGATTTGGTGACGATTCTTTGAAACGGGATTTTGTCAATTTTGAAACAGAAAATCGGAGGCCCTATAAATGCATACAAGATTCTGAATGATGATACTGTACTGCAGTTAACTGATTTCTTTTTTAGATCTTTTCGTCGGGGACATTGTGATAAACTTTTTTATCCTAATGTTAGAAGTAACGAGCAATCATCACGCTGCAATGTATGTGATTAGTTCATAGAATCGTCTCCCAAATAACGTAACACCTTCAGAACACACAAGTGATTTTAAAAGTACAACGAGACAGGCGCGCTCAAAGCCAACGTTACTAAACTATTCAATGCCATGGGCACCCCATATTTCAAGTTATTACTAAAGTAATATTATAGTACTACTACTAGTACTAGGTTACCACTGTTTGCATTGGTTAGTTTCATTTCTTCAAGCTCAAGATAGTCCATGTTATACTAGCGGCAACAAGTTTCAGACCGTTATGTTTTGTATTAGTTATAACAATCGAACAATTTTTTGCAAAAAAATACAAAATAGCAGTGAGAAATAATAAATTAACAATTGAAAACTTGAACTGAAGTGATCACGTTGAGGTCGTCGACGATTTCCAGACTCAAACGATCGATCGATATTAACCGAACCCGCGGAATTTTAGTTCATTCCAGCTTTTTTGTGTCACTACGACTAAAGCCATCTTTGTCAAACTTCTGCCTACCTGTAACATCTTCCTCGAAAGGCGTCGAAAATAATGAGAGAACAAAATAAACACTAGCACTGGACAAAGTACAAAAATCACACAAATTTATTTACAATGCAGCAAAATTTCCAGATATTGTTTCAACACCTGCTGGTGTAATGTGACTTTAGCACGAAGAAGTCAGTGAAATCACTAGGAAGAACTAACTACAGCAACAAAGGTGCTTATAAATTAAGAGAGTTAATCACTTGTTACTACATAGAAGCCTATTAACTTGTTCCAACGAATCAATAACAACAGAGGGGTGGATAGAAACATAACAGAGAAGTGTATAGTAGTACAATAGTGATAATTATAGTAAATATAGAACTGCATAACGTAGTTTCCTTGAAGGAAGAAAGGTTCAACAGTTACACATGTAATAATATTGAAATTATTAATACTTGATTCAGTATTACTGTTGTGATAAACTCTGTGTTCAGTATTACTGGCGTGATAAAAAATAGAGTTATAGAGTTGAAAACGCTAACATTAGTGACAAAATTAAGGAAAGATTCCAGGTGAGCACATGATCTTGCTATCAAATGTTTAGAAGTTTTGTCAAGGTGCTCAGCAGCACTACAGGGGCAAGTCTCAACATAATTTGAAAACAAAATGTTGGTGATAACGTGGGAATGCTGTACTGGAAGTTAAAATGGCACGCTATAACTCAATTTTAAAATTATGAGTAGTTGATTGGGGGCATACTAATTTGAAATTTTGTAACAGTAAAAAGAACTACGATAAAGACAACTTTTTCGGGATTATTGTGCATGACATTTTGCTTTTTTGCTTACTTTGATTTAGAAATTTTGTAAATTTCTGGAAAATTTTTTTGACAGCATTTCTTTCAAAAATACAATTTCATCATGAAGAGGATATATACGTAATATGATAAATGCGACGAATAAGAATGTTAGTCAATGTCCCCCACAGGTGCTAACAGTCAAACCAATAGTTAATCACTGTTTCGAGCCCGAGTCAAGTTCAAATCACTTATTACAAGCTCCAGTTAAGATTTGTTGTCCGTGACATGCAAATCCAAGTCGAGTACTACCCCTTACTGTCCGCTCTTCTACCTGACAATCTCAGTTTTAAGTGGACACATTAAACATAGTTTCAGGATGTACATGCAACTTAACTCATCAAACAAATACCAAATACAAGAAAAAGATTTTGTATCATTGTGAAAAACCTGTTTTTCTTTGATGTCATAAATTTTTCTTACAAAATAGAAGTTAAAGGAAGGCATCAACTGGTAGAATTTCAGACAAATTTTCTCATTATTTTTTACATATGCCATTAACTATCAACAGTACAGTATTTGAAAAAACTGGTTTAAAAATAATTATTCAAACATCTGTACAAAATAATTATCACGCTTTACAAACAAGTACGAAAAATCAGGAATGTTTATATAAAAAATCAGCTGGACTGTCATTCTGAATATTTAACCAAATAAATGGACAGTGTCACACTTGCACAAGAAATGTTATAAAACAATCTACACATACTTTTATGCAATAAACAGTGAATAATGTTAGTTATGCAGAAAATTATTACAAAAATTTTATGTCTCTGCTAAAGATATTGGGTAACGTTACAGAATTTGAAACAAAAGGTGGCAGCACATTTAATAGAATGGTATAAATTCACCGTATATATTGTACGTATTTTTATGTTCAACAAATAACAAGGAAAATATAGGCCATTATTTTTACCCACTTACCATTTATACTGGAAATTCAAGCACTGCTTGATGTATATGCAATATGTATATGTATGTATGCAAAAATGGAAATTTTAAATTTTCTTGTATAAGATACTGTATAGAAAAATAAATTCTGCTACGAGTGGGCAAAAAACAGCAAATTTTTTTTTACAATTCTATATCACAACATTTAATGAGCTTTCCCTACTCTGCATACATTTCATTAATGATGTCCGCGTATTTCTTGTGCACGATCGGCCGACGCAACTTCAGTGTTGGACCTACGAACAACAAGTCAACATATTTAGTTATTAAGTTTGCTACGGTAACAAAAGTTTAAATATATTTTATTAATCATTTGAAAAATAAAAGTTAAAAATAAGTACTGTATAGAAACTATTAAATTGAAATACAGTATAATATCATTACAGAGAACCTGCTAGGGACCCAGAAAAAAGCATTCTATAACGGAGCTACTTTATAAGCATATGGGACTAATAATATGGATACGACTGCTAGATGGGCAAGCAATTAATTAACTTGCACAAATAAAGTACAATATCTGGCTTCATAGAGGATGTAAAGTGCTTTTGGAATGTGCTATCAAAAATCACCTACTTTCTAGTATATTCAAATTCGATGAAAAGTAGTTTATTTGACTTCAATAAACTAAAAATTAATGAATGTTTCATATTAAATTGCATGCACACTTTCAGTTGTAACTTATGTGATAAAGTATAAAATCAATGAGATTAAAAAAGTAAGTCAGTTTTCGCAGCATAAAATTTCTGTTTCGCTCTTGTATGAGTTTTTGCAAAGTAATTGCAGTAGTATTCATCACTTGATGAAACATCTCATCTTAGGAGTGAGCTGCCAATTTAAGTACTTAAAACACGAAACCCCCGGAGGAGTGACTCATTGTTTTAATACAGCTAAATAGACAAAATGACCTTAAGATACGACGTGTTAACAACTCTGCATAGTGCATCATTTGCATGTTAACAACGTTTTTGTAGCACCAAGAATGATGGTTTAAATTTAACCATTAATAAATTTGCAAACAGCTAGCAAAGGCAAAGTATGCAATAAAAACTAAATACATTATAAACAGGCAATAGGCCCAACAAAAAGTCCGCAATACGCAATAACCGAGTACGCTGTAATGAAAGCGATTATATTAATTAAACGAATGAAGAAAGTTTGTTCTTTTTTGTGAGTTCGCATTACCAATGTGTGCACAATAACCATGTTTGCTATAGTGTTGTACTGTAAACAGCAGAGCAAGCTGAAAATAGGAAATATTCACAAGTAGCCAAGAAGCACAAGTATATAACAAAATTGTTTGTGGTATTTGTTACGAGGTGCTTATGGGTAACTGTGTTGCCTTATGTATATAAAATCTATGTATGATTCCTGAGTTTTGACTAAGCAGATTACAGAAACACATAATCACATTAACATGAAGAAATAAAATAATAACAAATTAAGTACAGCAGAACAAAGCAAAAGGTATACCTAATTCAAAACCAGGTATGGAAAAGTCGCCAGGTAGAATTCTCCACTTCTGTACGATCTGCGCACGAGATACGGCCATTTTATTAGCACGATCTACGCCATCCTGAATTGCTTTGAACACCTAACAAAAGAAGTAAAGTTAAAAATGAAAAAAGCACAACCAAAATTGCTGTATAGTCTTAATGATGCACCAGGGCCAATCTTGCTACAACCAGGGATGTCAAACTTCTTTCAATCTGATCAGATTATTTTTGCTTATTGGCCGATCAGATATCCGATCTCAGACCTAATCTGATATGATGGCATGACAATTGCCGCAACAAGCGATGAATTTAAGACTGATTGTAGAAGTCAAAATTAAATAAAGAAAGCATTTTTGGAGAGATTAATGACCATAAGTGTTTATTCTGATCGTATTAGACACTAAATGACAAAATAAGAACTTTATTAAAAAATGTACTCAGAGCGAAAATTTATTTCAGGTGTTAACTTTAAAATTTAGCATCAGTGAAAATTTGTAATTTAAATGCCTTCTACAATATTTATGGCCATTAATTGAATTAACTGCTTAAATGCACATGTGAGTAGTAAGTGAAACACAAAGAAATTCTGATGTGGTTTCACAAAGTTCAGCAGTAGTGCTAGACTTATGGCCAATCACAGAGAGTTGAAAGTAGGTCAAGTGTAAGTAAATAAGTTAATAATATAACTATTTAATTGCTTTAATTGATGTCTGATGAAAGTTATGAAAAGAATGTAAACTTGTTAATTATAGGCAATAGTAGTCAGACCAGTAATTCTTTGTAATACACTAAGATAATATTAGCTTTCCAAAGCTAACAGACATGAGTCGTATATACAATCCCAGCTGGTTCAGCCCTTCAAGATCATTTTGCTTGGTTGCTGCTGAGCATTATCAGACGTAATTTCTTTACTCCGGCGATAACAATGGCAAGCAATTTGAGTGTCTGCAAATGCTTAATTTTACCTTTCAGAGTAAGCATGTAAACTAAATGCAGGTTAGCACCTCACAATCCATTAGAAAAGAATAAAAACCGTCTTCTGTCGGTTAGCTGATTTGTTACTTTGCAACAGTTTGGTTAGGGGTGGATAAGTGCGACATAAAATAAGATGAATTACGATCTGATTTCACTTAACTGCACATCATTAGGCCACGTTACCATTACCGATATTAAAGTGTATCATGACTCCGATCTCCGATCTCTTCAGATATGCAAGTTTGCTTGCCGATCGTGGATTATTTTTCTGATCGGCTCATCCCTCGCTATGACCACCTAATTTGCGTAGTATTTGCCATTATATGCTGGATTTTGGTTTGCAAGATTCAAAATTGTATAAGAAAGTTAGCAGATATTGCTTGTTTAATGACATGGTCAAAAACAGTTGTAATAGTTTAAAGCTTTGCCACACCTTTTCTGGCTTTGTGTGAATTATTTCTGTTGCTGTGGTTGTTGCTGCACTGTCACATTTTCTCAGCCAATCTCGAGTGAAGTCTGTAAGATTATCAGATGGTTCTCCAGTTTCCAAATCAACCTGGACCTATAGAAAAGGACAATTTAAGTTCAATAAATTGCTTAGCCACCGAAGTGAAACAGTGCCTGGTGTGGATTGATTAAAAACATTCTGAGAAGTTTTATCTGCTGTACTGCCCATAGTTATCTGTCATGTTGAAGAAGGTTTATACACAACTTAACATAGTTGAAACATGTCTGCTGGTATGTTATAGATGACTATCCTCGACAAAGTGACTGATTTTGATTCCACCCAAATGATTTACATTGCGCAGGCCTTGTCGCTGAGTGTTGGATTGCAAGTTGCTGAGTGCTGAATTGTAAAAAAACTGATAAAATTCAATGGAAAATGTATGATAAAATAAGCATATAAGCAAAATAATTAAATACAAACTAAGACACTTTTTGGAGCAAACATACTTTTAATGTAAAGATCATAGAGATGAATTTGCGTTTGTCACCCACAAGCATCACGTTACTGATAATTGGAACCTCTTTTTTCATCCTATCCTCAATCGGCACAGGAGCAACATTTTCGCCACCAGCTGTTATAAGAAGTTCCTTAATCCTATAATAAATAGTTGATAAATGAAAACTTCAAACCAATAAAAGTGACAGTCTTGTAGCTCACTGAATTTATTTCAAAAGCTACACATTTACTACTTTAAATTTGTAACAATGAACTGTGCATTTTAGGAGACTGTTGACAGCTGTATGCCAAGTAACCAAACATCCAACTGTATTTAACTAAAAGCAATGCCAAGGTATTTGGCACTAGTAATGTTATTTTGCAGAAATTTTGCTTGCAAATAATGTCACATAAAAAACCATGTTTTCTTTGAAGATTTTGTTGTATTCAATGACCTCAGTAAATAATAACAATCTGAATTATGCTTAGAAAACAGCTCTAGTGCCTGCAATAGGAAAAACTTTCAGATTTGGCCTAACTGGTGTTGCTTTTGGCCTGACAAACCACAACAAGTTAATGTCTTATTTTACTGTTGCTGATGAGGTTGATTAGCTATCTGTCAAGAACTCATTTTATCTTGGGTTTTTATCAATAGTAAAATTATATCATTACCTGCCGGTAATATAAACATATCCATCAGAATCTACTCTGCCTATATCACCACTGTGTAACCAACCATCTTCATCTATGGTCTCTTCTGTCTTTTGCTTGGCACCCAAATAACCAATAAATACATGACGACCTCGCATACAAACCTGCAAAACACACCCACCTCAATGCTTATAATAACTGACATAATGACTCAAAACACTTACGGTTATGGTGCTATGTTTTTGTATTTTTCAAGACTACAGACAGATTTGTGATTTCTTAAAGCTGTCAAAGAGCACATGATAATTAATTACGAATGCACAGCAAGTTTGCAACAAAAAATGTTCCCTCACAAAATATTTAATACCTGATGTAGTGGTCCCATGCATTAAAAATGTAATGTAAGAATTGGACTAATGAACAATGAAATATTCCCAGCTTTAGTTACAATAAATAGCGTGAGAAAGGAAGCAAAGCAATACTTTAATCAGTTAAATTAAAGCAAAAGTTCATATGCCACAGAATACATAAAACAATCTGCTGTCGTAATGGTAAGGTAGAGTTTAAAATTCATACAGTTTTGCACTGTATCTATAGTCAGAGTGACACATTTCAGCCTTTGAGAAAAAATCCTTACGTGGATATAATTTTCTTCATGACTGCATATGTTCTTGTCAGCTGCCTTATTATTGTATATCAACTTAATAATATGCTCAATGTTTTTGCAAATAATTGATTAAAAAGAAGACTAACTGACAATATTAGTAAATAATATAATACTAATATATTAACCTCTCCTTCACCATCTTCATCAGGTTCAAAAATTTTATTACTTGCACCAACAAACACTCTGCCAACACTGCCAACCCGTATAGCTGTAGGTAAATTAACAGTATGTGGACCTAAAACAGATCAATGAAATCAATTTTTATGACTCAACAGTAAACAGACAGCAAATTTGAATATAATTTTTTATTCTAACAGCAAACAGTTGTTAATTGGCAGGTCAGTCCACAGCAACATGTTTCTTATAAATGGATAGGTTAACCGTAATGACCAAATTATAGTTCACCTGTTTTGTTTGTACAAATGCGTCAGTCGGCATGATATTCTAAGCAATTGGGATATTGTGGAAAGTCAAATCCACGCAAAATGAAAGAACGCAATGATTTTAGAATGCATTACTTTATAAACAAGTTCAAGTGGACAATTGATAATTTTGTTATAGAAAGATTGGAGGTTTGTGATGAAATTTCTAATTTGTACGAACAAGTATTTTTCAAACAAAACAATTTTAATGTGCACTGCTCGAAAGAAAAACAGATCTGCTAGCAATAAAAAACAACATCTGGGTACAAATCGACAAAATAATACATTTTCTGCGATGAGCTGAGGTTTGTTACCAGATTCTGTAACAACATTTAAACAATGAGGTTCCGCAAACCGAGATATGAGTGTACAGTGATTAATGCTGAGGTAGCAACTCTTTATAAAATTTAGAATCTTACACAAAGCCAAAAATTGCCACTAAAGTGAAAAGTTTGTAATTAAATGACTACTATGTGGTAATGACTTAGCATGGGCGAAACGTGCAAATAAGTTTTCTCAAAATGGGCATAAATCTCTCAAAAAGACAAACACGGATAAGAAAAACATTTTCACCTGTTGATTCACTCATTCCGTAGAGCTCAAACAGAGGAAGATTAATACTCATGAAATAATCAAGTGTGTCTCGAGTAATTGGCGCAGCTCCAGTTACTAACATGTGACAACGGTCCAAACCCAAAGCTTTGCGAATGTTTTTGAATACCAAAACATTTGCTATCGTCCAGCCCCATGGTAGTGATTCGCTACAAGAATTAATTTTTAACTAAAGCAAGTAGATCAACAAATTAGATTTGAATATTGATTAAATGGCACAAAGAGTAAGCTAACCTAAAATAATTAAGCAATAAAGCGAATTTTCTAATGATTATGCACAGTTTTTGCTGCCATGTTGCAATTCATCGTCCACATGCGCAAAAAATGTTTGCCCAGAAAAAACGTGTTCTGTGCATAGAATAAAAAGAATGTTTGCATGTGAAAAACAACAGTAATAGTCGATGACTAGGACATATATTTACACAGCTGCAAATGTTTACACTTACCACTAACTGCAAAGTAAATTTATTTAGCTCAACAACAAACTGAATAACTGCAAACTGGTAGAACATTGAGTTATTGTGGGGATAAATGAGTTATTATAATTACAAACACTTTACCCATTAACTAATGCCATGTTGCCTCTCAATCCGATTTCTTTTGCCCAGGTACCAATTGCTTTTTTTAATCCGGTCATTGAGCGACCTACTGCTTGCATTTTCTCCTGAATTTTCTCGAACACTCTAGGCACACCCATAAATACTGTAGGCCGAACTTCTTTCATTGTATCGACTAATGTACCCTGTTAAATGACAAAAAATCAAATTATAAAAACAATAACAATGCTTTCTATATTTCTGAATAATTAACACCCATTACACAAACGTTTCAAATAAGTGAAAAGTATTAATCAAATTGTTGGCAAAGAGAACAGGTTGTTAATTAATGAATTTTAATGAGATAAAAAATATATTAACTAATAATGCGTTCCACTTGCCATACCAGAGAACAGCAATTACTAACGAACAACAAATTTTATCACAAAATCTAAAAATAATTTTTCCAGAAAAGCACAACTACGAAGCTTTAATGGAACTAAACTCGTAACACCATGTCACAACAAACATATTATATAGAAACACATCATGATGTAATAGCAGTTTCCAGCCAAATCATTGAGGGCTGTTTAACAGAAACATTCTTTGCTAATATAACAAACAGAGATGCACAAACTACGGCCTCGCCCTTCACCCGCAGCACCATTAGTCAACAACATTTAGTAATACAGACAGCAGTATCATCTAGCAGCATGATAAATAATTATAATACTAAATGAGAGATCGTCAGCAAATTGTATCATTTAAAATTACGATTTAAGAGACGAACTTTTGAAAATAATATCTTACAGTCTTTTATATAGGACCGAGCACTACCAAGCATTAAGAAGACAATGTCTGAATTAGATGAACATAAAATTTGCATACCGGCCACCTTTACTTTTATTTTAGCAACTATAAGTAATCTGCAATCTTTTCCTCAAACACACAGAATATTTATCTAAGCTCAACTTAAGCACCATCTCCCTACTGGCAATGCGAGTATCAAACCTGTATCCCCACTAATAAAGCAAGAAACTAAGCTAAAACGTGAAACACGTAAATAGCTGTACGTATAACACAACAATATGTCAGATATATCAAACCTTCAATGCATCAGGAGCAGCAAAACAAACATTCGCCGCCAATGATATACCACAATACATATCAACCAACTGAAACACAGTACATGAATCTGTTTAATATTTTAATCAATGAATTCAGCCAATCTAAATCACACAGCACAAGCAAAACAATACTGAAGTGCGAGTGCTGTGTTTTTAGATAGCTGCTGTAATGTAATCACAATAATACAAACCTTGAGTGCATCTGGCTGAGCAATACATACTGTAGCACAAACTACAATTGGTAAAAACAAGTCCTGCATCTGAAACAATTATTTCATGAAAGAGTTGTTTTTGTAAAATTTCTATACATTATTTACACTTTTCTGTAAGGAAAAATGACACTATTTGCAAGTTAGAATATTCTTGCTGCAGCAATGAGTAACACATTCTATTTATTCACACAAAAATAAAACAAAGTTATGCAGTTTGTGCTAAATGAGCTATGTGCAGTTAACACTAAAGTACTGAAACATATTCTGTTTTGAAGCAATCTAAAACCATTGTGCATGAAAAAGAATATACAAGTTTTAGGAAATTCAATAATAATATACATAAGAATGTTAATCTTGAGCCCCTTTATTTCAAAGTATAACTGCCACTCTTTTGACATCTTCAAGCCAAGATTAACACAACTTTATATCAACAGACTTGAACAACCAGTACCCGACTGCCTATGCTTTCTTATATAGGAAAATGCTTATACGTTGGAAACTTCTTCACATTTAAAAGTCACGGGAGGACGATGCGAAGCCAGTTATAACTGTACAAGAATACAGCGAAGCTGGATTTAAGAACATACTTTTTCAGCCATTGGATAATTGATCTGTGGAATTGTTTACCCCAATGGGCCATGGAAGCAGCCACAATTAATCACTTTAAAGAAGCAATCCAAATGTATGTTAATGTTATTAAAAAACAAAATTCAGAATGGATTCATGAGAAACAAGTCTGCAAACACAGAGTTTTTCTATAGCATGATACTAGTATCCTTAGCTATTGATGCTTATATGTTTTTGCTCATTGTGTATATAGTATATATATGTTGTATCGCATTGCAATAGTGATTATAGTTAAAGCACAAGCCAAAAAAAAGTTGTGTAGAAAATAAGTGTATGAATAACACAGTTTTGGGTTCCTTACACGAATCTGCCAATCTAAAGTCATAATCAGTGTCGAAATGATGAAAGGAGCTGCAGAGGTGAGTTATATTAAATGAATAGTTTGCTTTTCCTCTGATATGATTTGAATGGACACGAGTGCAAAATGATAGGCATTAATTAGACTCAAATGATATACAGTAATTAGATTTTATTACTACTTGAACTCACGGATTAATGAATACTAGAAAATGATTGTACCTGTGCGGCTATGTGTGAAAGCGGCAGATAGCTGACAAGAACATCTTGACATCTGCGATTAAGATTACCAAAAACAGACTCTACACAGCGATTAGCTGTCCAGATTAACTGTAAGAGAAAAATACATGATTACACAATGCTCAAGTAAAACTATCTATAGTACACATGAAAGAAGAGATGTAAACATTATATTTTATAAAAACAAAATTTAACAAAATTAGGCTTAACACTTGCTATTAAAAGTGATTTAGTAGCTCTCCAACCTCATATTGCTTTTGGACTTCTTAACATTTAGCTTCGCCACATAGAAAACAATGTACAGTACTCACATTATCATGGGTGAGCATGACACCCTTGGGTGTTCCTGTAGTTCCTGAGGTATATATAAGAGTGCAACACTTGTTAGGTGCAAGTGTTCGAATTCGCTCATCCAAAACTGCATCAGGTACACTTGATGCCAAATCCATAAGCTCAGACCACTAAAACATATTTAACAATGGGTAATTTTACTGCATAATTGCGAAAACATCATTTATGTTAGTCAAGCAGCACATAATACACAATAAGTTAAAGAGTAGAACAAGCTGTCAAATGGGTCGGCGACTTTCCATAGAAATATAATGCGTATAGCGTGTTATGCACAACTTTTATGAACTGTCACATCGACATGGATATGAAACATAATTTTGCTTTTATTCCATCAGAAAAAATACATACACATATATACACACATGTACACATGCGCATGCACACACGCACGCATGCACACAAACACACACATATGCATATGTACATACATACATACATAATCCATGACCTTAATTTTCCACAAATAACAACAAAGAAATGAATTATCAGCAAACAAAAAATAGGAAAAAATCTGATATCAAATGTATAATGCCAATAGCCATTTCTCTTTTTTAGATTCGGTGTGAAAAGCTTACTGTATGTCAGAGTGTTGTGATTTTTTTGTTTCAATTAAAAGTGTAGTTAGAATGCTGAAAAAAGGTTTGTGCAAATTATCTGAATAATGTTTTGAGAAACAGGATGTTCCTACAGTGAAATTATTGAAAAACAATTATTAGCACTAAAAGTAATTTTATTGTTAAACAATTTCTCAATTAGCTTTACTTAATGGCCATTACATGCTCTACTTTAGCATGAACTTATCAGAAAAAAGTTGATAAAAACATAAAATATACTTACGGAGTATGCACCAGTTTCTTTTGGAGGGTTTCCTAAATACTGTACAATCGCTTTTAAATGAGGCAAATCCTTCTTCACTTGTAAGATTTTCATCAGCTGCTTTTCGTCTTCAACAACGATAATGTTAGCCTCGCAGTCTGCAGCTACGAACTGACAAGCTTCCGGTGAATTAGTAGCATATATACCAGATGCTAGACCTCTAAAATATATAAAAACCTGCATTGCTAATGTGTATTTAATAAGAGAAAACAGAGTATTAGTACTTAACATAAACTGTAGCTAGGCTGAAATGAAATGTCAAAATAGAAAAAAAAACTAACCCAGCAAATATAGCAGCAAAATCAGATATAAACCATTCCGGTGAGTTGAATCCAAGAATACCAACACCATGATATGGTTCCAGCCCAAGCTAAAATAAATTACAATTTTTTTAAGTAAAGCATAAAGTACATAATTTGAAACACAATTTCTCACTGGTATGTCTTGTTAAACAATAAACAAATAGATAATGTTCTGTAAGCAGCAGTAGAAATGTAGAAGGTCAAGTTACTCAAAGCAAACAATACTCTTAGATATTAGTCATTATAGAAACTTTACTAACTGGAGGTCAATGAAGCAAAGGGTTTCAAAGAGAAAAGGAAAAAGGAAAAACAGTGCAAAACTTCGAACTACATAATTATCTTACTTGTATAAAGCCCTTAGCAGCTCTTCTTATGTCCTCATAGTACTGCTTGTATGTCCACGTCACCCACTCTCCATTTCTTTTCACTGACACCGCAGGATGGTGAGGAAACTCTTTTGCTCTCTCTGCTAACAACCCCGGTACAGATTGTGGTTTTTCAGAAAAGGGATGAACGTCACCAATACGCAGTCTAACTGGGACGTGAGGATCACATGTGTAGAATTCTGTGGCTGGCAAGACCTCGTCGGGACCTAAATAGAAAGTTCAAAATTTTTGCATTTAGCATTAACATTAGTTTTCTGACGAAGAACTCCTAAAAATAATGGTACAAGGATTTTTAAGCAAAAATACAGAAAATAAAAATGATGCAGCTCAAGTTTCCTGCAAATACCATGACTTATCTGATCTTGTGTCATAAAATATTTAAAAAAACAACATTATTTTCAATTTAAAGAAGCTAAAATACAACAATAGCTTACAATTTTATTATGTTTTAAACTTTTCTAAAAAGCATAACTGTGAACAGCTTAGACTCACCTACTTAGACACTACATAAAATTATTATGCGAACTGAGGCAGATTATTACAGGCCATTTTATGGTTATTTATAACTTGTAATAATTAATAATAGAAAGTTCATATGTATATTGCAGACTGGCAATGGCTTAGTGGGAGAGGTCCTGATCAACATATTTTGTTGATAAACAGTAAACCTGTTTGATATTAAACGCAATTAAATCACAATTAGAAAGTTTATTAAGGAAAATAATATTTCACAAGAACACTATTCTAGGATGGAAATTTGCTTTACAGTGACTGCCACCAACCTTTTAATAACAACTGTATAATTTCAAGTGTCTTTGACTCAGAGCAACAGATTGATGCACTTTCAAAACAGGTATAGTAAAAAATGTCATTCCAAGCTAAGAAAGAAATTGCGTCATAGAAATAAATTAACTCTTGGTGTGACCTTGTAAGAGCACTTTGTAATAGAAAAAAGAGCAAAACCTGCCTACAGGTTTTCAGGTAACTAAATAGTAATTAGCAAGCAGTCTTCGATTATAGGAATTTGGGTGAGAAAATACAAAAATATATCTTGCAAACTTAACCGGAGTGGTTATGGTACTAAGACACAAGCAAAATTGCTGTAACAGAACATCCAATGAGCAATTCAACTTACAAATCAAGTCAAAAATTATTAAATCGAACTAAAAACATATTGAGTCAAAGAAAAAGTAGCAACAAAAATCAAAATTTGAAGGACCAACATATTTAAAATACTAAATCAAAGCACAACAAATTGAACCTAGTCAGTTCAACAGTGGCAAGACTTAGAGAGCAACTTTCTTTGGAGTTTTATCCGACTATCTGCGCCTTGATGGACCACCCACTATGGTCATGCTGAGTGTGTGGGTGATTCTTGATGGCCCTCGCTTTCTTGAATAATATCTGTTCAGCAATCCTTAGCTATTGTTATCATGTTTAGGCAAATAAAATATGAGGATTACTATCCTAATAGCAACCTGGTAGCTACTCGAGTTATAAACTTAGCAATAAAAAAGCAACAAACTAACCCTGCACTTGGAGCCTATCCACTCACCAGGATGCCTAATTGCTTTGCTATTCTTTAAAAACAGGTTTCTCACACTAACAAAAATCTTTTACAGCTAACTTTGAGATGCAGCAATCTAAATTCACTCATATCTCACAAATCAAATATCTCACAAAATTTTTTTGGAAATTCTCAAATAAAATATACATAGGACGATATAAGATTCGTCAAAAACATACACAAGAACATAAATATTTGGAAAATTTCCATGTCATTAAAAAACACTAAAGCAACCAAAATAAACTAGAAGTTGTATTTATGCAATAGCTTGGAGACACAAATTTCTTTTTATTGTAACTTTGTTGCAGTATGTTAGGTATAATTTTTCAACTATGTCAATTTGCTTTGCGCATGAGGATCTTGTTATCATGTGTTTTTCTTTTTTATCCTCTAACCTTTTGTTGCCTTTGTTTAGCATTTTTCTTTAGTGGTTCGAAATATTTATAGTTGAAAATAAATGATAATAATGAAAATCAGTTCCATATATCAATGTTCTGCAAAAGACTGACAGAATGTTTCAGAATAGTCTTTTTTTATCATTTCCATAGAAGAATGATTGCACACTTATAATATTGGCACTCATAAAAAAAGAATCAGTAAAGACTGATTACATCTATTATCATGACATATTGAATCATGGCGAAAAAAATTAAATATATCAAATTTTTTAAATGCCTACCATTCTGAGGTTCTCCGGGTGCGGGATGAACAAATCCTTTTGAAAGACGCTTAGCCGTCACCTTATTGTAGTGTAATTCCTGATCTACGAAACCATCATTGTCATGTACAGCTGAGCCATTTCTAGAACAGTCTTTATTGAAGGGGACACTACCATTTGAACTAGAAAATAAAAGGTTAAATGTATGTCAGTCAGTAAACCAATTATTTATTTAGCTAACAAAAACTTTAAACAGAAATGAAACTGCTAGTAAAGTAAACTCAAAAAAGTTCAAGTTATTTAAGTTCGGGAAAATTTGATATTTTATGTACCACAAATCTGGTAGAAATTATAATAAATTTACGACAAAAGAACCATAGCATATCAAGTACTGCAATATACTGTACTTTATTTTGTTACTACCTGAAATAAAAAAACACAAAATGACTTTCTTTCAAACCGTTTATTCGCAAGAACATTCATAGGCTTACAAGGGAATTCACAAAGGTTTCGTAACCCAAGAACGTTATTAAATGCGATCGTAACTTTACGAAGACAAAAAATTCCTATGAAACGTTAATGAATCCAACACTGGGTGTAATGCTCCGCTATGAGATTTGGCACGTTGCCAATATGGCAAACTGCCAAGCTGACAGGCAACGTGGTAGGTGGGGGAATACCCAAGCGTGAAAGACTCGTAATGGTTCCTGTACGTAAACTTGGATTTTTTGTTACACTGATGCAAAAATAGCAGAATGCACTATAACAGACGCATTTCTTTATCATTTTACTAGATCTAGCAATTATAAAAATCACATCTGAATACATCTATTATAATGATTTGCGGAAGTTCGGATAGAGGTGATCTACTTAGCTATTTATGTTTATGTGGGCAGGTCAGAAACTTTAAAAAGAAAACGTTGTTTGTGCTTATTCCAAGATCTCCAAATTAAACGTGGTTTAAAATGTCCAAAATTCACGTTTAAATTAATCAACGTACATATAAAGTTGCCTATAGACAAATAGTTTATATAACAGATTGCCAAAAGCATCACTTACTGTAGCGTAAAAGATTTGCTATGTCTACCACCCATGATTCAATGAACAATCCTTGCAAATATCGTCCGTAAAACGCTTATAACTATTATAACTCTGTTACAATTCTGTTATAGTCAATGCAATTATTACGAGTCGCGTGATTCACACAAGATTTCGGCAATTTCTTTATCACATGTACTGTTACTACTAACGAGTCAAATAATCAAAAACTCATCGATGAACGTCAGACTTTTTTCAAGGAAAAGTTGTCATTATCAAAATCAAGTCAGAATCGCTTGCGTTCAATACATTATGAAATTATTTTTTTACAATTAAAGCTATGAATTCATGAATGAAGTGATTAGCAATCCAGTATGCTTTGCTTAACACGATATACTCAAATAAAACTTAAGAACGCTACACGTACGCAAACAGTTTTCTAGTTATAACAAGCGGTTCTATGAACTGCGATGGCCGCAGTTAGAAAGCACAAACAGAGCGGCTAAAGCAGTTCAAATGAAATACGGACACGACATGTTTAGGACGAGTGAGTAATAATTCTGCTACTACGACTACTGTACAACGTGGAACTAGGATAGCGTTACGCACGGATGATGATCTGATTACGCAGCTGCGCAGACAATGTTACTATGGCGATATATGAGCTTCAGTGGTGACTTACTGCGAAAATGTGACAATTCCTCATCATCGTGGCCGGATGTACGTCACTACTGAGCCGTGACGAATTGTTACAAATTTACGATATGTTAAGTAGGTCTTCTACAACGAATGAGATCCCAGTAAAAGACTAAAAGGAAAAGTTATATATTTACGATAATTACTCGCACCACTCCTTCCTTCTTGTCCCATAATGGAGAAAGATAAATTTTTAAAACAGCATGAGTGTCTCATGCCCCTATGTCCCTGAAGAAGTTTGCTGAAAACGACGGGCCAAGGTTTTTAAAATCGGTTGTTACACAAAGCTAAAGGGTTCATTATTTAGGTAGTGGGCTTAACCAGCCGGAAGTTGATATTCAGTCAGCAATTTTATACCACACTCACTGCAGTACGTTGCTCAAATTTTTAGAGGAAGAATCAACAGCCTTGCTAAAATTATATTAAGATATTCAATATTGAACGCAAGCGATCATAAAAGCTATCATTTCAGACGAAGCTGGAAAAATACTCGCACGACTTCAGCTGTAAACAGCAGATAAACAGCAGATAAATTTAAACAAACACACAAATCTTATAAATACGAGCTGTCATAGTGATAACGGTTAAAGTGCTGACATCCATGTCAATATATCACAAGAGTATAACAAACATGCTAATCAATACTCATGTAAACGCTACTTATGCACGTATGTCAGGATACCGCGCACAGATAAAACCGCCTGAACACTAAACGCGTATCTTCTTCATAAATAAGTTCTACAAAGGGAAGGAACACTACACAAACTATTTGTTCTTTTCTGTTTGGTTAGTCATCCAAAAACAGGTAAGCCAAATCCAAGGCTGTGTAATTACAACATGCATTATAAGCACGCAGATATAGACTACAGGAGAGAGAAAAAACGCAAGCTAACTGGTCAGGTAACTAAAGGGAACTTGATCGATAGCAATCATCATATTCATGCATTAACACAACCAAGCCCCCACACAGAAATATAGTGCATGCACTGGATTAATCAATAACAGTTTGTACAAAAAGGAAATTGAGAAAAGAACGACCTACGATGTCAGTAGTTTGCAATAGGTTCCTTCATTAATTATGCTACTTCAATATACAATTTTCTCAGACGTCAAAACCAGTGAAATAAGGCAGGCTTCATTCACTCATTCGTGCCACCTTAACAAGCCAAGCGTTCAATGTGTCATACAGCAACTCTTTTATTTGGTTAATTTGACTTCATCAATGTTTTTTTACCTATACTGTTTTTTTAAATCATATTGTATGTTGATGTATTGTATATGTATTGCTGGAGTAAAATAAATTGATGTGATTTGTCTTAAACACTTAATTCAATCTCAGTAGCCCACCAAACGAATTAACAGAGTGATTAACTGATTAACGTAATTAGTTAGTTATTATTCTAACTAGCATGAAGAACCTTAGTCTTAGAATTATTTCCTATGATAGGTTCATAAGCTAACTACAACAAATAAAAACATACCTTGAGTGCAAAAGGCTTTAATAACAATTCATTATATTGGGCATTGCAATCTAAAAGCCCCTGGTTCAAATCCAGACTCAGCTAAATGCTAATTTTCACATTTCCTTCCTTGCGTCGAGTTCGGTAAAATGGGTATTTCAAAAGTCACTCATTAATTTGATTTTCAATTTTCTTTGCAGCTAATCATGAAAATTCATCTTGTGGCAAACCCGTAATCAGAAAATGAGGATTTTTTTAAAGTTTTGCTCCGTTTTAACTTGCTTTCGTGTAGACTCTAAACCAGCTCTAGGCTTAAAATCGCTGCAGGGCTATATATATATATATATATATATATATATATATATATGCCCACTTTGCATAAGAACACATATATGCCCACTTTGCATAAGAACACATCACTAAATGCCACGTTCTCACCAGCAGGATCCAACAGTCTGTGAAGACAAGAAAAACAACAACGAAGCTGAATAGACTAAACTACAGTGGTAAAAAAACATACTGCTATATAGGTATACATAAAAGATCCTTGCACTAGACTAATGAAGCCAAAACTCTTATGGACCCAGACCCAGCTAGAAATCTGTTATTTGGTTCCTGTTGTAACAGCTATTAATTTTTAGTATTTTTTTAAAAATAATGACTGACTTTTGAAGCATCCTATGTTTGTAGGTTCACATCATATGTTTGCTGTACTAAAATCCTAAAAATCAAATATGGAAATGATGCCAAGAATTGAGTAGTCTTGGTGAAAGATAAGGAGCTGAAACACCAGGTGGATGGTTCACATGCATCTAGGCACACTCCCTGACACACTTTTCACACTTATCAGATATCAGTGTATGCGTACCAATAACTGTCTATAACTAACCGAAGCTTTAAACTATCACGAATTTTTTTGTTGAAAAAATGCTGGATTAATACTTTGCATAAGAATACATCACTAAATACCATGTACCCACCAGCAGGATCCTACAGTCTGTGGAGACAAGAAAAACAACAACGATTACGAAATAAACTAAATACAATGGTAAAAAGCATTTCAAGAAAAAATTGTGTGTCTACATGCCAAAGCAAGAATGATTTTTATAAGTTATCTAAGTACACATTACTTTTGTGAAAAACCACTCATTTACAACATATGGAAAAATTAAATGGCAATAAGATGAACACAGAAAAGCAATACTAAAACTGGTTGCAAGTATCGGCTTAATACTTGATAAGTCAAATTACTGTACACGGCAATAAAGTCACAGGAAAAAGTTAACAATTAATTTTGGCTAGAGTTTGGGTTACGGTTAGGATTAGAGTTACGGTTAGGATTATTTCTTTTTTCTTGTAATTTTTTTTCCCTGTGGCTTTTTGTGACCTCTTACATGTGACTTTTTTAATTGTGACTTTATTACCTGTATTCCAAATTACTAGGCACTCTTGAATTACTATAATTAACACTGATGGCAGTGTTTCAGCAATAACGAAATCCTGAACCTCGCCTAATTAAAAACATTTAGCAGAAAAACAAAAAATACAGATATAGGTATTCATAATTTGTAAGAAAAACCGCAAATGTCACGGATGAGATGAAAATATTATACAGTTACTATAAGATGAACATTCACTTTTGCGCACTATTACAAAACGTTATAGAAACTATACGTTACAGAAACTTGAGCATTTTGTGCACATTATACACTCTTGTGCTAACTTATATTCTGCTAGCAAGAATTAAACGCCCAGACCATCACTGACTGCACAACTAAATATATTTTTACATGGAACTCTAAGTGGGCAAGTAATAATTCTCCTAACTGAAACTTCAGACAAGAGGGCCAATCTATATTAGTCTCTCAAGCATGACAGGTTTTTTATGGGATCCACCTTTCATGGTATAACACTGGAGTTACTTCATTTTTGCCCATTTTGTGGTCTCTTATTCTAAGCGTTAATGGTCAAATACCTTTGTTTCAGTTTCGTGTTACAAAATAATTTTCCTAAAACAGACTTGGATGACATAATAATAATAATAATAATAATAATAATAATAATAGTAATAATAATAATAGTAATAATAATAAAGCTATACTTTATACATGTATTAGCATACTAATTTGCAGTTGGCGCATAAACATTAAAAACATTGCTAAAATAATGCTTATTTTGCAAATAAGTGCAGACCTTAGTTACATTTAGAGAGCCCAGATTGTAATAAATCATTCAGCCATGCATGATGCTGGTGCATGTTTACAACTGTTTACCAAAAATCATGTACTAAGTTTGTTCAAACACTGTAACACCTTTACCTTTGATAGTAAACTGTACTTTGACTACATTAATAATATAGCTAACAGACTCAACCTCTTCAATGTCAGGAACAGTTAGACATCGGACATTTACTCATATTGCAGAAAAAAGCTTACTGTGCTTACACTTAAACCTTGTGTGAAAAACATCAGATAATCATGAAGTATGAAGTTGCACTGTGCACAAAAATTAAGAAAATACTTTAGGTAAAAGTTTCTGATTGTTTGCCTTCAAAAACAAAGCTACCCTTAGAGGCGACCCTTACACCTAAAGAGAATCCCCAGCAACAGCTACATCACTTGATTCCAAAACGTTATATCTATACTAGAAATAAAGCATTGCCTATTAGTTTGAAAGTTCAAAAGAAAAGAAAAAAACATGATAATTGGCTAGTCAATTATGTGTTTACACTGTGTCTAGGTTCGATTAACTTAGTTTCAGTGTTATGCAAAGAAAATTACTATATTTATTTATACCACTACTGATATGCATGGATACAGAGTAGCTGCTTTACAAGCGGCTAATTTAAATCATATAAGCTACATTGGATAGTCATTTGAAATACCGACTCTGTGCTACGTGTACCAAATGGCAAATACGTCTATCTTTTAAGTGCTTCAAAGCTCAGTGGCTTAGTTTATGATAAAATTTAAAATACTTTTACTGAGAAACAGCCAAACTACAGAGAAAAACCAGTCACTATTTCTCCAATAAGAAATGTGCTTTGACATTATTAATATTATGTGAAATATTAATAAACATAAAAAAAATATCAAACCTTATATCCTTGTAAGGTAAGGGTCCATTGTGAGTAGATATCGATATTCCACCTGTGTTTTCCATTAGAAACTCAATTTACACCCACCTGCACAAAAAGCAAATGAACTCTAAACATTACACGATTGCTCAACAACAGCAGTAATTTTCCAGGTAAAAGATTTTAATAGTAATTGGACCTCATCTAGAAACTTTACACAGCTTGGGACAAAAGTTTGAATTCAGTGTCATACAATGTTAAAGCTGAGCTCAGCTAAATGGTGAACTAACTGCATTCTGACCTGTGAGCTTCAGGTCAAGCAAGCTTGTAACAGTTTAACTTCAAATTCGTGTTTGCCATCATAATACTATTTTCCCAAAATTAACATTTTTGCACTCAACCTGTCACATAATTCAAGGTACTGTGACTCTCAACGAGTTTGCATTTACAGCATTCTAAATCTTACAAATAATTCCAATTTTATTAGAATTTAAGTATAAGTTCACGATTTGAAAATATAAAACCACCTTTTCCAGCTTGAAAGGAATATATTTATAGCCGACCAGTCTGTTCACGATAAGAGGTGCAGACTATTCTATGGAAATAAGTAAATGGCCCGATTCAGGCAAAGTGCGGAATCATAATTTGTATTGGATGTCAACAAGCCGTACACGATTGGCAAATATGGCTAGGTTACACGTCTGTTGGCTCAACAACAAAATCAAGACTTATCACACGTGAACAGAAGCTTACACACGCGTGCAAACCAATGCTAGTACAACCAAGCAGCACTTTCTGGCAATGCAAATCAGTCTTGTGTAGTGTTAACTCTGATAGCATTTTACCAACAACACTTACATTAAAGTGCTTAACAATAGACAGTTAGTTAGATGTACTTATTCGATCTAAAGAAGACTAACGAAAGTCTAAGATAAGATGACAAACAGAAAGTATTTGTAGGTGTAAACAAACATGTAAACAAAGACAAGCACGTAGCAGTTGTCCCACAATCGTGACATGTCTAGAAGAACAGTTTGAAGAGCTGAGATATGATGGACCACCATAACATGTAAGGTACACAATGTCCTGATGTCACCATGTCATGAAAACTAAGGCATTTATGAGCACATGCCTATTAATATGAGTACTGCGGTATATCTTCCATTTTTAACTTAAAAAATTGTTAAATCATTGCAAAATTTAGTTTCATTTTGATGTCCATGAATACTTGCAAAATTTACAAGTCAAGCTGTGACTTTGAGCACTGATTCTTCAGACTCGCAAATATAGCAATAGCAATGACAAATGTAAATGAATAATAATAAATTTGTAAAGAGCTGTATAATGCTAAAGTGGTCCACTGTAAGGCAGGCTAAACTCCTGCAAAAACAGATGAAACTAAATATTCTAAAAAAATAGTAACAACACAAATTTTTTTGATGATTTTGCTTCTGAAACCGGCTCCCATAAAAAGTCTCGATTCTGATTCTTTTCAAAAACATGGTAGGATGCATAGTTTCCTGTAAAGTTTCACATTTTAGTTAGGAAACATTTATGATTTAGTTTACGCAGGATTATGACAGCATAAAGAAAGGAAGTACGTGTTGATTTTTTTTCTTGAATTGAGCGAGGTTGTACATTTTACAGAAACAAATGTCTAATAGAGACCTCTTCATATGAGAAGTCAGAAGAAAAACTGGGTTTATAAGCAGTTGTTCTACAGAGATACGGATGGGCAGGGTGACAGCCTTAAAAAGCAACAGAAAACAAACATTAGAACAAACCGTCAACATTTAGAAAGCAGTCATCAGAGCTCCTGAAAGCATCTTCTATAGAAGTAGAGAAGTAGATCATTTTGATACAATGTTACAAGTTTGTAACAACTCAGCAAAATACATCACAGTCTTTGGTAGTACTTAAAATAGTAAACATCTTGCAATTTGCAAATTATCCTGATACATGTGTCTAAATGTTTCCAAAAAAGCTTTGAAAATGCAAGACCCTGATAACAGTGATTATTTTTCAGTTCTGGCAGTCTCTAATGCTATTACTGTTTTAAATGTAGAGTAATCATTTTAAGAATTGAATAAATTCAGATATCGATTCTAATTTCTGAAAAAATGTTCAATTCTTCCAATTCACAATACCAATACTGACTAGACGACTTGTCACTACTGAAAATCACTATACGTGGAGTCATTATGGCATCTCATTTTAAGGGTAACTTTCAATGGCACAGGTAATAAATTTTGATTTTGATATACATTCGCATGCGTGACTTCCATCTATTTTGCACATCAGCAAGAGCATTAGTATGTTCCTCATTAAAACGATTAATCAAGGCATAATTTTCCTCATTAATAAATAGAGCTTTGAAGCATTCGTTAAATGCATCACCTAGTGGTCGACTAGTTAGCCTACATATTTTTGGCAATATACAGAACACTCAAGAACATAAATTATAAGAATATAAATCACATGCACAATATTTTCAACACACTATACAACACACAAATGGTTGTTGCGAAAAAGTCACCAAATACCAACTACTATCAGTGCAACTTGTCAGTGGAATGGGAGGTCAATACCATAACCTGTCTTGTGCTAATTAAACTCAAATCTTTCAAGCTGAAGAACAAGTAAATGACAAGTTTTCAGTTGGAATAATAATTAGTTGGTTAAACTGGTCTTCTGTCAGTTTGACAATGAAGGAATTGTAAACTGTCTAACAAATTCTATGTGCAGATGACATGACACAACAATCTACTAATTATAAATAAAATTCACGACAAAAAGCCACGAACAATAATACTCAACAGTCACAACAGATGTCCATGCAAAATTACATTTTTACTGCATGTTTAAAAGCAGTTCAATATGCTGAAGACTTTAGAAATAATTAGTGCCAAACTTTAAGCCAAAAAAGGTATTTTTTAGAGTACAGCGCAAAGCCCTCAAATTGCAGCTTTTTAACACTGAAACACACCAAGTGCAAAATCTGATTATTTTTTAACACGTTTTTCCATTGAAATCACATTTTTAGTTTTCAGTACATGATCTCTCCCTCACATTTTGAAAACCAGTGAATGTGGTGTCATTGTCCGGTTTTATATACCTGCAATTTTTTGCAATATCACTCGTTGTTCACCTGGGACCTCTTCAGACAACCTATCTGTAGAATGCCCCTCCCGTCTCTTGCATTTTTATCCTTACCCTGCCTTTCTCTCCCCTCTCTCTGTTCCTACAGTTTGCATATGCAGTCAATACAATGTTGTGGATAGTGTCCTAGTAAATTTCATTAATTACGTTTATGACCATTAATGCATCATTAAAAATCTATAAAGTGCAAACTGTCTAATCAAAAGGCATTTCAAAGATGTTAACCGCTAAGCTTCTACGTACAACAATAACAAGATATATTTGTGTAAGGTATAATAAATGTGTTGGTTTAAACATTATTTTATTGAAGACGTAATTTGACAAACTAGGTTTGAAGCAGACAGATATACAACTGGTACATGTTCTCCGAAACGGTGACCATGCAGATGCAGTACAATGGTGACCACAATTTACAACAAATGTTGTAATAATTATAGACAATGCTAAGTAAGAAAAGTAACAATTTAACACTATTTAAAGTCTCTAGCGTTTGCAATAAAAGACTGCACTAACACAAAAATTTAGTGTTCATAGAGTTATCTAGGGAAAGGATCCTATGCAGGAACAGATGTACAAGTTCATTTCTTGCAAGACTACAAACATTGATATTAAAAGCTGACAAAAGAGTTCAGAGATTTGCAAATAAATCATGTCTGGCCTGGTGGAAAAAGAGGGCAGCTAATTAAGTAATGACCAACTCTTTCATAACTAGAACCACATTGACAACTAAGTGACACCAACGACACTTCATAATTTTTACATTTTCTGAGGTATAAATCGTGATTAAGTTGACAAAAACCAACTCTCATTCTAGTATGGTGTAAGGACGAGTCCCACTTGAGAAATAAGTAGGCCAGTTATTAGAATACGTGATTTAAAAGTGTTTAGAAGAGTTAGAATTATGAATATCAAGAGGTAAATTATTCCAGCACTAAAGTAATGCAAGAAAAAAGAATTACCAAAAGCAGTTCAATGGCAAGTGTAGTTATGAAAATTTTGAATATTACAAACTGGATATAATGTAACGTTCCTTACACGAGGAATTAAAATATTAAACAGGTATGGGGGAGCTAAATGACTGACAACTTTATAAAATGTGCATAAAGGGAAAATTTCGAAGTGCTTAGAAAAAGGATCCAGTCCTACTTTGAACAAAAGGCTTGAATGATTGGAACCTGACAAAGCACCGGTATATGCACGAGGCAGCACTTAACTGAACATTGTTGAGCAAAGGTTCAACATTACGACTACCATAAGAATTTTAAACAAAGATTCACAAGCTGAATGTGGCAGCACAGTTGCTGGACCTTGCAAGTCTCTTAGTTTTGGCTGCCCAGCTGCAGTGATATCATTTATATATGTTGTTCCCATTTCACATCACATTTACAATATATCCCCAGATGTTTATGGGAGTTAATGTATTTTAATGCTATGTTATTAAGATAAAGTGGCATATGATTATGTTGCTGGATTTTGTGAGAACAGCACTACTCCAGGTTTCTGAGGATTAAAAGTAACACACTATCTGTCAACTGAGTGTTGCATGGTATCCAGGTCCGAATCCAGACGCAATACACAATTTACAGGGTCTGTGGCTGTATCCATTATGGAAGTATCATCGGCAAAAAGACATATGTCACACTGTATATTATGGGTAACGTCATTTACATAGACAAGAAACAAAAGAACACAGTAAATGTTCAAATTATTGTGCTAAATTTCAGACTGCTAGATCAGATCAGGTTAACACCAGCCTACTCTGTACAGTACCAAAATAAATTAGAATAAAATAGATCAGATTAGATTAGACTACTGGTTATAGGCCTATATTAGACAAAATGGGATTTTAATTATAAAGTACATTAAATAAATTTCACACTTTTTTAATCAAGCTTTTAGCATGGAGTCTTATAAATATATATAAGTTATTTGAAATTGTTTAATACCTTTTCCAATTTACTGCTCCAAACTGTCGTCAAAGCCAGCCATTCGTGCAACAAGGATTTTGTCCATGTTGACAAACTGGAGGTCTACAACATTGGGCAATCAAGTTGTTCCTACAGAAGTAAAGTTTGATCCAAAAGTGTAACAAAATTGTTTAAAATGTAAAATATTTCATTTGCTGTGCTACAACTTTGCTGGCTAACCTTTCACTTCCTGATATTAAGGAAGTTCAGTAACTTTTAGTTTTAGCCACTCCCAACACAATTCTTATTGATTTGGCTTGAATGCTTTCAAATTTATCAAACTCATTTCTTTTCATGTTTGACCAAGTTTCAGAATTATAAATCAATGATGGTAGTGCAAGCGAATAATAGAGTTTTAGTTTCATTCCTACTGACATTATTCCTACATTTGCTAAGGAGTTAATTTAGCTGATTTTAAATTTGTTCTGCTCTTTTCGCTTTTCAATTAATGTTCTATAAGTGTTTTCCTCATTTAGCCAATTACCAAGGTATTTATAGCTTTGTGCTTCCCCAATTTCTCCTTTGCTAAGTTTTTCTTTAACTGAGGGAATTTTAATCTTTCTAGTCACCTTTGTCCGCACTAATCGCATTTTTTTAACACTGAGCTCTAGTATTTTTAGTTCTTCAATTTTTCTACAATTTTTAATCATTTTTTAATTGTATTTTCATTTCATACCCAGGCTTAAAATATCACCTACATACATCATAATTTCTGTTTCAAGCTCAGGAGTTATTAATGTTTTTGCTTTTATTGTATTTACTGTTGCACAACACAACAGCGGACCTAACAAGGTTCCTTGCCTAACTGCCTCCTTTATTTTAATTTCTTAGTTTAGTGATACCAACTGGTGTGTCAATAATACATTATGCTACCTCATTCAAACTGAAAATTAATACACAAAGGTGTGCTAGTGACGGAAAGTCCTGCCAATGAGAACTTCCTGACACAGTAATTCACAAAAAGAGCGTACACAAATACTCCGATGTTATAATTTTATGAAAAGACAAAGCGGCAAACCACACCATACTCTTAACAACGAAACCGGCAAAAAACGCGGGCACGTTTAGCCGTCTAAACGCAATATCGGAAATCTTTAGAGGACTTTGACACGCTGTTGGCGCCAAAGAATACGCACAGTAGAAATTATGGAAATTGCGCAGCACTTCGCGCAGTTAGTGTCGCCCTAGCGGCACAGCAGTACGGACTGTTGTTGTCAATCGCGCTCTAGCGTAAGCTCATGAATTGATGAGACCACCAAAGCCAGGCCTGTCAACAGGCGTTCATAACTTGCATAGCAGTGAGTGGCAAAAACATAAATAAAATCTTTTTAAATTTCTCGAGGATGCAGCCAAGTAATTATAACAAAATGTTAATTATATCACAGTTTTGTAACTTTCATTACAAGCTAAATATATGTACACAAAGCAAAGACTGCAAAGCCCACATCTGTCTTGGCGATTTATAGCAGCTGTTATATTTTTGAATATTATTTAAAGCAAGCATAAGTGCAAAAGGCACTAAGAATATTTAGTAGTTAAAAACTATTATATTTATATCTCATGAAAATTAATTGGCTTATTTACAAAAGAAGTTAAGAAAGTTAATCTGTTTGTAGTAATTAATAAGAAAGTTAATATAAAGAAAGTTTGCAAATACCTATCTCATGTAGAATTCTATTTCTGTGTTTTTTTTTCAGGAAATATAGCTTAAAGAAATATTAAGCCCGGCTTTCTAGTGTAAGACCTTTCATAGAAAAAAATCAATTTTTTCAGAAGAGCAAATAATTTTTCCAGAATACAACTTAATCTAAGCACGTTTTGTTAATTTCAAATTAAAAGATGTTTAAAAAGCATATAATCATACATTGGCCATTGTTATGAGTTGAAGCTGATTATAAAATCACTAAGAAACAAACAGAGATGCATTTATGACATTACTGCTCTTTTTTATTGTCAGTGAACAAAAAATAACAAAACGAACAAACATCAGAGCTGTCATCCTAAGCAGCCGACATTACTTCCACCTCTATAACAACCAACTAACTAGGTCAAGATCAAGTTATAAAATTCAGGTGAGAAGCCAACCTGGCGCATAAATTAGAATCTGCAGGCGGGTCATAACATCTTATATATGATGTGTAGACGTCACTTACATTTAGCCTAAGTTTTTAAGATTCCATTAGGCTTACGTCAAAATAAATGTTCATTAAATACAGTTTGTTTACATGTAAAAAATGTACTTGCATAAACGTACTAATAAGACACCTGTGGCTAAATTCACAGACAAGTCTTGATAAATAATTTATTTATTGATGGGCTTGAATTAATTGATTTTATAGGCCTAGGTGCTAAGGGCAATTAATTTATATTGCTAAATATATAGGCTCAGCTTCATAGAATCTCTGTATGTAATAATGCATACGTCATACATGTATCTGACTGTGTGTGCATGGGTGTATCAAGACGTTACGATGCCTTAGGCTGGCAGTTCAGTCCTACTCATCTCTACTACTGTATTGATTATTTATATATGAAGCACCGTATGCAATTACTTGTTGTGTGCGTGCATTCGTTCGTGCGTACATGTGCACATTATTTATATACAAACCTACAATATAATATATGTGTAATTTTATAGATTAATTGCTGGGCATGTAAATGGGTGCAATTTTTAATGTGCCATATCTGCGACCTTGCATTGGAGTAAAATGACCAGTAAACAAATGGCAGCACCTTCAACAAAAGGAAAGAAGGATCTCTCTCTGTATGTGTCTGTCTCTCTCTCTCCCTCCCACCCTCCCTCTTTCTGCCTCTTTCTCTTTTTCTCTCTCTCTCCGTCCCTCTCTCTGTCTCTCTCCCTCAGTCCCTCCCCCTCTCTCTCTCCCTCCATCTCCTTCTTTCAAAGAGAGGGAGGGAGAGAAAAATCAATGAATCAGTAAAAAGCATTACTTTTTTACACAGTAGGCAGCCCATCATGCAGTAAGCTAGCCTCTTTCCTTAGGAAGAACAGCAAAATTTTACTTAGAAGAATACTGAAGAATTATTTGCAAGCACATAGTACAACTTATTGCTACATCAGTTTTTCGTTTTCGTGAAATGTTTTTAGTTTTTTAAACTAATAATTGCTTTTATTTGAGATTTTCTTCTTTTATTAAAACTGCAAAAGTGATTTTGGCTTATCAAAATTGCGCGTATACCAACACTATTGGTGGACTTCAGAATATTATTATTACGGTCAAGGTGCGGTTTAAAAATTTGATTCCGCCAGCGTAGTCGCTAATCGCAAAAACGAAATACGTAACAATCTGTTCCGTCACTTTCGTTTCCTGAACTTTGGTTGTCGCTGAGGTTGCAGCTTGCTTCTCCGTGTGTTGGGAGCGAAGTAGAACACTAGCCGAAGTAGAACAATTGGCGTACGTGGGCTAGGCCAAGTAGGGCAACAGAGACAGCCACGAATTGAGTCGTTAACCGTACTGATGTCTTTGTTTATTTAATAATAATAATTGAAAACGTCGATACACGTTGAATAACTTATTATACATCGACAGGCGATTCCAACATTTGCTTAGGGTATCTCATTTTTTATTTTGTCTCGCTTCACAGACAGATACTCAGTTTTGCTACCTCTTAGACAAATAATTGTTTTTCACTAAGTAAACGGTCTAGCGAGCTATGTACCCTACATCGTTTCTAGTTTCTCTCTTTAAAACATTAGATACTTGGTTTAATGTTATGAAAATATTAATGGAGCTAATAATAATGATGATATTATTATAAAAATACATTTGTTTTGTAAATTGTCAAGGATTATCCATCATTATTATAACGTTACTTTTTTCTAAAACAAATTTAGTTTTATGTTTTATCATTGTCACAATTCTCGATTCTCGACAGAAATCGCCAGTGCCCTACTTGGGCTGCCCATGTACGACACTGCTTTTCCGCAAATTTAGCACATGCGATTTAGCAGAAACGTCCTACAACGGCTAGTGGCGTAGTCCGCGCCCGTCACGTGTATTGACATGGCATTGTGTATTACTTTTTAGATGCGCGAAATGAAAACAAGAAAAAGCTTAAGTTATTAAATTAATTTGAAATAGAAGGGTGTTGGGAGCCGTTTGGACCACTGCGCCAAGTAGACCGGGGTCTACTTGGGCTGCCCAAGTAGGACACTAGAGACAGGTCGTGAATTCAGTCGTTAAGTGTACTGACACCGTCCGTTGTGCTTGTTTATGTAATAATAATAATTAAAAACGTTAATACACGTTGAATAATTTATTATACATCTAATAAAATAAAAGAATTTTATTCTGAGCTGGTAGAACGGACAATATTAAATTTGGTTTCGATATTAATGTTGTTGAAGTGAAAAAACCTCACTTTTTTGCGAATTCAACATTTGTTTAAGGTATATCATTTTTGATTTTGTCTCACTTCACAAACAGGTGATCCGTTTCACTACCTCTTGGGCAAATAATTGTTTTCTTATAAGTAAACGTTCTAGCGATCTATGTGTCCTACATGGGCTAGCGAGCCATGTAGGACAGTGCCCTACATGTTACAATACTACTGATAATATTAAAACTAATTATCCTTGCTTTTCTTAAATGTTAAAAATTACTTTTTGGTGTTGTGAAGGCTTAGCAGCATCTGTCTCATTTTTAAATTTGCAATTATTTCTGTAATAACTGTGTGCAGAATTTCTCTCTTTAAAGCATTAGATACTAGGTTTAATGTTATGATATATTAATGGAGTTAATCATAATGATGAAATTATTGTAAGAAATGCATTTGTAAATTGCCAAGGAATATCCGTTTCTAAAAGAAATTTTGTTTTATGCTTTATTATGTCATAACAATACTTATAAACAATGGTAATATAAACTGGAAACAAGTTTTGCCAGAGCAAGTTTCTCGACAAAAATCGCTAGTGTCCTACTTGGGCTGCCCATGTAGGACACTACTTTTAGCGCATCAAGTGGTCTACTTGGCGCAGTGGTCCAAACGGCTCCCAACAGCGTATTTGTTTTAAGCAGTGGCATGGATAATGTACTTAAAGATGGAAATGATTAGGCATTTATACTCATTCGAGTATAATATAAATAAAATAAATTAAATTATATTCATTTGAGACCTACATACCGATAGGTTACGGTTTTATTTATTTACAGGCTCTATTTAACACTGACATTACCTCGTTCGTGAAGAGTGTGTGTCATGTCGTCCACAAATGCTGGAGAAACAATGACAGCCAGTTTGCCTCATCTCTGTCTGTACTCTGCACATGAAACTAATGTTCAAGTAACTCCACACAAGATCAGCATTTTGATTCTTATTAATGAGTACTTGTCATTGATAAGTAAAGATAAGACTCTATTAACAAGCACGCAGAGAAGAGATTTTGCAATGTTACTGTTAAACATCCTCCAGGTAAGGTACTAAAAGTTTGTGCTTTAAAAACAGCTAGTGCTTGTTCATGCTATAATTAAATTAAATAAGTGAAGACAAGAACTCGACTTACACAAAGTTTTAATTGTAAAATTAAATACAAATTTCCTGATCATGTGACAGTTCTTTTTGAAGCTGCTATGACAGTATGAATGTTTCATCAAGGTGCTTCTCAGCGACCTGTGCTTTGAAGCATTAGATGGTTTTAACTTTATCATCTCATTACATGGTTTTAACTTTTCAGTGACTTTTGCTCTGAGCTAATCCGAACTCGCATCGATCGCATATCATCCCAAAACGACATTGTTCAAGTACTCATCATTAGTTTATAAATACTCTCCCACTTAATACACATTTTTTTAAAAAAATAACAGTGTAGAAAGCTTTTATAGCAAACAGCATAGAAGGGAGTATTGACTTTGTAGAATATTGGACTGCTATGGGCTGGTTCACTTCTGGTGGTTAGAACATACTTTGAAATCATGTGGACTGTGATAGACTTTTATTAATATTTACACATTGCACTGATATTACACATGACGTACAATCAATAGCCATGCTCAAGAAGAAAAAGCAAGAGCAAATATAAAGCCTAGGCTAGGCCTTTGCAGATCACATGTATCCACTGAGCTTACCTGATTGGCTAGCAAAGCACACTAGCAATCAACACTACCATATATGGGAAGCCCAGCAGATACAGGTGACTGGGCAGCACAGACCAAGGCCACAACCTGGATTAAACTTGATTCAAATAATAAGTTATGTTAACGGTAGATGGCAGCACATGTTGTTATGATATTTTAAATTAAAAATCACAAGTTTATGTTTACTTGCACTCTCTAATTAATGATTATGGTAAAGAGTTCCACACCTAAGTTTGAGAAAAATCATGCCGATACCTTTCAGTTAGGTGTGAGCATCAAAAACTTTTTTATTTGATTTTTATTGGAACTTCAAATTGTGAATTTGAATAATTCAATGCCCCAATTGCTTTCATTCTTTGCCATTCAAACATTTGAAATGTCATGCAGTCAGAACAATTCAATTGCAATTTTTGCACACTATTTTTTAACAAATTATTGCTAGATTAACTTTAGAGCAAAAGCAATATGTGCGATCTTTGCAAGCTGCTGTAAAATGAAAATAAGTAGTGAGAGTGGCAATTATTCACTAGCATTAGCGATCGCCTGCACTCGGCAGTATGCGTATCGGGCCATATCGTAGTAATTTTGGAAAATATTTGCACTGTTAACATGGCTTGTACAAGCAAGTAGGCCTACTTATTTCATTATCCTTTAAGTTTAATGAGTGATCAGCAACACCTTGCAAGAAATATACAGTTTGAAATGTGCAAAATGACAACTAATCTCAAACATATCACTTGAAAACCAGTAAGTAAAAGTAGGTTTACTAGACTGCTATTTTACATGATTCTTAATTTTAGCTGCACAAATCAGTCATTATAGTCTTTGTGGCCATAAAATCTTATAAGTATCCAAGTATTCATGCTACATGCACAGTCTTTGTCATCCCACAACTAAATTGGCTTTTTCACTTTTTTGCACACATTATTATTTTTATTATTTACACAAAATTTATTGGACTGTCTTTATTACTGAATTTGATTCAAATTCAAAATTTTGAAATTTGTTAGCATTCAAATTCAAAACCAAAAATTCTATTCAAATTCGATTTCTGGTAGTATTTGCTCACCTCTACTTTTTGTGTTGTCTTATTGTTAAAAAGTTTGGCACTGTATCCATTTAAAGTGACCTCTTCTCAGATGTAGTACCACATTTCATAGTGGTAAACTTTCAGTAACATGTGCTCTGAAGCAGCAGCATCTTATTATGAACACAGCGTTTACCTCTGCTCAGAAGCTTCATCACATTTCATAATGATAACCTTTTAACGACCTCTTCTCGAATGTAGTACCACATTTCATAATGGCGACCTTTCAGCGATGTGTGGTCCGAAGTATCCATGTTTCATAATGTGATCTTTTTGTGACCGCTGCTCAGAAGTGCAGTATCACAGTTCACAATGATGTCATTGGCTTCTGCTTTGAAGCAGTGTCACATTACATGATGGTGAGCTTTCAGTGACCTCTGCTCCAAAGCAGCATCGTGTTTCATAATGATGACATTTCGTCTATTCTATTAGTGACCTTTCAGTGACATACATGAGGCGTGAATTTCCTTACTGTTTTTCTCATTACTTTTTCCTTGTTTCCTGGTTTTTACGGTTTAGTTAGCAGTAAACATGGTTTCCTCAGCATCTTTTTTATCATCACTTGAGAGTCCTTCCTTATTTAATAAAGTGCATTTTCTGCTAATGTCATATACAGTACAAAGCATAATAACACAAGTTAAATCCTATTTCTCTACAAGTATGTCGGTTTGATCTATTTCAGTTACATATATATGCAGATTATTTGGGACTTAAACTACTGAAGTTACAACATCTTTCTCGACTTTTTTCTTTAACTAATAATATGCTAAGTTTGACATCTTTTTGATGTGATAGTTTCAACCTTAGCAATAAATATCACTCATTTTTATGTATTGTTGTATATTCTCTCCAATTTTTCAGTGTCCTGATGTATCCCTTGAGAAGTTACTAAGTCAAGTTGTAGAAACCGTTGATCAGAATCTTTCCATTGCTTTTAAAAACAGGTTTGCTATTGCCTATCTTAATTTTATATAACTAACATTATAGTTTACTGTGTAGCCTTGCTCATTGATTTTTCACTGCAACAGGGCCCTCATAACTTTCCCTGGACTTCTATCTGTGATTAATCATTAGTATGAGGGTGTAGTAGACTTAAGGGATGTCAGTTAAGTATTGATGGTTTGCCCTCTTGCTTTGTCTGTCATGAATGTTAAATAAAAACTGGTTCAGGATGCGAAGCATTTGGTTATTCACTTATTTAGTTTTTTCAGCCCAACTGCTATGACACTTCATTTAGAACACTATTTCCATTTTTACGTTATGTAGTCTTTACATTATTTCAATAGAATCTCTCCTCTTCACTGCTTCTTTCTCTCCCTCCCTCTTCCTCTCTCCTTCTGTCTCCTGTTTCTTTCTCTTTTCTCTCACCCTCCCTTTCTCTCTCTCTCACTCACTCACTCTCTCTCTTTCTCTCTCACTCTCTCTCCCTCTCTCTCCCTCTCTTTCCCTTCCTCTCTCTACCTCGCTCTCTACCTTACCTCATTAAATTCATTATTAAAGTATTAAAAGCATCTGTATGTAATTTAAGCGCAGTAGTGTGGCACTGTCAACATCATCGGCTCACAGAATTTTTCATATTGAAATAATTCTGATACGTCAAAAAAGCGGTTATATCTCGGACAGAAAATAATGAAAAACGAACGTCTAGTGAGCATGCTCCAAGGCAAAATGATCAAGACGATATAAAAAACTTGTGCTAAGATGTAGATATGTCTTTAGTTGCCGTGGAATCCAAATGTGTGATAATTGACTAGCATTGTTTCTCACACAATGGGTAAACAGCAAAGTTTTTTCATTATTATATGAATGATAACAACATCACGGCAAAACGGATAGCTCTACAGAGTTATTTGCAAGTGAGCAATCCAAAATTGTTTAGCATTACAAGACTATTTAAGTTTGGTCCAACTCTAAAAAAAATTCTCAGCATAGGCCATCAATGCTGAAATTTTTTCTGTGACACCACAAAAACAAACAACAAAAATTATATAATCATGCTGCATTTAAAATTTTCTTTATTTTATAAAAATTGTTGGCTCTGAAAGTACTGACCAATTAACTAATGTGTAATTTAGTCTTTTATTGTGGTGCATTTGCAACATGTTTAAATGCATTAAAACATTTTGTAGCACATTTAAAAGTGAAGCTTATCATCAGTTGATTGTTACTACTTGCATATGACATACTTTTTTTGCTAGAGTTTTGGTTTAGAAGTTAGTTTCAGTACGGCTTTCTGTGTCGACTGTTGAGCCCTTTGTTCAATACGGTAAATTTCACATTATCTGAACAGCTTTTTTCACTTTGTTTGTTTGTTTATTTATGTTTAGTGTTGAACAGATTTATGTGCAAGGCATTGGCAAATTGATGGATACCATTCAAACAGCCCATGGCTTACTGTCTGATTCATCTGCACTTGTACATAAAAGCAGCGTAGTAGGTAAATACAACTAGTCAATTTTACCTGCATTTTAATTGTAATTATTGTGCATTTTTGAAGACTAGCACTGCTGTACAAGCCCATGTGTCAATGCCACATTAGCTTCAGTGGCAAGCAGGTAAGTGATTAATATTAATAATGACATGGTTTGTAACCTACTTGTTTTTTTGTAAATAAATTAAATCTACAAATTTTTATTTATTTTTTGTTTTAACATTTTTCAATTTATTTATGTACTTATAATTTTTAATCCCAGTTTCTCATATTATATATTTTAATTCTGATTTCAATGTTTTAGGCTTTTTTATCAGACGGATGTATTTATCGTTTGAGAAGATGTATTTCAGCCAGATAACGAAGCTCTGTAAGGCTTTTAATAAATATTATAAAATGCATAAAAGTCATCAAGTAACCTTAGACTGCACTGAAACATCGATTGCTGACCTTGGAAATGATCTTGATGAGTCAGAAATAAGCATCCATATTGAAAAGCCAGAAGAAATTTCTGACAGGTTGTTTTATTCTTTCATTATTACAATTTGTTTATTGTTGTGTTAAAATATTATTTTTCTAATGAAATTATGTACCATAGTTCATATCACAGTATCCAGATGTTTTGGCAGCTTCTGCGGATAGTTTTTTTAAATTCTTTGATAACATTATATGATACTAAATTGTTATTTACTGTATTTAAATGAATAAATTAAGTAAAGCAATCGTAAAGTATCATTTATTTAATTATCATCATTGCTTTAATTAAATAGAATGCAGGCTTACAAACTTTTTTATCAAGTTCTATTGCAAAACCTACAAAATACCTAACACAATGATTATGTAATCTCTGGTATGCTGTCAACATTTTAAGTTTTCTATAATTTGTTTGTTTAGAATTTCAAGTGTTTTTCGAAGTGGCATGTATTCACAAAAACAGGCAGAATATTTTATTGCCCAACAGTCCATTCTGCTGCAAAGAAATGAAATTCAAGCGCTTAGTGCAAAAGAGTTGCAGTCTCGTCTTGGGATGCTACTCAAATCCAACCCAGAACTTGCTGAAGCAGTAAGTTTTATTATAGATTTCTATATATTAGAGACCTTAATTTACTAATAGCTAAGCCGCTGCTTAATGTACAAGTTAGTACATCTGTGATATAGAAACATCAGTGACAGAAATTTAATGCCAAATGGTGTAGGCTTGTAATGATACATCAATGTATCATGATATCTTTTATTACAATATGCAAATCGCCAAAGTGCACCCGTATCATGATAATCTGAATCAATGATATCCAGCAAATTAGCACACACTTGATCCTACAATTTGAAGTGAATCAAGATAAAACTGTTTAGTGTAAGTGTAGTAGATACCGTGCAATCAGTGCAGTTGATACAGTTGACTTGATACAGACACTAAAACGATTGACAAGGTGTTTGACAAGTAGTTAGTTACGTTGTTTGCATATAAACTCGTAAAATGGCAAACACGAAACAGAAAATGCATAAGCAACTTTTAAACCTAAAGCGTTTGATATGATTTGTTTTGCTTTTCTGGTGGTTTACAACGCAAACAATAGCCTACACATTATGCAAGTAATAGGTAAAAATGAACCAGTTTGTTGATTTAGCATTTATTATCAACTGCTTCATCTAGTTTTTTTTATAAGCCTGCAAACATAAACTCTGGTGTATTAACATGCGTATTGTATCATGAGGTTAGTATCGTGACTTGGGTGTATCGTTACAGACCTAAAATGATGGTGTTTCACACACCTATTGACATTATTTTTTTATTAATGTTTTTGCAATTTTTCTGCTGATCTGTAGCAGAAAATTTTAATTGCTTTGCTTTTAAATTAAACATAATAATATTATATGTGTACGTTGCTAAAACCATGTATTAATGATACAAACTTTCTATATTATAAAAGATAAGATTTTAATTTCAATGTGATTTATACCAGTAATTTTTATTGCAGCATTTTCTTAGTTATCTGAATAGCTTGCGGCTTCATGATTACTGCCTAGCAGTTGATAGTTTGCATCATTATTTTGACCGATGTTCCCTAAACTCATATGATACAAAGACATCTCGGGAGGAAGCTGGACGCAGCTTTCGATATGCAGCTTTGAATCTTACTGCACTTCATTATCGATTTGGACATAGGTAAGTTTAAACAAGTTTTTATAGGCAAGTAATTTGATTGCATTTTTTTCAAAATAATTATTACGTTTGAGGGAATTACTTTTCAAACTGCTCTTAATTTTGGCAGGCAGGAGGCGCTAGCTGCTGTAAATGAAGCCATTCGTATGGCGCAGGAATCGAATGACAATGTCTGCTTGCAGCATGCTCTTGGTTGGTTGTATAAAATACAACAGACAACAAGCAGAGATGTTGAAGATCTAATGCATCGATCTATTTGTAAAGCAGGAGAGCTAGGATTGTCGGTAATTATGTTGAGAATATTTCTGGATGCACTGTCTTTAATCACTGAAGTAGTTAGCTCCTATTCCGCTAGTCCAAGTTCTTATCTATGTCTGCTCATTGCTCAAGTCCAAATTCTTTAGTTTAGTGGTTGTTAAGCTCGCAGAAAGATGCAACACAAAACTCATATAAAGGCTAATGCAGTGTAACACCATTAAAATAATAATACTGCACTTTTGAATTTAATAACATTTACTGCATCGTTATACACACGATGAAAAAAATTTATTTAATAAATTTTGCTATATTGAGTGATTTTTCATATCCTTTCAATGCAATTTAAACAAGCACATTAGGCATGACAATCGAAATGCCCAGTATTATGTCAAGAATTTTATAGATGTTAAAACAGGCCCATGATAATCAACAACGTTATAGATGTTAAAACAGGCCCATGATAATCAACAACGTTATAGATGTTAAAACAGGCACATGATAATCAACAACGTTATAGATGTTAAAACAGGTACATGATAATCAACAACGTTATAGATGTTAAAACTGGCACATAATTGCTAAGTTGGCATAAATCATAGTCAGTGCTATACAGTAACACTGTATATAAATTTTCACTTCTGTAAACACGTGTAACACACTTGTGAAAGGTTTCTGCCTTGAGGAATTCTGTTCATTTGTGATGTTATAACTGGCTGTGCTCAAAGATGGTTAGTTAAGTTTTTAAGCTAATATTAAATATCATTATCAGAAACGCTTTAGTATTTTTATATTTACTGCATCGTTATACACATGATGAAAAAAAATTATTTAATAGTTTTTGCTATATTGAGTGATTTTTCATATCCTACCCCATTTTAAATTACAATAAAAAGTATACATTTTAACAAATACCAAAGCATTTCTGATAATGATAATTAATATTAGCTTAAAAACCTAACCAACCATCTTTGAGCGCAGCCAGTTATAACATCACAAATGAACAGAATTCCTAAAGGCAGAAACCTTCCACAAGTATGTTACATATGTTTATAGAAGTGAAAATTTATATACAGTGTTACTGTATAGCACTGACTATGATTTATACCAGGGGTGTCCAACCTTTTTGAACTGAGGGCCAAGTGTACAACCTTCAAAGTAGTCGCGGGCCGGATTAGCAATTTCATAACCACAAAAAGACAATGAAGCACAAAATACATTTTATGTTACATTTAAGCTAGAAGAGACAGTCTTGTTTATGCTTTTGATCAGTTTAATGTGAAATCTGGCACTGCTTTTGTTTGCACAAGTAGTCTATGTCTGCTCCAACAGTAGAAGTCGCAATGCGCAATGAAGCTTTGTATTAAATTTTGACAAAATAAGAGAAAGTTCGCGGGCCGGATAGAAACGCATGGCGGGCCGTATGTTGGACACTCCTGATTTATACCAACTTAGCAATTATGTGCCTGTTTTAACATATATAACGTTGTTGATTATCATGGGCCTGTTTTAACATCTATAAAATTCTTGACACATTACTGGGCATTTCGATTGTCATGCTTAATGTGGTTATTTTGAATTGCATGCCGCTGTTTGTTGCTCAAACTAGCTCAGTTTATACAGTAGCATAATGTTTATAAGCAGAAGCTGTTACTACTGTGATATACGAGTCAATAGTCATCTATATTGAGGATAAACATTAAGGAATGCTCACTAATACAGAAGCTGTTCTGATATAGGCATCATACACAGTTCTACAAAAACAGCTACTATTTAATTTAGTAAGCAGGATGTAAATGTTTTGTTAGTACTGTTATTCTCTCATGTCATTTCAGTACCTTGTGTCAGTAGGAATCCAATCATTTACAAGGCACAAAGCTTTAATGAAGGTTTCGCCTGCTAACACTTTTGAGTTCCTAGTTAAAAGCGATATTCTCAACTGTCAAGACTCTCATTTAGATCTGCTTGCAACAAGCTACGCGCAAAAAGCAGCATTGTGGGATATGTACGGCAACAGGTATTTCTTTTATCATTCAGACATATTCTTTAACCTCTTCTTCATTTTGTGGTCAGAGCTATCATATGGAATGAAAGGTACTTGTTCCCACATTACCTTTTCACACAATAGTTGAAAAATGAAGCAAGTCTTTCACTAAAATTCGTGTAAAGAATTTACTGCAGCCCAAGACTATCAATAACAAAAAATAGCTAAGCAGAATTCTGTTTTTACTTCAAGTTATATAATGTATGCTTAATAATGTATAAGTTTTGATACCTTAATTCCTAATTGTGATTGAACAACTTTAATAAGTGACTGCACTGTTGAAGTTAGTTGCTGTCAGCTAGACTGGTTTGAAAAAAGGTTATACAATGTTGCACATATTGTAATAGCATCACACTTAACTACTAAGTTATGATATTATCGTACAAATGATTTCTTCGAAATTTGTCATTTGTAGCAAGTTTATTTTATTGCTGTTATAAACCATTTAAATAAGCTGGCAATTAAAAAATGAAAGAGAACTTTCATGTTAGCATTTCATTCCTATTTCTCCAGATCTATTGATTTTTTCTGCACTCATGACCTTGCCTCTAATGTGAATAGCTAGCTGTAGCAACCAACATTTCGTAATTCTTACCAAAGTGTTAACATTTTACAGTTCAATGATGTCATTATGCAGTCAGACGTTGCTGCACTTGAATCTGTCTGATCCTTCCAAGCAAAATGTGTACTACAATGGAGAGGCAGTGTGTATTGCCTTGTGTAACATGGCATCTTTCTATGCAAAATTGGTTTGTTTCTTTATCACATCTTAATTACATTTACATGATATGTAGAGAGATCGAACAATTATAAACCTGGTCATGTTAACCTGTATTTCTTGGCAAGGGGACATTGATGTAGTTAGGAAAATTGGAATAGCTAGGTAAGTTTATGGCATAGTTATGTCTCCTTGTTAAACAAGAAGTGAAGAAGCAAATGTATGACTAATATTTTGTTGTAATGTGTTCAAATGTGATCTTTTGTTTGAGGAAGCATATCACACCACTTCAAAAAGTAAATTTAAGGGTATTAAGCATAATTTCACCTAAAACAGTACCATAGTGTAACATTAGACTTAAGTGGAATATTTATTTATTCTAAATTGGTATGTATCTTTTTCAGAACTCTGTAAATTTCGTTAATGTTGTAATTTTGAAAATGGTACGCAATGTTTATATATATAGTTGTAGAAAATGATTTTGTTGCAAATATTCTGTCAATGAAGCGAGTGACTATGTATTGCTGCTTTGTCTGTTTAGGGTGACACTCACACTTCACTAGAAATTTTATCACATGTGCGACAGAACTTTCCAACTTACAGCAATCATGCTCATCTGTGGATGGAATGTGAGCAAATAATAAAGTTCCATAAATGCCTCCTGCAAAGTGAATTCCAAGCTGCTGAACAACATGCCAACAATCTTGCTGCTTTAAACCTACCAGAGAGTTCTTTAAAGTAAGAGTTTGTAATTAATCTGCTGTACCACTAGAACGAGCAGGAACAATGCCAATTCAGTGTGATGATATTTACCTGTATAATGCATTACAGAGTAATTTAGATATAGTTTCTTTAATTTATTTAAAGCTGTGTTTTATTTAAAACAGAAATTGAAAAGCTAAAATGGCCACGAATACCAACATAGTGAATTTATTGTATTCTCCAAATGTTTTGTGATATGCAGAACGTTTGCAAACCACAGTAAATTGGTTATCACTATACTATTATCCGTGGTCATTTTGGTTTTGTTTTTCAATTTTTGCTCTTATTGAGATTCTCCAAAAATAAATTATTCATTTTATTTAGCCTGCTGACTTTTTTATTGCTCTTCTGTTGCAGCATGTGTTATGAAGTAAAGAGCTTCACAAATTTGTTTATAATAATATATTTTTCAGTGACGTGTGGTACCCGATCGCAAAAAACTTCGGGCGCACTACCTTCTTAATGTCTTGATTATTTGTTTCGTGGGTGAAGCCACAAATTGTGAATGTTTTTTGCATCCCTGAGCCCCACTTTCCTTTATCGACGTGATGGGATAAGGTTAAAGGAATTTTTTTCTGAGAATCATCCTGAGTTTGATATGATACTGCGCGAGAATAACTCTTCTATGTGTTGGTCTAGGAAAGTTGCTCATAATACGAAACAGTCGTTAAACTCGCTGCTAAGTAACGACATTAGCCTTCTTTGTAGGCTGTACGTAGTATTTATGATCTGTAACTAGGAAATTTTGTAGCAGTTTGAAAACTTTTGTTAATTATTGTTAATGTCGAATTAGTAATTAATAATTAACAGTCATTAAACTCTGGAAAAATTTTGCGCCCTCTCGCACTTTTGCCCAGCGATGATTGCCCCCTGTCGCCACTGCCCTCCCCCATTGCTATGCCTCTGATATTTTAGGATAATATCTTTATCCTAATACATGAAATGATGCATACAAGCACTTCACCGTAAAGATGGCGTAAGTGCTGTTAAAAAAACAGCAAAATATAGAATTTTCTCTCTTTATTGTTTTCAATTTTGGTAGTGTAGTTATCATTGACTTTGAGAAGTATTTTGTAGCTGTCAGTTATGTTTGTTTAATAATCTTTTTTCAACAGAAAAGCTTTGCTATACATCGCTGTTGGTCGGCAACCTGAAGCATATGATCTACTGCAAGTGTTGAAAGAACAATGTAGCGAGTACAATCGAATGCAAAGTAGTGAATATTCTAGTGATTTTCATGCCAGGTATTGATTTTAAGTAAGTAAGTAAGCAAATAAGTAACTTATGCAAGCAAGACTGTAAGAGCATCATGGATATGTGTGCTTGCAAGCCAAAACCATGCATAAGTTGGCATAGTTAAATCTACGTTATGCTGCTTCAAAGTAGAATGCACCAAAAATTTGGTCAAATGTCAATTTTTTGTTTTTTATAAAAGCAAACTGTAAATATATTAGACGTTTATATTCTGGCATCAAATTGTTAAGAAAATGTTTCAAAATACTAAAAATCTAATTTTGTAACCCCATACCCACTTTTCTGTATAGAAACTAGTGTTACACTTGAGAAAAACTTGTATATTCAAACTCCAGTTGTAGCTCTTGGAAGCTGTCATTTTGCTTCGTCTTTTTTCTGTTGCCAAGCCCAGATCTGCGTCAAAAAGAGCCATCTACTGGATTTAAACATAACAGCAATGAGTTCTTGCAAAGTTCAACCGACCAACATTTGTACTGTTGCTAAGTGTTTCGCAGAAACGCAACAAAAAACAGTGGCTAACTTTAACAGCGATTTTCTCAAGATTATGATTTTCAGTAAGCAGCCTGCACCTCATCTTCAATGTGGATTATCTCAGCTTAGAAATAAGATAGAGTGATGAACTTGGTATCAAAATGATCCTCATGAAATTGAGATTCAGGATATGTGAATAACTAGAAAAGTTTAATTGCTGACTTTTGGACGATTTTGCTATGCAAGCACACATATGTTATTGGATGGTGGCTCCCATCTGCGAAATGCATTGGCAGGCATTGTCGCTCACGCTGATTTGCAGTCAGTAAAGCAATTGATGGCTTGCTGGTCAGATGCTATTATACTCATTCACTAGAAATTTGTCAGGTTTATGTTGAGGTCCACTAAGTTAATTTGACAAAATTATTAGTGTTTAGGCTGTGGAGAAAAATAAATGTTAGAATTAGTTACTTTGTGGATTGAATTTGAGTTTTATTCAAAATTACGTTGCCTTTCAATCTCTGCTGAACGCATCATGGATAACGTCAGCAGGAAGTCGCTACAATGACTGATAACTAAAGGAAGGTTAATAACGTTGTTAACAAAATGAAGTTATCTTTTTAGTCGTATTTAATTATTTTTGTATGTTTATTTGTCTGTTAGTTTGTTTAATCTGTTTGTCCTGTAATGAGCATTTCCTATAAATTCAATAAAGCTTCAGCCTGTGACCTCAAAAGTGATTTAAAACAAGTTTTTGCTTATTGCAGTAGAGTGTATATAGCCAAAGCTTAGCACTTTTTATCCTGTTGTACTTGAAAGCAATGGCATTTGTGTTAAGGTCTTCCTGCAATGTTGTAGCTTGATAGCAAGCATTTAGCTACAGTTTTTTAAGTACAGCTCAAAAAATTATGACAAAATTATTCATTTTAATTATGCACTATCCATTGTTCCTAAGCAAATTAGCATCCAGTGGATAGGATGTCCAGTAGATCAGATTTAATAATATTGTTTCATAGGTGCTGTGTGGTCAACACTCATGAGAAGCAACTTTTCATCTATACATATTTCTTTTGCAGAGTATTAATGACAATTTGTCAGTATTACTGTCAAATTGGAATTGCAGAACAAGCAATTACGTACCTTACTGAAGCTATTGTGATCTGTAGAGAGCATTACAAACATTATATGGAGGCTCTTGTAACTCTGCATCTTGCAAATGTACAGGTAATTTGCATTTTATGTGAGAGATTGCAATTGCAGTTGCATTATTAGTACTTAGGCATTGCTGCATGTATTAGTCTTATCAACAATGTCTAGTAACGTCAAGCATGTTGTTTGCATTTTCATGTTAAATGGCTCTTAACTGATCTTGAATATTTTGGAATGATCGAATAACTTGTTTTGTGTTAGAACAAAGCTCTGTATCCATTTTAATATGAGGAATAGGAAAAACATTTATTTTAGTTGCCATACGCCTAATTTACCTGCTTTAGAGCCTGTGTCTTTATTTTTTATTTAAACTAAGGCATGCCTAAATTCAAGCATGAGTGCCTTTGCATTTTAACGTGACTAACCTGAGCAAGGTCTGTGCATCAGCACTCTGTATAGCCACTCAGCTGGAAAATCCTAGTGACTTAAAGTTCGAAGTACTGTGGACTCAGCATGATTTGCAGAAACATTGTCAGTTTAATACACACTTTCTCAGCTGTCTACCGGAAGTGCAAAACAATCAGAAAACTAATGGTTAACAACAAAAACAGCAACAAAACAACACAAAATGTATTATATTTACAAATTTAATCAGATAGCTTTCAAATATGTTGCATTCATCATCACTCAAATAAACAAGATAAGATCTTAGAACTTTGAACAGAATGTAAAAAACAATAACAATAATGTAAAATAAAAGGGTAAAACAAAGACAAGGGAACAAGTGCTTCATGTGTTCATTGTTGTTACAATGGAATTTAAATCTGGCTTGCCAAATTTAGTTGCAAACGTTCTTTTCTAATAGCCATTACATGACAATGTCCATATTTTAAAGTCGTTGTCACAGAAATAGAGTGACCAGTGATATTACCTGCGTGCTAGTCTGCATGTTATTTGGATTGCAGAATGTATAACAGTAAATTTTCATGTGAGCACCAAGATTGACTTGTAGTATTTTCTCAGTAGTTCTTGTGGATATTCAAACACAGCCGCATATTATTGTTTCATTCTATTTCCTCGGTACTTACTCAGAGTCTCAGACAGGCCCTTAATCAAGCACAGACTCTGAAACAAGGAAGTACAGTAATCAGTAACCTGATTGAGTCAATACTACAGTTGTTGTTTACAGTTTCTAATGAATATGCCAAATCAAGCTCAAAGGCTGATAGAAAGTAAAATCATCAACATTTTGGCTGGTAACTCAACTATGGACAAAGCGTGTGCACGTTATTTGTATGCAAAATGTCTGGTAAAAGCAACTAATAAGAACCAAAGACAAGAGCGGCATAAAGGTATTAAGCAAGTTTACATTTCCTTAATGGTTCCTATTTCATTATCTTTGTATGTTGCTTTCAGGAATGGATTTGTTGTGACCCTTTGTCTTGATTATTACCATGATCATGTAACATTTATTTGTACTTGTCCACATTCTTCAAATAGAAAAAATATCAGTTCTATCAGTTATCCCTCCCCCTCACAGAACTGCCACATTTTTGATCATGCCAATATAAGTTTTATTATAGCTCATCTTGCAGGGCATATTATCTATAGTGACTGAGCAAATGTTGCCAGACTGTATTTGTAATGTATTCATTTGAAATCTTTCGAGGTTTCGAATCTAATTGCTAAAATATTAAATATGTTAACCACAGTTCAGCATGCAGTTTGTTAATAAGAATTTCACGCTAACTGCTAACTGCATAGCAATGCAATAAAATATTTTGACTTAATCTATGCAGGTTTCCTGATCTTGATATATACTAATTGAAAATTGCAAATTTTTACAGCATTATCCGTAGCTACCTCTTTACTAACTGGTGCTATAGCTGGATTTAAGATGATGCAAGCCTTTAGATATCTAAAAGATGCATTGTACTTTCAGGTATGGTTTCATTGTGCAACTTTATTAGCGAGAGTATTTCAATAAACTGTCTTTTTCATAATCAGTTGTCCTTAGACAACTGCAGCCACATCTGAGCAGGAGCCTCAGCCTTACACCTTAACCCACTCAAAAGATTACAAAGTAATACTGTCAATTTAATCAGGCCTATTATGGAATTAAGCCTGTAATTTAGCGGAAACCCGTTACTGATATAAGGCACTTTTATCGCTACAAAAAATTATGAAAGGTGTTCTTAAGATCTGCCTTCATTGGTTTCAAGTATAAATATATTTTTGCCCACGAACCTTGTATCATAAATTAAATTATGTGGAAGTTTTTTTCCTACTCATTACAACTTCACCTGCTTCAAGAATGGGAGCAGGTAACTCGTCTTGTCACTAAAAAATCAATGAGAGTTCTAATTTTAGGAACATGTATCCAGGTTTTTTTGTTCTATTCCTTCACCTTCAGCCTTGATTGGAGTGACCTGTATAAAAAGGTCATAATATTAAACAAATTTTCAATCAGGCGACTACAAAGATCCAGGTACAGTTTCAGAAATTTTACTTTCCTTTAATGGAACAATAAAGTGAATATGGAGGGAAATTAGGAATGTCTAGTTAATGCATATAAACAAAAAATGCATGATACTCACTGGTTAATAGTCCACAGTCAGACAAGGCTTTGTGGATTTATTAAGCAACTAGAATTATAAACCAAACCATGTACTGTTTATTTTTGATGTAATGAGATTCGAAGTCATTCCATTCAAAATTTTTGCTTGTCTCTTGTATAGAAAATTTTTGCATCAAAATAATTGCAGTAAAGTTGTTGAACGTCTCAGAAGTGCGCTGCTAGTATACGTAAGTTGCTAATTGTTAGTAATCATAAAACAGCTGATGCTAGCCACTGAATGATTCATTAGCTACTAGACGAACTAACCTTTCAACATGACGTTGCAAATGGTACGCAAACACTTACAAATAAGTGTACGGGCAACAGGCATGACAAAAAATCTGCAGTACGCAATAACCAAGTATGCTGTATACAAAGTGATTTTTTTATATTGGTTAGATGAATGATGAGTTTCGTTCCTTTTTCTGTGTTCACATTACAAATGTATGTGCAATAAACAATGTTTGCTATAATGGTGTTGTATTGTGTTTATAATGAAGCTAAACATTGAAAGGATGAATCTTGAAAGAAGTGTAAACTCTTTCTATAAAATTGAGTGCTTTTGCTGCAAAAAAGTACTCTAGTTATCAAATATTTCATGAAGTAATGTAACTTAAAGAGTTTGTAGCAAATTTGTACTGTAAGCTCAGGTCTCATAAGGTTTTCATAAAAAATATTGTTGCTTTTTTAAAGTAATACTGTTGCAAAGCGCTATGTCTTTCCTTGAAAAGAAGTTTAAATTTGGTGCTTCTAGATGAAAAAAATCCTGCTGTAAATGTACTAAAGTTTTAATTATTAGAACTCGACGATAGATCTTTGTGTCATCATTCTGTAAACTTACTAATTTCAGAACTGAATCAATCGCAAACCATGGTCAGTTAGGATAAAAACTTGTAATCAAAGGGCTACTATTGGTCTGGAACATGTTGTCAATAGCAGTTTTTTATTTAAATCCATCGAGCAAAGCAGCAGCAGTCGTTTGCACAAAACTCAGATTTGTTGAGAAAGAGGGCAGAATAAGGATAGCTGTGAGGGAATTAATACAGTAGTGCATATTTTTACAGCGCAGAATGCATGCCTGCAGTGCATTTTCGGTAATGTGCCATTTTGTACTTCAAATATCATTGTTGTCATTTGTTGGTGGTAAATAGGTAAAACACATAATTTATAGCTGATTGATAATGTGTGTCTATTTTCAGGCACTTGTGAAAAACGAACTTGGATGCACTGAAGAAAGAAACGACTGTGCGTTAAAGTTTAAGAAGTTAAATCAACAATATCCAACATTTTCAATGCATAGGAGTCAAATCATTGGCAGTTTATTATAGCAATACTAGAGAAATAATTGGAGAGAGCTGCTTTACAAATTTCTATACTATTCATGAATGACAGGGAGAGCTGCTGTAAAAACTTCTAAACCATTCGTGAATAACACTCGGTGCCATGTGGCACTGTACGTCTGTAACAAGAACTGTAAAAAACTTCCACTGTTTTAGATACAGGTGCAGTTTGTTTACAAAAAGAAAAAAACTGAAATTTGGGTGCTGAGTAGACTTTCACAAGAGAAGATCTTTAAGTTCTAGTAGCTGTACATTATCTGTAGCTGCACAAGTATTTATACAGGGGATTACAGCCTGTTAATTTCTGTTAAGTTTTACTGAACAAACTACCACTACATGTAGGAATATATGATGCAATAAACTTGACACACTAGTTGACATGAAGTTGCAGCTGCACTACTCAGTCATTGGAAGATGTTGTTTGGTTACAATGGCATTTCCATTTGAATTTTTTGTTATAAATATTTAAATATGTAAGGCTGTCATATCATGTGCTTACCTATATTTGTGATGACTGATTGAGAAAAAAATCATATTTTCTTACTTGGTGCTTATGTAATTTTTGTTCTTATTATAAAAGTTGATATCATCAAAACCACAACCATACTAGAGTCACATGAACAACAGTAAACATTCTATACGAACACTTTTGGATACGTGTATTTTGAGTTTCGTAAATGAGTCCTGCTGTCTTTTAGGTGACGCAAATGTCATCCTACATTAAGTATACACTCGCAAAGGCGAGGTCCAAATATCCTTGGAACAATTTTAATTTGTGCTATCCGATGTCCATCTTAAGGAAAAGCCACACAATACTGTGCAGCTAAGTAACAAGTCTGTCCATAATTATAACATGACTCACAAGATTCATCACCAATCTAAAGTCTTATGTTACCTAAATTAAACGTGATCGCAGCTGTGCTACTCTGGTTAAATTTATTAGCTAAATTTTTAATCTTTTGGTCAATCACATTAGGAATTCACCAGACTCGTTGACATTTTTTATGCACTGATAAATTTTAAAAAAATGCGCGGTATGGCAGAAGATTAAGGACGTTTACTGTGCATGAATGTTTTGTGTCTGCCTGAGTTCAATACTCACTTTAGGAGGTTTCATGTACCATTACAAATGCTGGCTATTTACCTCATACAGAAAGGATAATTGTATCTAAATGTGGCTGAGACACCTGTGCTGGTTCAGTGACTCATCTTAGAAGGATATCTTTAATAATGAACCAGGCTCCAGACAAACTTTTCCAAATGTATAAAAACTGCATAAAGTTATATATATAAAGAAAAGTTATCTGAATTAGAATTTGGAAACTTGAGTTATTTTCGTCGCCACATATTTACGACATACATATTTATTGCATATTATTTTTTACCAATGCAGTTATGAATTAAACGTTTGTGTGCTTTTAACAATTACAAACATAATATTTTATTTAATTACTAGGTTGCACAACATAACCTTCTAAATGCAAGTAAACTGAGTTACATCGTAAAAACAACATAAAAATGTTCTAACTTGTTAGATTATAATTGGATATTTTTCAATTATGAAATGACTCATAAAAAAATCTTAGTACTTTCAGTTGCAGAGTGTTATGCATGCACATGCATATCACATGCACATTATCTAAGGTCTGTTAAGGTTAATGAACGAGCAAGTTGATTTTATAAGATTTTATGTGCTCAAGGCTGACAAATGTACAATACGTGCCCAAATCTAAAATAATCTAAATGTAGTAACTGCCTTACCTAATGTATTTTAACTGTACACAACTGAATGGGCTTGCCGACTTGATAACACAATATTTATGAAAATCATGTCAGAAAGTCGCTTGTGCTTTGTTTGATAAATTCATGGTGTTTTATGAAGTTTTACAAATTCAAATTTAAAGTTCATTATCATCAGTTAGCAATATTTCCAAGAATTTTAGAGTTCAGCATTAAATTATGGATTAGTGGCACTTCCTAAACTCTAGAAATAGTTCAAACAAATGACAACTGGTAATTACACAAATCATTAATTTAAAGCTGAGAAAGCTTACAAATTAGATGGTAAATTGCTCCTCATCGGTCAGTCATTTTTACTAGGCAGACGTACAACACAGTCAGTACCAGGATAGACTGGTAAGTTCAGGCCATACCGTTCTTCCATTTCTGGTGGAACAAATCTTCCACCAAGCCAATGATACCTTCCTGTAAAAAATCTGGCACAATGCTTTGGTGCTGTTAGCGAAATAAGACAATCTGGTTGTAGTCCATCTCCTGGATCTCCACTCTCGACATCCCAGCCAGACGGTATGTCAATGCTACACGTAGGAAAACTGATCTGCTTTAGCTTATCCATCAACTCCAGAAATTCACCTCGGACAGGAGGCTTGAAGCTAAACCCAAACACAGCATCTACACAGATATCAAAGTTCTGATCGAGTTCTTCAATGCTTGGTAAACTATCCAAGAAAGGAATCTCCATTTTATGACATTGAGTCACTAAGTTGTGAAAAAACGGCTTGTTAGTTGGTTTTGGGTAAAAGATGCTCGGCTTGTATCCAAACATTTTTAAATGGCGAGCACAAACTAGTCCATCTCCTCCGTTATTGCCTGGCCCGCTTGCAATCAGCACTCTTCCCATCTGATCAGCACCAATTGGATAGGATTTAGCTACTGCAACAGCACAACTGATTCCAGCATTTTCCATCAGTTGATCCAAAGAAAAAGCATACTCATTGAATAATTCTTGATCTATTTTTATGGCTTCTTCCTGTCCAAGGTACTTAATTTTCGACATGGCTGCTGCTGCACTTCTGTATCTGACTGCAAAAAGAAACCGCATTTAACCTCACTCCACTGGCTCTGCAATAAAAAATAAAATTAAAATGCAATGTATCAAAGTTTAGTTTGATTACAAAAAAACAGCATTTTTACCCACTTTACTAGAAGCTTTGTAATGCTTCTAGACACAGCTACTTACAATGCTGGCAATTTCAAACATCTGTAAATGGGCATTATTAAAGGAAAAGCGAACGATTGTGTAAACATTAATTCAAAATAAAGAATGCTCTAAAATAATGAAAACTACAATAGTTTTTTTAAATCAAAGCCTAGATTAAATAATAATTACCTTGGATACTCAAGTTCTGTTAAACTTTCAAAGCTAAGCGCGACTCAGTGAATCTACTGAGATTGGCAACGGTGCCTTTTTGTCACATGCGCATGGCAGACAAATAGAAGGCGGCACCGTGATAAACCATGATACCGTGATAATGAACTGCAGCATTAGTTTCTGACGTCATATGACGTATAGCCCATTTTCGTGACATCACGCGTTTAAGCTGCCTGCTTTTGCATAAACTGTGGTTAGCTTCTGACGTAAGCAATAGCTGTGTTCGGTTGCCGTTAATTAACTTTCTAAGCTAATTATTCAAATATAAGAAACAATTGATAACTTTTATAGGCAAGAAAATGTATATTTAGGACAGTAAATTAAAATGAGATGGAGTCTAAACAATCGTTCGGCTTTCCTTTTAGATTTTAGATTTAAGATTTAACTCTTGAAAATGGTGACAATAACATCAATCTTTAGTTTTATTTTCCTTTATTTAATTGTAATTAAAAGTTTAGGAATGAAACAGATCCAAGGACATTTGAAAGAACTGCCTACATTATACATAATTTCGTGGACTGGATTCAAATTTTTACTACATTTAAAAACGGCAGATTGAATTGTGATAAACACTCTCAAAACACCCTCTCAACTCTAAACACGGCATTCATATGACCAAAATAGTTGCACAAATGTATAATAAAGTATAATCCACTTATAATGAGGCCTATTATAAGGGGGATACTATGGTTGTTACGAATAAATTTAAAATTCTGCCAAATCTTAGGCATAAACAATATTTTTAAATCTTGCTTACAGAGAGCTCCAGACTCCTGTATTACTAGTTTTTGCTTATTGCAAAGAAATTTAGCTGCCCTGTGATTGTACTTAGCTTGTATATAACCAGCACAAATGTTCTAAAACAATGTGCTTGGACGATGCGCTGTATCACCAAGAGCTAAAAGGTTGTCACATGGCATCTCTGGAGACTAATTTATTGACTGTACATGACACCTATGCAAAACACAACTCAGTTTTTAACAAACGTCCTCACTGAATGAATGAAATCAATGAATAACATCCACAGCAGGGTTTACAAAAGGAACTTGCCAGCAGTTTTATGTAGAAATTTTTTGCACGAATAATATGCCTTAATCCCAGACAATAATAGAGTCTAGACAGTATTAATTAGTTAAAATTTAGGGCCACTGAGCAAACCTATTATATTTTTATTTGTTCTAACTGACCCTTGAAAATTTGTCTTATGCTATCTTTGGAACTTAGTTAAAATACCTGGGCTTTCCCAGTTAGAACGGCAACATTGGGTTTGGTGCGGCTAAGATAAACAAGGTGGCTAATAATCAAAACAGCCTAATTTAAAGCGCTGCATGTTTTTGGCTAGATTAGTAATCCTAGTTTAATCAGACTACTCGTTACAATGGCGGTATTTTAAATGGCAGTTTAACAGTTTGGAAAAGTAACGAGTAGTCTGGTTACTAGATTAAACAAAGTAATTGCATCATACATTGTGTTGGAAACATCTTTCCAATTGGACAGGTATAGTTACATGTTACATATATTATTTTACGTGAAGCTAGTTAAGAAGTATTGCAAGTATAGCAGGAAAATAAACTTGTTGCTTAATTGTAATGAATAACTTTAAATCCAAGTGAATCACTACTGTCATAACCTCATTAACTACGTAATTATCTAAATGTATATGGTAGTATAAGAGTGTAAGCAGGAAGTAGATACTTGGGGAAAAACTTGTCTGGTGCATGAAATCCTTGAAACAGGTTTTCCCCGTGTTATAATAATTTCTTACATGTTTATAACTAATTTGTAGCCAATGTATAGGCAATTTAGTGAGTACTTATAGGATATGAAACTGAGCATAGCTAGAGAAATTAGTACTAACATTTATGACTGTAACTCAATACGATGTCTAACAGTATCATATTTTAACATGCCATCTAATATTGTACAATTGTTGTAAATAAGGAATTGCAATCACGATGTTTTAATTTTCGTCCTTTGCTTTTATTTATCTCTAGCTAGGAACAACATTATACTAATAATATGCTTTTTGTGAATTTCCTTTAGATAAAAAAATCTTCAGTCTGACAGCTTAAAAAATAACTAGAACTTTTACAAGTTCGCAACATGGTGCCAAAATGCACTGTGCCGATTTTTCAAGTTCGCGACACATTATCATAAAAAGTAATCTGATTGCACTAATGCATTATGTGTTACTTCTCAACACTGTTGCCTTATAGCCTTCATTTCCAACCTCAAATTGACCTTGGCTATAACGCGGCTCTGTTATAGTGAGCAAATTTTGCTGGTCCTCGGAAACTCGTTATAAACAGATTACACTGCACATAGATAACATAACATCAATGGATGCTATAAATAACATGTCACTAAAGACCAATCAAAGTTGATTTATGAAGTTCACTGTAACACGATGACTTTGATTAAAAAGTTCCTAGTCCTCACCAAGCTTGTCATAAAACATGTGTAATCATATATACAATTCATGCGAAACTCAATAACAACTAAACCCACATACGACACTTTCCGGAAATGTGGTCTAATATATTTTCAAGTTATCATTCTCTGCTTGTTTAGTGTTTTAACCTCAGAAGACTATTCATAATAATGGAGCAGATTTTGCTCTCGCCACAACCATTTACATCGAGTAAGCGCAATCATGAGCCATTCTGAGCCACGCACATCACTCACACACATTATGACAAATCATTCACTTCAAAATTGTGAGTTGAACACTTGGTAGTAAGAAACTAAAGCCATTTCATGAGTTTATAATCTCTAACTGCCAGACTCTGACAAATCTAAAAACAATTGCAGGGAATTTAATGTAAAGCTTAAAAAGATCGATTTCCTCTCGCGCCATCAGATTACTGTAGCACTTGTATTGTCAGGTTTGTCTGTTTGAAATTTATAAACTGTTAACAGAAATTAACATTATCATTACTCAAGAGATTCCCATATTCTGAGTCGAGTAAACAGTGACTCAAGGCCACACATGATTGTAACTGTAAAAATTATGAAGAAAATTATCACCTTAAAGAAATTTAGCTAAACGACAAAAGCCAACAGCAATATGAAGTTTTTTTGACTTTTTTCTGACTAGATTTACACTCACCGTCCTTATCAAATGGAATTTCAACTGGTGGCAATGGCTCGGGTTTTGGTTCCCGGGTCATCAGATAATAACCAATGTCATAAAGTGGCTTCGCAAACAAAGCCGAGACACAAACAAACATAGATATCCACACGAATCGCCTAGGGTTCTTCAGTTTTTTACCAAAACGCTTATCAAATTCAATGAATGGTTCGTAGTAGGATTCATCAAACCGAGGCTCTTCAGACTCCACAGAAGACTGCTGAGGTGATCGTGGCTTCATTTACTAAACACCTAGCAAAAAGAAACACTCTACTATTTATATTTACTTAAGAGAGCAAGTAAAAGATTGTTTATATTATTTGCTTTCATCTGTTCCTTTCATAAGTACAATCAGAATAAAATATGAACTATGAATTTTATTTCACACATCAATAAATTCAAAATAAAATAATTTGAGTAGTGCGAGATGAATTTACGACCATACGGTCATTCATATACTCACCTTACTTAAATGAAAAAAAAAGATTATAATTATGCATGCTTCTGTAGATAACTTAATAATGCAAATAAGGATGATGCAAATAATGTAATAATAGCAATGGCATAAGAGCATCAACAGCAAGCCAGTGACAGCTATTACTTCATTTTATTTTGTTAGAAAGACTGACCACATTTATACATATATGAAAAGATGATAATAATAAGTTATGGGGTCTGGGCAGTTTACTTGTGCCATACATCACATATGTCAAATAAGGCTTTAAATTTTCCCCAGCAGTGTTCAAGACACAGTTCTGAAAAGCAATGCACTTCCGACATTGGCCAAATTTTGAAAGCCTTAAACTGGAACAAAATTCTTATTTTAGTAATTTTACACGAATTACTAAACAATTTTAACAAATTTGAAACTAGGAATTACATTAGTAAAAGACATTTAGTTGAATCCCATTAATATAATTTTCACGGGACCAGAATATTTTTTCGTATTACGTGTGTTTCGTATTATCGATTACACGTATTTTTACTTCTAATGTAAATAGCAGTTAACAGACGTGTAGTCTCTTCACGGGTTTTCGTTTGTCAGGGAGCACAGTTTAAGCTTGTTTAACCCCCCGTTTCGCAAAATTATATCAATGTGTTACCAGTCAGTAGTATAAACTCTAAAGCAGGCAAGGGGTTAATGGTGCCTGAGAGTCTATGGTATGTTAATACTGCAAATGTGTAGTCTGTAATGTACTGCACACCACAATGTTAAGTGCCCACCTACAGAACAAAACTTTACTATGGCCGCTGCTATGGTATAACAATTGCATACGTGCAAGTGAAGCCTAGCTGTTTAGGGAAGGCAGACAGTAACAAGTACTAGTTTTAAACTATAAGGGCAAATTTTTATCACAGTGGGAAAACGTTTTGGAAATCAACAATTTGACTGCAGGTAGTTGTTTCTACACTCATTTCAATGACAAAAATTTTTAAATTGTAAAAATTTTTAACCCCAAAAAATCCAACAAAGTAGAAATGTGCTACAATTAACTCACTCACGTTTTATCACTAAGTTTTGAAAAAATCTGTAATTTTACTGTTTTGCATTCTTACAAGCAAAACTTGCAATGAAATCATCAAGATTTTAAATGTTGCACTGAATATCTGGCTGAATGACTTATTAAACTGTGTTTCAAGTTTAAACTAAACTATGACAAAATATTGTGTCTGCATGATAACCTACGTGCATTACACTATGACACATAATGTTGTAAAAAACATAGTTCTGGTTACCGTGACAACAGGTGAAGAGTGTCTAGTCTAGACTGGGTGCAACACAGCAGAAATCCTATTAAAAGTATATTTGTATTAAAATTATATTGGCGGGCGTGTAAACAGGGTTTGCGTAATAATGATTTTAATATTAACCATACGTGGTGTGATGATCGGTTATACCACCCATCATTGTCGCAACACCTATTTTGATATATCTTTCCTATGACGTTGTACGTACATAATCAATGACCTAATTACCTGATTGATTTGTTGCACTGTTTATTTAAACTTATATTACATTGTGTGTTTTTGTAAGATTTTGACAGTAGATGGCTCTGGCCACTTATTTCTCTGCTTACCTGTAATTAGGTTACCTGAAATTCGAATACCAAATGGCTTCAACCTGTTTTGGGATCTTACTACAGAGTTCGTGTTTTACACTAGTTATGTTCTGACTGTCAAAGTTACAGGGTGGTGGAGTTTTGCTGGTTAGTCCACGTCCTGAGGTTATTTTAGATGGCTGAACGCCAAGTTTGGTATGAACCTGTCTTTAATGGTACTCGTATGCAGTGAGATGATTTGTCACAAAGACAATGGTTTTGTCTACTTTTGTTTATTCGTTGTTTGCTGTGATGACACTGTCTTGACATTCAAGAAGCAAGTGTTTGGTAACCATATTTCTACCTGCAGAATAGGACTCAAATTCTCGCTGAATAGTAGTGGAAAACCAGTTGAGGACCAGTTATACCTGGACCAATTGTCTGTCTGTTTGTCTGAACTAAAGGTTCTGTTTGTCACCCTGCAAAAGGACGATATTTGGCTTTATTACTGGAAGGCTGAGGCAACCAGGTACGAGTTCAACCGCTGGATTGCTGGAGCAGTTTTAAAGCGTGGTCCATGCAGAGTGGCAGAGAGGCTGGGTTGATGACCACTGGCAAAGAGCTGCTGGCGAGGACGTGGCTGACTGCTGGAGATGAAAAGTCGGTGTGGCATGGTTGGAGACTCAAGAGCGTGGTTGATAGATCCGGAAGCCTGATGAGAGACAGAAGCGTAGCCGGCCAACGTTACTTTTGGGGGAATTAGGTATTGTTCGAAATTGTTATCAATTTAATTTGCTATTGTTGTTTTACTGATTAAATTCTAAATCTAAATATTAGCTTTTAGTTCCGTTTTCGTTCTGATTAAATAATTTGCACGTGCACACAAGTGTTTCACCAGTGACACGGATTCACGTAGCCTACACAAATGAATGATTATCCTGTAGATTTAGCATATAAAAGTGACGGAAACGCTCGAGAACCCTGAACACAGTACTCTGATTTCTTAACGTCCTGACTTAGTTATTACACGGCGTCACACGTGGTTACATAGGTTTTACTATAAGCTTGGCAAGAACATAATAATAAAATCGGCGTACTACCAAGAGTTTCATTATAAGCCGGGATTGGACTGTATTACTATTACTCAGATTAGTGAAATAATTAAAAAACTATGCCATAATTATATCGCTTAGAAAACATTTATTAAATTTGCAAACACCTTTGTTACAATGTTAAAAATAAAGAATACATTCATCGATCATTCGATACACCTACGTCCACTTACTGATTTACTCAGTATAACTTGTTGACTTAGGAATAATTATAAATTATCAGGCTTATATCCTTCCTTTTTCTTAAAAGTGATAGGCATTTTAAAGGTACGAAAGCCTTTGCAAGAAATGTCTCTAAAACTACACTGGATACGCAATTAATGAAAATGCTCTCGGCACACTACACATCACCAATATTATTATTAATATTAACACCTCTCACGCGGCAAGCCTTAAGTTAAAAATCGTTTGCCAACACCGAAAGGAAAACTATCTGCATAGTTGATTCCGTTTGTGAAGAACCTACCAGTTTTCACTCTTAATCCGATTACTTTAGTTTAAAATAGAGAAAACAGAGTAATATAACAATAGGCCTAAAACATATTAGAAACACACTTTAACACGTTGGATGCCATATTGATGCAGTTAGTGCGTTCTCAGTGGAGACCATAGATATATATATGGTTGTGTTTAATATACTAATTTAATTATAAGACAGGGCAGGAGACTAGATGACCCTATGGTCCTTCCCTGCCCTGCTCCACTACTATAATTAAGTAATATTTAAAAAAACTTGTCATGTCAAACAAATGGAGAAAATAAATGTTCTATGTCTATGTCTATTGTGACTCTGCGTCATCAAAGGTTTTCCGTTTCTGATTCAACTTCAATTTATTCCGCGTCACGGCTCGCTAGCAGCACAATACAAAATAAAAAAATTATTATAATTTGACATAAATTGTAATAATTGCATGAGAACAAAGCAAATTATTTGATTCCATTCGAATTCGCTTTCTGGTAGAGATCGAATGCTCAGTTGCTCACCCCTACTGGTAATACAAAATTTCAAGACAAATTTTTCTAGGTTTATGTAAGTAAAGGATTTTCTTTTCTTTTAGTAGTCGGTTTGCAAGTACATAATACAAACTTATTGCTAAAACTGTTTTTTATTTTCATGATGTGTTTTTAGTTTTATGAAATTAATCACAGCCGCTAATCACAAAAACGAAATACGTAACAATAAATTTCATCACTTTCTCTTTTACATTTTGGCTAGAACTGTTAATCGTGGCTACAAAGTGTAAAAAGAGGAAGTGACGGAATTCGCCTATTGTTACGTATTTCGCTTTGCGACTAGTGGCTAGGCTGGCGGCATCAAACGGCGGATGGTTAAAAAATTTTGAGCGGCGCATTGACTGTAATAATAATATTCTTAAGTTCACCAATAACGTTGGCAAATGCGCAATTTTGATAAGCCAAAACTACTTTTGTGTTTTTAGTAAAAGAAGAATATCTCAATTAAAAGCAATTATTAGTTTAAAAAAAACTGAAAACATTTAATGAAAAGGAAAAAAATTGTAGCTATAAGTTTGTATTATATACTTGCAAATAGTTCTTCGGTTTTCTTGTAAGAAAAATTTTATTGTTCTTCCTGAGGAAAGAGGCTAGCTGACTGCGTGATGGGCTGCCTACTATGTAAAAAAGTAATGCATTTTTTATTGATTTGTTGATTTTTCTCTCCCTCCCTGTCTTAGGGAGAAAGAGAGGAAGGGAGAGAGAGAGAAAGAGAGAGGAAGAAGAAGAGAGACAGTGAAAGGGAGGGAGAGAGACAAAGAGAGAGAGACAGAGACCGGGTGGGAGGGAGAGAGATGCAGAGACACACAGAAAGAGATCTTTCTTTTCGTTTTGTTGAAGGTTCTGCCATTTGTTTCTTGGTCGTTTTACTCCAATGCGAGGTAGTGAATTTGGCACATTAAAAATTGCACCCATTTACGTGCCATGCAATTAATCTATATACTTACACATATATTATATTCTAGGTTTGTATATAAATAATTCGCATATGCATGTATGCACACAACAAGTAATTGCATACCGTGTTTCATATATAAATAATCATTACAGTAGTAGAGATGAGTAGGACTGAACTGCCAGCCTAGGGCGTCGTAACGTCTTGATACACCCATGCACACAAACTATGATGTATGCATTATCACATACAAAGATTCTATGAGGCTGAGCCTATATATTTAATTATGTAAAATGATTGCCCTTATCACCTAGGCATGTATAAAATCAATTAATTTAAGTCCATCAATAAATAATATTTATTAAGACTTGTCAGTGGATTTAGCCACAGGTGTTTTATTAGTACGCTTATACAAGTACATTTTTTACACTTCTCACCTGAATTCTGTAACTTAATTTTGACCTAGTTAGTTGGTTGTTATAGAGGTAGAAGTAATGTTGGCTGCTTAGGATGACAGCTCTGATGTTTCGTTTTGTTGTTTTTTGTTCACTGATTGTAACCAACTACAAGTCATAACAAAGGCCAATGCATGATCATATGCTTTTTAAACATCTTTTAATTTGGAATTAACAAAACATGTAGATGCTTAGATTAAGTGTTGTTATGGAAAAATTATTTGCCCTTCTGAAAAAATCGATTTTTTTCTATGAAAGGTATTACACATGAAAGTCAGGCCTAATATTTCTTCAAGTTATATTTCCTGATAAGAACATATTAAATAGGAATGTATTTTTTAGTAAATTCTCCAGAAATAGATTACTACATGAGCCAGGTATTTGCAAACTTTCTTTATGATCAACTTTCTTAACTTCTTTTGTAAATAAGTCTATTAATTTTCATGAGATATGATTATAATAGTTTTTATTTTAACTACTAATTATTCTTAATGCCTTATGCTTGCTTTAAATAATATTCAAAATATAACAGCTCCTATAAATCGCCAAAGACAGATGTAGGCCTTGTTCTCTTTGCTTAGTGTACAAAATATTTAACTTGTAACAAAAGGTACAAAACTGTGTTATAATTAACATTTTGCTATAATTACCTGGCTGCATCCTTGCGAAATTCAAAAGATATTTTATTTGTGTTTTCGCATCTCACTGCTGAGCAATTTATAAGCGCCTGTTAACTGGTCTTGCTTTGGTAGTCTCATGAATTCATCTGCTACAGTACACACAGCTTGCGCTATAGCGTACCTGACAACACAGTCCGTACTGCTCTGCCGCTAGGGCGACACCAACTGCGCGAACTGCTGCGCAAAATTCTCTACTTTGGTTTTGTATACTTTGGTGGCTAAATGGACGCAAGATTTCGTATATTGGGACTATTATTGTGTGCTTATAAAATTGCCTTGAATTAATAACAATAATAATAGCCTTAGAAGCAGAATAACTTACGGTTTAGCTGCAAGTAGGAGTGGGTGGAATGCTCTAATAATCAGTAATGCCTCAATATCTACAACAGACAAAATGAGATTGATGATGATAATGATTAAAAATATATAATAATGAATATTATTATTAATAATACTTATTTTATTATTTTCTGTGACTTAACTATTTATTAAACTATGCATTTAATGTGCATTATATCCACTAGACTTCAGTGGAAGAGGGTGTGCTGTAGCACCAATAGTTTATTGCAACATTTAAGATTCTTCTTAAATGTCTTGCAAATAATACTACTACTAGTGGTATTATATTAATACTAGCCACCATCGATATTAGTTTCTGTCACTATGATGTATTTACCTGGAACTTATCTGTATGATGGCTGGATCCCTCTCACAGGACATCAGTTTGTCTAATAAGAAAAGGGACATCGAAGCCGGTACCAACTTATCTGCTAGCTCGCATACTATCCCTGTATGTTTCTTAAGTAAGATAATTCCTTCCACCAGTTTACTACTCCCCGGGGGAAAAGAGGATTGCTTTATGTTTAACCTCGATTGTTGCTTGTAGATCTTATCTGGATTTTCCTGTGCCTCTGATGTGGATGATGTCTTCTTCGATCAATCATAACAAAAAATCTTCAGAATTTAAGCCTTCACTTCTTTTAATAATTGCAAAGTCTTTACAATAACTTCGCTACAGTCATGCTTTACTAATTAATGCATTGCACTGCAATTACAACCGACAAACTAATAGTGACTTACCACAGCAAAGAGCAATAACTGCATGTCTGAACAGCTTGCAAAAAACTGCTTTAAGTTCATAAAAAGTTGTGATTTCAACTGCTGTTTGCCCAATAATGTTGTACTGTACAAGGTATTTTAGTTATTGGTATTTTCAGCTATTGACTTTAAGATTTCGACTGCTCTGCGTGAGGTATATTGGGTACTAGTATATGTTGGCAATGACTGATAGTATACTTATATCTTGGCTTGCCAGATATAAACGGGTTGACGTCGGTCCGAATTTGCCGATTGTCCGTATTTCCGGATACCAAGCTAATGCAGTAGGTGCCGTGTATTAGACCGACGGTAATGTAGAATTAATAGCCTAATTGTCTTAAAAGCGACTAGTACTGGCCACTCCTGACGTACACACATGTCGTTACATGCTGCTTGGTTGCACTTAGGTAATGATGTAAACAAAGTGATGGCCTGCCAACTAGCGGTCAGTTCGCGAAACAACAGACTTTTAAAGGTCCAGATTTTGTCCGATTTTTCCGATATCCGTAAAAGCGAGGTCCGACAAACCGAGATATGAGTGCATCTCGTTGTATCGGATAACTGCTATGTTTGCTTGTTTACACCTATACCTTGTAAAGATTGCACTGACGCAAATCAAATTTTTTTCACATCAAATTCAATTTATTTTTAGAACTTATATAGAACTTATATACTGTATGTAATACTATTTCCCAAATCACCAAGTTAATTTTAGTAGTTTTAGCACACCTATTACTTTCACATTGTCACATACATGAGTTTATTATACAAGGTATAAGATTAAGATAAATAAAGTGACATGTTTGCAAAGTACAAGGAATAGAAGCAGTATAACAGTAGACAGTCAGGCTGAAATATAATAATATTGCTGTAATACACTAACTAGACAGTAGGAACTATCACAATACCAATTTATTACATTTTAATTTTACGCATTACAACAACATTGTTTTAATACATAGTTTATACTTGAAATGTTGAAATAACTTTTGTGTTTTTTCATTCTGAGTTTACATAACTTTTAACAGAAGTATAAGAAGACTATGATCCCATACTGTCTCCAGCAATATGTATACTTCTATTAAACATCTTACTGGTACATCCTTAGAACAATAATAGTCATTTATACAATAATATTAACGCTTTCATCATGGCTATTATAAGGGTGCGCTCTTGTTATTGCTATTTTTATTGATAATCTTAACACATTTCTATACCTTTTCATCAGCATACAATCATTTACGGAGTACTGGTCAATCATTAACAGGTCACTGGTTTATGGAGTACTTGGTCCAGTACTGATTTTTGGTACCAGTTGCCAGTAAATCTTACTAGTGATGTTTTATATTTGTACTATGTAAGGTATCTGAATATTTATGTTTGATAGATTGATTGTTACTGGTGATCGAGTACAGTAATGGGATCTGTGTTGAATGGTTGTTTCCTGGTGTTGTGTCTGTTACGATATATAGTATATGACGTCATGATCATGTGACTGTACCACAGCAGTTGGATTGAAATGATGAAAGCTGAATTACTTCGTTAAGCGTTTCTTTAGATTATGTTTGAGCACCATACGTAATCGCAACAGTGTCATTGTACTTGTGCAAGTTAAATTGGTTATTTTGTCATATTACACAATAGTATTAGTTGTTATTGATTGCCAAGGGGTGATGTTTATGTCTGTACTGTGTGCTTTGTAATAAGGTATTTGAGCATTGGTCTTCCTGCTCGTGGCTGTTTATATTAAATGGCTGTGTGTCAAAGCCTTCATTTGACCATACGATGGTTGGTTCAAATAGTTGATAGAAGAGCAAGACTTGCTGGCAGATTCATGAGCTTAGAGGCTGTAGATATTAGTTGGCTTATATATTCACAATATTATAAACTGCCTTGTTAAAGTTAATCAAGTGAGGATGGAGGATTGAAATTTGGTTAAGGCACTTGTCATTTGTCTACCTATCAAGATTACAAGATTCAAGATTAATAAGTATGTAATTAAATAGAATTACATAATTCATGTGCAAATAATAGCTTCTTTTACTGTTGCAGGCAGTTTTATCTGTTTGGAAATTGCATTCACCAAATGGCTTTCGGACTTCAAGTCAAAGTTAAATGAGTATAGGCTTGAAAGTCTACAATCTTATAAAGATGATATCTGCTCTTGAAAATAAATCTTGGATGTTATGTCATGTGTTGTATTGGCCAGAATCTGCTAGCATTCAGGGGAGAAAACACAGCTTGTCTGACAGAGATGAATATGAAAGTGGCAACTTTATTTACATTTTGAAGGTAGGGTTTGCCGGAAGATGAGTAACAGTGTGGTGATACTTTTCACAGTTAAATGACTTTTGCTCAACTTGCTGTTTGTTAATGATGTTTTTAAATCTGATGTGGTTATTTTTCAGAAAGAACCAGATGAAGAGAGAAAAAGGTTAATGCTTGATTGGGGTGAAAATTTGTATGTGATCTTAGATGGTCATTGTCTCATGCGTGCTATCATAGCGAACGATGTCATTACAGCAGTGTACAGGTTTGATTTTATGATTTGAATGTCCATAGATGGGAGCCACTATGTTTCCCATATTAAAGTTGTGCCTCAGTCAGTTTAGTTGTTCTAATCATGGTAATTTTTTAATTTTTTAATTTTTCGTTTTGTTGTAAGTGGATAAATTATTCAAGATTATGTTGGTAATCATCTTCTTTATAATTATTTTCAAATTTGGCTGTAAGCTTTATGTGGTTAAATGTAATAACATTTAAACAGGACTATCTGCTTTTCTGGGCATGGGTCATTCTGTGAATTGTGAAGTTTCGACTTTCACCACAGCAGTCAGTTTGTGGTAGTTTCTTAAAATGTCTTTCTAGATCTCTATTTGTATGTATCTGATCTTACAATGCTCATTGCCATGCAATAGTTATATGGTAAGCTATAATCAATATGAGCTGTGAATGTAAAACAGCAAGTAGTGGTTTCTCTGAGGAACATACCCAATACACAGACTGGAGCTGGCACTAAGCAATGCCTCCCTGGCTTTTGCCTCACAAGCTCTGGCTGACTGATAGAATAACTACAAAAATAAGGGAAAAACACGGAAAAATGCGGACTTTTTGTAACGATTTGACACTTATTACAGGAAATGCCTCACTGTTATACTTTTACTTGACTACAAGTAATAAGTTTGCAGTAATAATAATTTTGATCAAGGATACGTGCATGATATCAAGATTTTATGTGAATGATTAAACACTGTTACCTGATGACCAGAGTGCTGATCTTCAACGAAAAAAGTCTGCGGCCACACAAACTTGTTGTAGAATAAAATTATAGATATTCTTACATTTGCAATAAAATTGTTTTCCTTGTTGTCAAAGTTCAATACCAAAATTAAAACTATATCCGCCAATGAAAGTCTTGCTTACAAATAAAGCAAATATAAATCTTAGCTACTGAGCGGGACATTTCAGCTATTAATGTGTATTTGTATGTACAAATCACATATAAAACAGCTTATGCATGACCAGTTTATAAGACTTATGTGAGCACTAACATTCTGTCTTAAGCTGACCAGGCTAAGCTTTGTGAGCATAATAATTAAGAGGGCCTACTAACTGTCAACTTTAATAAATACTATTTTGTTCTGTACATGTGGCCACCTTCTGCTGTGTATGTGTGGTGCTGTAGCCAGTATATTGTATTCTTAAGTTATAGAAAATGTCATATTTCAAATTTGAAAAACTAGAAAGCCAACTACTTTGGAACTGAGAGCATGGTTTTCAGTAATTTCTAAAGCATTCAGTTTTTCGTGATGTCTTGCGCATGTTTAATCCATCAGCAAGTTTTGTCTGTCCTTTTTGTCTAAATAAAAGTAATTTTTAAATCATGTATATGCACAGTTTTGAAGTACATTTGCTAGGCTTAAGTGTATTCTGCTGTTTGTGAGTTGCCATTTACTGTGCTGTTTGTGTTTAAAATTCATTGGTCGTGAAATGGTTAAAGTGCCTGATTGGCCATTGTGAGGTGGATTCCCGCTGGTTGATTGACGTTTCCCGATCCCTCTATATCTTGCTTTAGAGTTGGGGAAATCTGTACCCTTTTTCCCTTGTGACTGACCTTAGTTAGGGTAATTAGTAAGCCAGTTCTTTGGGTTAGCCTAGTTGTGAACTAGCAGCCTAATTTAGGTAGTAATTTAAAAAATATTTTTTGTTTGCAGAAGTGGTTTACCATTCATACACGGCATTTTGTCGAAGAATTTTCTCATAACTGAATCAGAAATAAAGTTTTTTCCAGAGCAGGTATTACTGTAAGATGTATGACTTATTTGACTTTATTAATTTCAGCTATCATCATTTTCTACTTTTGTGCAATAAAAGTTGCATTTTAGTGATTTCTCCCTCTCCCTTTCTCCCTACGCATACGTGTTTTTCCATGATCATTCTTTTATTTAAGCTGATTTTGAGTTTTCGAATAATAATTCTATTTTTGTATGTAAGGAACATAAGGAACATAAAAATATGTTTTTTAGAATTGATCTCTTCATGTAATTTTTTTTTGTTTACGTTATTATGTATAGTTTTAGGCTTAGTTATTATGTATACGTAACTTATTTGTTTTTGCAGAGTGAATTTATCTTGGTAGTAAAGAAAATGGCGTTTGCAAAGACGTGCGGCTTCATCCCGTTTCCTTCTAGCACCAACACCAACTTGCCACATGCAATATACATGTGAGTATAAAAGTGTACAGCTTTATAAGTTAATAGCATGTGTTTATTAACATTGACCGCTGGGTGTCAGATATTTGCATTTGAAATCTACTCGGATATTTTTCGAAATTCTGTAAGAATTCAGAACTCAAACAAATTCAAATTGTGACAGAAAATTTCTAATGCCAATAGAAATGAACAACATAATTAAGGAAGAAAAATCCCAGTTTTTGTGTTTTTCTCTATAGCTTCTATTTGCTGTATTGTTTTCTGTGTAATTGTATCCTTTTTAAGTGTCATATTTTTATGTGTTATTAATATAATATAAAAAACTTTAAAAAAATTGGAATTAGTAAGTCATTGTATTTTTTCTCTTTTTCTTTCTTATTTTTTGCTTGAAGAGTAACCACGGTGATGGTTTGAAAGTTTGTGTTTTTCACTTCTATCTTAATTTGGGATACTTTTTCAATAATTGTCACTATTCTTGTCATTAAGAATTGAAGTTGCATTAATAAACTACATAACTTACATCTGTAGTTTTACTTTTTATTCTCTGTCCTTATCATCCATTTACCCATTTGGCAAACTGCTTTGTCTTTTCTACTGAAACTGATCCATTTACTGTTTCCTTATATATAATCCAGAATTACTTTGCTGTGGTATTACATTAGCTTTGTGGTCATAAATGTTTGGTCTTTCCATGATTATTACTCGCCACTTTTTGCGTTTTTCTTGCAGTTTTCACTTATTACAACTCTATTTGTTTCTATAACTGGATCTTTGTAAGTGTGTTTTTTTATATCTTAATAATATGAAATCCAAAAAATTAGTGTTTAGTAATTCTTTGTGTTTTTTCTCTTTTCATTCTTTTTCACTATAAAGGAGTATTCAAGATTTTCATTTCTTAAATAGCAGTCTATGAAGTTTATGTCTCAACTTTTTGTTTATTCAACGTGCTGTGCATTTGTCTGAATTACGTCGTTATTAATTACCATTTTTACTTGCAGTAATGTTAATTCTCATGAAACTGTTATTGCAAAGCGGATTAAGTTGGCAAAGTTGAGGTATGTAGGAAGATTTCATTTATATAAAGCTCATATGCCTGAATGTAGTACTATAGTTAACCTCAGTTATAAGGTACTCACTTATATAGGACAATCGCTTATAAGGGAGCACCAAAGCCGGCCCCAATTTTTGCAGTGTTTTTCCTTACAAAAATCTGCGTATATAAGGTACTCGGATATGAGAGACTTTTGCTTATAAAAGCAGGGCCGGAACTAGATGTGGCAAGCAGGGGGGGGGGCGCAAAAATTTTCTGGGGGGCGAGGTATCCGAAGTGGTTAAATAATGGTTAAGCCAATTTTAACCCCTTCTATACTGCATGCAGGCTTATAATTAGCGTGTGTAGGACGGTGTAGCGGACAAAGCAATAATGAGAAAATTAACTCTCAGTTAACCTAACGTTATTAATGTGCCTCTAACTAAATTGTTATTTACAGAAATTTATCATACACAAGTTTTAAGAAAATAATACACTGAAGCTACCAAACATTTTTTTACCTAATTCTAATTATATTGAAAATGATTACATGCGAATTGCAATTTTCACTGCAAAAAAAAATTATTTGTCAGATTTTGCCCCCCTAGTTCCGCCCCTGTATAAAAGACGACATTTTTAGGTCCCATGCAATAGAAATCAAGTAAATTTCAATTATAAGAGACTGGATGACCAAATACTTTTTTCATCTTTAAGCTTCATTAGCGCCATCTGCAATGGTCGTTTACCGAGGAACAATCATTTGCTGGTAACACATTTGCCAATTTTCTACTGTATGTACATGTATAAAGACTATGCATATTATGCCCATAATGGCCATATGTACATATATTACGTGTAAAAATTAGTATTCATATAAATGTTAGTTTTTTTAATGAACCTTTATCTTGAAGTTCATATTTGGCAAGAGTTATTTCAGTATGTACCAAATGTTGCGAGAAACGGTAAAAAAATGCTACTGAAGTAGGGGAATAAATATAGGATGTATAAGCGTGAATGAGATTAGGCTCTCATTTATAAGGGACACCGGATGTAAGATATGGTTTTTTACGGTCCTGAAGTGTCCCTTATATCCGAGGTTAACTGTATTATCCATCTAGACAAAAGAAATAGCTGAGTGGTCACATTGTATGTGTGTGTGTTTATAGGTCACGGACTCTGCAGTTGTGTGCTGGATCTTTGTTTGCAGAATGCTGAACTGTGTAAAAAATGTAAAGTCCAATCCGTAAATCTTGGATCATATTGCTCTTCACGTTCTTGTTATTTTATAAACTGTCTTATTTGCAAATGCAGTCTGTGATGTGTGTAACAGTTGTCTTACTTTAGGAACGACAGGAATAGGGTACAACTATTTTTGTGTACGCTTGATTGCAAAGCTAAGCATTGCTGGGTTTGGTTAGAAAAAGGAGTGGTGATCATCAGAAAACTGTGTGTGTAAAATAAAGATATATTGTAAATCCATAAATTCTGACTTAATGTGTAGCTAAATAATTCAAGTCTATTTCCAGTACTAATTAGAATAGTTATAGTAGTGTGGCATTTTTACTGTATTTTTCGTTGTTTAAGTACATGTGTTTAGTTTGCTTAATTTGTTAATATTTCACTATTTTGAAACTTTTTCTAGAGAAGTTGTTGATGAGTCAGGAAAACGTACCACTAAAATGTCTTCATCTCGTGTAGCAAGCAAGAAGTCAGTTTTAAACATTTCTGTTGATGGTTCAGATTCAGTACATAAACAACAAAGTTTAAGTAATGTTCCCTGCCAGTCACCTATACACCAGCAACCGCTAAAACGGTATAAACAGTTTGAAAGCGAGTCAGACGCAGCTAGCGTACAAAATGAAACCAAAAGTCAGGTATGATTGATACTATCCATAAATTCCTTAAAAGTGAACTTCAGTAGAGAACATTTGACACATTTTTGTTTAAAAACTTTTTGCCACCTTCCAAAAACACATTAGAAAGATCAGTAATTATGCAGTTTTTGAATTGTCACTCAGCCTTTTCCATCTAATGTTCCATTTTCATTGCTAGGCTTGTTAAGCAGAGTGAAGTCTAAAATTTCATAATTGGATTCCCTATTTACTGTTATCTATCCTGTTGCTGAGAAATCATTCAGCTAACCATTATTATTTAGGAAAAATTGTGAGGAACTTTATTATACTACATTTCCACTGTAAGACAGCTCGTAGCCCAAGCCTGGCCACACTAAAATGCATAGAGACCACTCTATTGAGGACTGTGAAAGTTACTTTTAATATAACATCATTTCCTTCATAACATATCCTATTAAATGTAGCAAGACCACAATGAATATTAAGAGACAGGTATGAGGCTAAGGTGAATATTTACTTTCACTGTTTGTCTTTAGCTACGAATGCTAAGCAGTGCTGAGCTAGTGAAGTGACCATCGATAAAACTGGTTTTGGGCAGTTTTATCCACCGTACTGACTCCAGCTATTTGTCTCATTGAGGGATGATATTTTACCAACATGACTAAAGTTTACCAGGCAGTGTATTGTCTTATTATTCTTGGTAATACGTTTTGGTTCCACCTGAACTGATAGGTCCTGTCATTGAGGGCTCCACTCTGGTTTACAGTCTACCAATCTGGATAAAAGTGTACTTAAGATAGCTGCCTTTAAATGTATGATTATTTCATGGCAGAAATGGAAAGAAAATGCGAGTTCCTAGTGTAATGTCCTACAGAAAAAATGCTAGTGTGATGAATTAGGAGTGTGGGGTTATGTCAGGGGGCTAGACTAATTCTGCCGTTTGCTTCAGAACCTTAACTCACATAAAGAGAAAGGTTACTGATTACTGACTCGCCAAAAATATATGCTCAGTTTTGACAACAAACTTTCTTGAAATTTAGCAAAACCAGCAGATTTTTTTGTAAATTGATAATGGCTCATAAAATTCTAACTAGTGTGCAAAGTATGACGCACCCCCACTTTAAATCAGGAATGAAAAGTTGTATTTTTATACACCTTTTCGAGTTGTAATGGCGTGTTTGTATACAAATGCAGAGTAACCAGAGTTACCCTGAGGTGCTTGTACGTAAATTTTTTACTTTCAGAGGCTAAATGTTTCAGGCAACCAAATGTAGACACATTTGCAGCTTTCTATTGTTATTTGGCTGTCTCTTCTCCATTTAAATTAACCAACATCCTAGAAAGCAACCAGTATTCGTTTGATGATAATGCACTACTTTTTACACTCTTTAGTAAATGTGAAAGCTCATCTTGACTTTGTAATTAATAATATGCTGCCACACTGGTTAATGCTGCTCAGAATAAATTGGAATATGCTGAATGATATAAATGATGGCTGGGACTTGGTTCAAGAAATTAAACAAAATATTATAATATTTGTTGCAGGTTAACAATGCAGCTAAAATTGGAGAGTGGAAGAACTTTAACTGGCAAGTAACATTCATAGGCAAACCTCCTCGCAAAAAATTAAAACACTCTATTGATGTAAAGCAATGCATTGTTGCTGCAGCAAAAAACTTTTATGAGAGAAAACGATCCGCTAAAGTAGTACAAACCAGGAAAATGCCTACTGTAGATTGTGGAGTGCAGACTGCAAGTGAAGAGACTTTTAGTGGAAGGATACCTCCAAGTGGAAAACCTGCTATCCAAGCTGACATACATGACAGCCAAAGCAATGATACTACAGCAGAAACTACAGCAAATTTACGGAGTAATAAATATAGTCCTGAATTTGTCACACCGTCAACATGTACAGAATATACTCGATTCTCTCAGCAAGAGCAAGTGAGCAGTTTTTGTTTTGCTACTCACATTACAAGTGAATTAGAACAGACACATGGTGCTGTCTTGCCTCCTAGTACAAGTAACTCTACCATTGCAAATACAGTACATCTGCCTGTGCAATATAAACCAATTCTAAGCAAGCAGTGTTGGCGAAATGCTTCTCTACAGTTAACTAACTTTAAAAAATTTCCATGTGTTCATCTAATCTGTAAAGAATCAAAGAACAGGTTAGAAAGAGAAGCTAAAATTATTTCGGGTGGTAATGCACAGGTACATATGTGTGACAGAGATGTTGTGCATAAAAACTTATTTGAAAATATATTAAATGGAAGTGAAGTGCAGTTGAATGATGCTAGTGAAATTAGTAAAATGAATTCAGAAAGAAGCATGAATAAGCAAAAACATCTTTATAAAAATAGAGAAGACCCCACTATACAAAATAAAGGTGCTAGTGAGAGCCAGAAGCGTAACACTCAATCTGGCATGAGTGAAATTAGACTTGTGTTGTCTGCCTATGAAGGGAAGAGCACTGGCGAGGATGAAGAGCGTCATAATGAAGCAAGCTTGCGTGAAACTAAAGATGTATCACACATGTGTGAAAAGAAGAACACTGGCCAGGATGAAGAGTGTGATACTCAAGGAAGCTTGGATGAAACTAAATGTATATCACTCAGTTGTGAAACGAAGAACCCTGTGGAGGATCATGAATTTAACACTCAAGCAAGCTTCAATGAAGCTAAAAATGTATCACACTCTGGTGAGGATCAAGAATGTTATACTCAAACCAGCAGGGATGAAAACCGGTATGCAAGCCGTGACCCTAGTGATGATCTCTTTGTTTCCAGTGATAGTACACGTGCCAGTGGTGATATAAAGGAAACTCAAAAAAGTATTATAGCAGAAACTATTGCTTTTGCTGTACCTGGCCATCTCACACCTAATGAAACTAATTGTGCAGGCAGTAATGCATCAGTCCATGTTGGCATAGATAGTGAAATTGTTGAACATTCTGTAAGTATTAGCAAAGCCAGCATCATGGAAATCTCTGCAAATGAACCTGTACTTCCACGTGAATCAGCAGAAAGCAATTTAGATATACAACAAGTTAGTGTTGCCAAAACTCAAGTATACAATGATCTCGTTCCAGGAGAGGAAGTGTTAAACTGTCAGCAAGATGCTCTTTCTTACGTGTCTCCAAAGAAAATTGACATTCCTTTAAGAAAAGAGTATGGAGATGTGATAATGGTGGATGTCATTCCAACGTTTCATTCTTCTACTGTAATTGATAGTGAAGTAAAAGCACTGCCTAATGCATCTTTGAGCCATTTGTCAGAAAATAAATATATAGCTGATGAGTTGCCTAAAATGCAAGTGCTACATCAAGATGAAGAACAGCAAGTTACATCAGCTGAAAGCTACTTGACAGAGAATCACTCTTTCCATTCTGAGTCATGGAAACAGGTCATAGGAAATCAGAGCTTACATGCTCAGTCACCAAGATATGTTTCAGAAAGTCAGAGCCTTCAGATTGAATTACAAGAACATGTCTTGGAAATTCAAACCTTGGATGCTCGTTCACTAAAACCTGCCACAGAACGTCAGGACTTGCTAACTCAATCAGAAAAATATGTTTCAGAAAGTCAGAACCTTCACATTCAACCACAAAATCATATCTCAGAAAGCCAGAATGTTTGCGTTCAACCACAAAATCAAATTTCAGAAAATCAGAACCTTCCCATTCAACCACAAAATCATATCTCAGAAAGTCAGAACCTTCACATTCAACCACAAAATCAGATCTCAGAAAGTAAGAACCTTCACATTCAACCACAAAATCATGTCTCAGAAAGCCAGAACCTTTGCATTCAACCACAAAATCAAATCTCAGAAAGCCTGAATCTTTCCATTCAACCACAAAATCAAATTTCAGAAAGTCAGAACCTCTCCATTCAACCACAAAATCATATCTCAGAAAGTCAGAACCTTCACATTCAACCACAAAATCATGTCTCAGAAAGCCAGAACCTTTGCATTCAACCACAAAATCAAATCTCAGAAAGCCAGAATCTTCATTTTCAACCACAAAATCAAACCTCAGAAAGTCAAAACCCTCACATTCAAAATCACATCTCAGAAACTGAAAATTTGCAAGTCCCGTTGCCAAAACATGTCATAGAATGTCAGAACTTGTGTATTCAATCACCAAAACCCACAGCAGAAGCTCACGACTTTCATGTTCAATCATCAAACCATATAACAGAAAGTCAGGGCCTTGAAGTTAATTCTCTAAAACATATCATGGAAAGTCAGGTCTTTCACGTTCAATCCCCAAGACATATCATGGAAAGTCAGGGTTTTGAAGTTCAAATTGAAAATAAGAGTCCAGTTCAAGTAACCCCTAGCCAAGGATTTTACTTTGAACCGGGTATAGAGGAAACTCTGGGCTTTGGTGTATCTTATCAGATTACCTGTCCTGTCACAGGTAGCACTGCTATTGATGTTGAGTTGACTCAAACTGATGATACTTGGGACAAACCAAATGTGGAAAATGATAGTGATATAGCTGATGAAACATCCAATGCGACAAATCGTATATTCTTTAGTAATGCCACTCAAAAGACAGCGCTTGGCAAGCATATAACCTCAGACAGTGATTCAGAACAAACAGACTTTCAGAGTTGTATCTCACAGATGTCAGCTGAAAAGAGTCCACTTTCCTATGGCATGCCATTATCAACATCCACTCAGGTTTCTCCACTGAGAATTACAAGAAGCAACAAATTTCATTTAGATTCTTTGGAAGATCAGGTTTCTCCACAGAGAATTACAAGAAGCAAAAATGCTAATTTAGATTCTGATCAGGTTTCTCCACTGAGAATTGCTCATATGGAGTTTTTGAAAGACTGCTCATGTCCCGAACTCTTGCCAATAACACACATTGTTAATAGTGAGCCCAGACAAAATTTGCAACAACCAAATGACTTAGACTTTAACCCTCCACAAGATATTTTGTCCTTTGGTGGATTAAAGAGACTGCATGATAAAAAACATATTACAAGACAATCACCTAGAAAAAATGTGAATGAATTCAGTGTGCAAGAAGGTGCAAGTAATGCAGACTATCATGACCATACCAGTTCAGTAGCTCATAAGTATGGCCTTGCAGTAACTTATAACAATAATTGCTTGTTGGCACATGTTAATGCAAATGATATTCAAAATGAAGTTAATGTTGCAGGGCATGATGTGCAGAAAGATGATGTGGAAGCTTATCATTCCGATTCTTCAGATTCCGATATTTTTAGAGAGTCGCCTAATCTGTCTAAACCATTAGTTGATAACTATTTCAGTGTTGGCAAGCAAGCTTCTGTCACTCAGGATAACTTGTCTTGCAGGAAATTAAAAAGTAGTCCTAGAAAAGCCCAAAATGTTAGTACGTTACACAAGCAATTGCTACCCCTTGTAGTACTAAAAAGAATTGATTTAGATAAACAACATTATCATTAGTATTTAGATACATGTCTTTAAAAATTATTATTTCATACAATACAAAAATCAGAAATTACACAGATGAATAAAACTGTAACTGTATTGCCATCACTTTACTCATTATTTGACTTGAATGAGCTTTCAAAATTCATAATTTTTGTGACACATAATGTCTATGCCAAAGTTTTTATATATTGCAGCTCCTTAACTGTGAAATATTAAAATTATTTAATTTGCAAAGTAGAATTTAATGTAGGAAACTATATAATTATAGTTCTAGACTTCCTCGTTGGTGGGGCAATAATGTATGTGATATAACAAATGCAAAGGCCAAAATCATTTCAGTTGCTTGTTCTATGGCATGAATTCTATATATATTTTGTACTGATTTTAATTAAAATTATTCTAAGACAAAAATTATGCCAATTCAGAAATTTTATTGAAGATATAAAATACTGTATAATAGTAATCATATTGGCATGTATAAAATTTTTAATGCACTGGCTGCCTAGCCTGTCTTTTATGTCTAATTGTATATACTGTGTCTTATATTTTCTATCTTACGTTGTTGTAAAAGAAAAATACAAAAAATGGTACTTGATTCAAGCTTAAGTACGTCTTGTCAATAATTTTTCGTATTTTAAATAATGTACGTATAACATTCCATTGTGTATGTTATTATCTCTTTTATTCGAAAGACTACGAAGCATTGTAATTATATGGCTGTTTATACAACAGCCAAAGAAGTGCTAATTAAAGTATGGCTTTTGTTTCCCTTACTGCAGCTAAACAATGAGTGAATTAAATTCGCCTTACTAAAACATATTGCCATTGCCTATACACCAACTGTTGTTTCTCAACTCTTTGGTTTATTGTAACTATTTTTCCGGTATTTCCGCCGCATCTCTGCTTGGAACTCCAGGAAGAGTTTCTTGTTCTGTTGCTGTTCGTCTGCTTGGCTAATGTGAAACGACGACGGTGTTTTAAATCCTTGATGCAGAAGAAAGGCATTGTTAAGTATAGAGAAGTGGTAACCAGCCATGTGTAATTCACACGCCTACAAAAAATTAATTATGTGCAATAATAATTTCCACAAGTGTGCAGCCTGTGATTTGGGGACAAGGTTGGTGACGTTAGATCCCCGCAGCATTTCTCACAAACGACGCAAGGACATTCACGCGCAGAACTGCTCTCACAAAATAAAAAGAAAATCAGAAAAGTCTTTGCCATAACCCATGCAAACAAGCAAGTTCATTTCACATACATGGTGTAGAAACACGCTATTTTTACACGCCCTCAAACAGCTCCCAGCATTCAGTGCTTTTGCAGGTTGCATTTTACACAAATTGCAATTAATAGGGTTCACCATAGAAGACGTGTTCATTTTTAGAGTGTATTAAAACATTAATTAACGCTTTGTAAACGTAGATATGTAATAATATGTGTTATTCCATTCGTTTTCACTGGCGAATGTAATCATCACTACTGCGTTAATAAAACAAAGAAGCGTTTATATTATTAAAGAAACAGGAAAATAGAAATCTATAATTTTTGATTGAAATGTCTTAGTTGTTCACCAAACACGAAAGAAGTAATTAAGTGATTAAGTTTTAATGTAAGTTGAAATTAATTCCGCGAAGAATCCTCATGAAAATGGAACGTTAAACTTCAAGCTAAGTGAAAACGCACTGAGATATTATTTTTAATGCAATTGCATGTACATTAGAGCCGGATTGGGTCCATTTAACACAGAAGACTCACTGCAAAATTCCCTGAGAAAGCATAGTGTTCTAATTTCATGAGCAATGCCGTAAGGAATTTTTAGGAAGACAGGATGATTTTTCATATACTATCCCATTTTCAAGTCCGATAAAAACTATACATTTTAACACAATTAATACTAAAAAGTGTTTCTGATAAGTAAATAATTGATTAATACCTTAATTAACGGCGGGCAAGCCCAACTATTGATGACATCACAAACTAACAATTTTCAATAGCAAAAAATTCTACGAGCATGTTGCACGTATTTGCGAAAGCGAAAATTGAAGTACAGTGCTACTGTAAGATATTCAGTGTGTTGTACTGAAACTAGGCATGATTCAAGATAACAATTCAAATTTACCGCTGTGCTCGCGCATGAGCTGTCACTGAGAGGTACAGTACCTGTTTTTGTATAATGCGTTTCCTGAAATGCAGACGCTAGTGCCCGTCTAACTAGCGAATGGCGAAATGCATGTAACAGCGAAGAACTAGTGGCGCGAATGAAAAGTTGTATTTGTGTGGTAATAATTCTTTCACGTAAGTCATTTTTGAAAAAATAGTGTGTTCCCTTTCAATATTTTAAAGAGTAGATTGTTTTGACCTACAGTTTAAGATTGGGTCCGGTTTTGCTGTTTCATGATCAGAGTTTTATCCGTTTTGATATTATTATATTGACATTACTACTAAATGAACGCGAGAAAAGACATTTTTACAATAATTATGTTAAACATTTTAAATGTCGTGTTATACGATAAAACATTAAATGACATCTTGAATCATTAGTTGGAGTTGGATGATCGGGCGTACGTAGGTCAGGTTACCAATCGAGTCACCAGTCCAGGCTTCTTGAATAGGTTACGTGAATTCTATAATACCTCTCTTTTTTAACATAGTCACGATGTACCTCGTAAATTTATTAAAATGTTATAATGTGTTAAAAAGTTGTTTCTCACCAGAAAGCAGGTACCAAAAAATACATGCAGCTCAATACCTGTGAAATTCTGTTGTATCCAAACTGTTTAAATCTTTCATCATATCTGGGCACTGCTTTTCTGCTTATATATATTGGTTCCCATGGGCTCTTCCAGGGAACTTCATACATAGCTCTCATTTTGTAATCATGGGGTGTAAATTGTAACCACTTAGACTGATTAAAACTTCCCTGGCATAGCGAACAAAGATCCCAGTAAAAAGGTCTGATCGTTTCGTTTTTCAAAAACGGAATGAGTTTTTTCTTGTCATGAGGTAAATAATTCGGTTCTTTTGTTTCAAAAACTGGTGCGACGTATACTGTGTGGTCCGCAGCGCCGTGTCCCATTAAGCTGTTCTCTCGAGAAAACTTTTGAAAATCCTCATGAAGTTTAGCATTAGGAATCATGTCAATGTCTACTACAAATATGAACTCTGTGAGCACAGCTGCTCGAGCCACATTGCGCAGTAAGTTGACGGGATATTGGAGACCTTTATAAGAGAAATTGTGAACTGCAGCTTCTTTTTGGATACTTTTGTAATCAGCACAGTTAATCAGTTTAGTATGAGCTGCAATGTCAAGTTGAGGAATTGAGTGATTAAGTGGATGCACTAGATGAAAACTCGCGTTCTGTCGAATGGAATAGAAACATCGACGTAGATTGCTGATGGTGTCGATGGCAGACACAACGTCGTCACTATTAACTGCTAAAACAGCTAAAGAAATAGGTCCTTTCCAATGCTTACTAAGGTGCACCAGATGATGGAGATTATGTATAGATGTTTGACTGGCCAGAGTTATATCATCATCATCGTATAAATGTTGCTGCACTCTTTCACTAACCATTAAATTGTATACGATGTTAAATTCACCTCTTTTATCCACTAACCCATTCTGTGCGCTGGAGTACTGCATCCTTTTAACATCAGTTTTAATAAACTGACGTCCAGCCACGCCAATTATTGCTCCTGTAGAGATAGTTCTAGACCACTGAAGCGTCATAGGCATCGGTATCAGACCTATGTAAGCCACCTGAAGAATTAATGCTGCTTGTATACCAACAAAAATAAGAACTATTTTTTCACACTTACATCTCATGTTGCACGTATGTACAAGAAAATGTTTCCTTGAGTAATTACGTTGAAATAAATCACAATGAAATATTCTGTTTGTGGTGGTGTTAAGATCGTTAACTAGGCTGCTTACTTTAAAAGACGATCAACATTGCAATGTGCAAAAACCAGTTCATAAGCTTAATATAACTGATCTAGTGTCCACACTGGTCTAGTATTGTCTCAGTAGCTAATTATTGTCTCCGGAGACAGAAAATGACATATAGCTAGTTGCCCGTAGGTTGTACATCCTAACGGTATCTGGGTCAGTCATTCACTCTTAGTATAACAGGCCAAGACGCATAGTTGGTAGGTCTCTTAGTTTACGCTTAAAATTATCAACTAGGTCAGAATATTTTAGAGTAGTTAAACAAGGTTAAAAAACTGCAGCACAATCCTCCAGTCCTCCTAACAACCAATTCAAGTACTAAAAGATAATTTTAGAATCTCTGAGTATGCAATAGAACGACTACACGGTAATTGACCACCAAAAAGCTAGAAACTTATTTAGTTAATTTCCTAACAAAACATGTAATATTACTTATAGTTATGGCAATGGAATCTGAGTTATAAAATCCCCGTTATACTTCGCAGCAGCAAAATCAGGGTGCCAAAGAACTGTGTTACCAAAATAGCCAGGTGAAACTTGGTTTTCTTATCGTAATCCACGAATCTCAACAAGTCATAAGCAATAAGTACTTATTTTCTCACAGCATATTTACAGCGAATATTAGCATGTACAAACAACATTGTGACTTGTGAGTAAAATTTTAATTTGCCGTTCACTTTACCATTGAAATAAAAAAAGCCTCACGCACGTTTGTCTAAGTATAAATGCGTTGCGATACAACTAGAAGCAAGGCTTGTTAGATCGTCCCGCCCTCTGAAAACAAAAAAATTGATAAAAAAGGAAATTACGTGGTGATGTTGGGAGCGGTGATGTGTCACCTTCGCAGTTGATTATAATTTGTGATGTGGTACCTATCTGAAGTTTTGCTATTCACCCCTTTAAATAATGCAAAGTGTTAGAAATTTTCATACGACTTGAAATGTTCTTACGCAAGAGCTAAATTGGCTTTAAATTTGTTTAAAGGGAATGTAAATAATTTTCTTGTGTTTTTTCTCAAAAATAATTTTAAATGTTTTGAACCTAATAAAAGTACTTAGTAGGGACTATTTTCTACTTAGGCGGATGAGTATAAAACGTGTAAAACCAGAAGCAAGCGGCGTTTTCTGCTAAGATTAAGTTTTTTGTCATAATCACGAAATGTATACCGTCACTTTGTTTGTCTCTTTTTTATTAATAAATAAAATAACGAGAATACACCAAGCAAATATATATTTTTTCCTTCAGATGATAGTGAAAATAATTAGCGCTTCGGAATGAAATGATGCAATACTCTCTCCTTCGTCCATTCTATTCTTTCAGGCTTTCATCAACCTCGTACAGGTTATAACTAATATGTCCAGCCATTTCATTCACCCATTATTTAACAACAAGTTGCATAACTATTTTTTTCATTTTTGCTTAATAGTTAATATACTTTTTGTGATCGTCTACCTATGGAATTTTTGTATAACTGACCATATTTATGCTCCGAAAGGCTTTATAAGTTTTTCTTGTTAGCCAATCAGTATTTCAGTTATTACGTTTGTATTTATTACTAATACATATGTTGTTGTTCTTCAAACAAAATATTGTTTAAACTAAATGATACAATGACTGAAGCTCATAACTGGGGTGATGAAATATAGAAAAAGATAGAATAGGAAAACTACATAGCTTAAAATTGCAGCTGAAGTTATCAAAACTCGTGCTCTTAGATATAATGCTAATGCTAAAATCATGTACGTTGACTGCTGCATAACATGCTTGGTGACATGTTTTCAATAGACCGTTAATAATTTGGTACATAACATTTCGCTAGGGAAGTGCAGAACATCCCAGTGCATTCGAGTCGTTGCTTCGACCATATCCTTCAAAATTGCTGGCTGTGTGAGACGCGTGAGGCTTTCACGCTAAATTCAGAGAGAATAACAAATTCGCTATTAATTGAGCAATACTGGAGCATTAATTGAGCACAACTGATGTAATAAATTGTTCTGAATTGTGAATAATTTTTTTCGAATGAATTGAAAGGGTGGAAATCCAATGCACTCAACCAAACACTGTTGTTATCCGGAGAGATGCTGAGATGATAAAAAACGTGTCATCTGTCAGCATTCAACAGGTCTACAGGATGTGTTGGAGGATGTTGAGTTCTTCGAGCCACTGCTCCAATCATACTCTTGAGAATGTATGCTGTGCGATCTTTTAACATTATGATAGTTTCGCTTTTGTTTGCGCAGTACTTTGATGGAATAAAACTTAATTGTTCCGTACTACGCGTTGTTTTTGTACCCCCCCCCCCAGTAAAAGCTTATGTATCATACTGTATTATTATAATTCATCTAAGTTAGTGTCGGGACGACTAGGTAGACATCGTTGGATCAATAATGATCTCAAACGTAAATGTACGAAATCTTGCATGTACTATGAAATGTAAACCGTACAAAAACAATTATCGTCACTCTACGTGTATATAGTCAGGGCCTATTTCAAGGGGGGAAGTGGGGATACTTCCCCGGGGCCTCACCCTCCAGGGGGGCCTCGTGCCAAGGTAACATTTTTTTGCTTTATGCGAACATACTGCCTCCCCCCTCCCTCTCTCTCTCTCTCTCTCTCTCTCTCTCTCTCTCTCTCTCTCTCTCTCTCTCTCTCTTTCTCTCTCTCTCTCTCTCTCTCTCTCTGATTCAGGCTGGACGCATGATATTGTATATATATATATATATATATAGACTGTACTGTTATTTTATTTATTTATGTATTAATTTGCATGTGTTGAGAGGAGGTGTTATAATTATTGTATGTCTTGTAATTATTGTATGTCTTGTAATTATTGTATGTTATGTATTCTATGAACTTGGTTCGAAATAAAGAGTTAAATCAAATCAATCAAATCTGTCTCTCTCTCTCTCTCTCTCTCTCTCTCTCTCTCTCTCTCTCTCTCTCTCTCTCTCTCTCTCTCTCTCTCTCTCTCTCTCTCTCTCTCTCTCTCTCTCTCTCTGTCTCTGTCTGTCTGTCTCTCCCTCTCTCTCCCTCCCTCCCTCTCTCTCTCTCTCTTGCCGCACGCGCGCCGTTTGCCAGTATTGACAAGTATTAAGGACTGGTCTTGAGAATAAAGCAGTTTTTCTTTCAATTGTTCTTTCCTTTAACAACAGTATAACTCCATATTTTCTCTTCGAAAATGCTTCTCCGGCGTTCTAGCAGTTCAAAAATTTTCTGGGCTTGGTAGCGCCCGGCCCCAGGCGCTTCGCCCAACTTCCCCGGGCCTCGCCTAGGCCGAAATAGGCCCTGCTTGGGATGTAGCAGATAGCCAACCAGATAATTACGGCGATGGCGAATGGGAACACGTGGAATGACTTCTTGTGTGATACAGCAAAATTTCCGTATATTTGTGAATCCTAGGCGACAAGCTAGATTACTTATCACGGAAATCCGAATTTTTGTCTTTTTTTAACTCGTTCACTACCGTTCTTGAAAATGTAAAAAAATCGAATCTATATAAGGTAATATTAAACATGTTTGTATACTGTTGTTACTGATTATTAATAAACGAAAGTTAGTGTGAATTATACTGGTATCTGAGGACAATTTATACGCATTACTACATGTTCCTATGTAGCAAGTTTGCAACTCTTGTATATCACGAGCATCTGCTTATACACGACTACGGCGTTGAAGATACCGGTTGTTCAAATTACGTTGAAGACACCGGTTCTCGTCTGATCACAGAAGTTAAGCAACGTAGAGGCGGGCTAGTACTTGGATTGGTTAGTAAGTAAGTAAGTAAGTAACATTAGTTCAAACTAGAGTATGCTGTAAAATATTGAATTTTTTTTTCAAAATTTTTTTCAAATCAGAGCTTTGATAAATAACAATTACCTCGGATAGTTTTAAAGCTATCCGCGGCTCAGCGAATCCACTGGCAATGGCGCCTTTTTGTCACATTCACGTGGGCGACAAATAGGCGCGGTAGCGTGATAATGGTCATGAACTGCAGCGATCGTCTGTGACGTCAGTGTGACGTAGAGCACATTTTCCTGACATCACATCAGCGTCTTATAGCAATGCTCCCTCACGCAAACATGCTTGACGCGCAGGAAAAATGCTTACCATTGCACAAACTGTGGAGTGTGGTTAGCTTGTGATGTAAGCGATGGCTGTCTTCGGTTCTTGTTAATTAATTTTCCAAACTAATTATTCAAATATAAGAAACAACTGCTAATTTTTGTAAGCAATAAATGTATATTGTGAGCAGTAAATAGAATGAGGTTGAGTCTAATCAATCGTGTGGTTTTCCTTTAATATAAATTACGCCAAGATTTAAAACCGTGGTTTGAAAGATGTGGAAAATTATTGAAGTTGTAGTTTTGCTGAATAGCAAGCGTTAAATAGCTGTTTACAGGAAATTTTCTGTAGCACGACAGTCAGATTTATTCGTTCTGTTCACCTTTACTGTAACCCGATAAGTCTATTAGTTTTGCGTCAACTGTATTTACGGTTGTTTGCTTCTGTGACAAACCATCTATTATTTATGATATTTTTGTTTACTTGTTTGTCACCTTTTCATTTCACAGTCAAGTTCTTTATAGTGATAGCTGTAGCACTTGCTAGTGTAATTTGCTTACATTAAATTAGTCACTATAGTAGTATTGTATTGTTAGTCTAATTAGTGTAGTAGTGTAGGAGTCCTACTAACACCACCTCGTCTTGTGGTTGTGTTCTGCAATACCTGCGATACTTGCGGCTTATTTCAAATGTGTGAAACCCGTACAGGTATGAAGTGTACATGATACATACGTCACAGCTATAGCCTGAGACGTGCAACCTGGCAGTCAGTCGGCCGTCATTGAAGGCCTAGGTCACGTAAAATGACCATTGTCTGATTTTCACATGTCTGTGAAAAGACAGTCAGAAATGTCGATTAGCAACGTCGATGTTATAGTGCAGTAGACGTCACTATTTCTTTTGTCAACAGCCATTGCTTACAGTGCTGACGGGTCTTTGTCGAGTACGTTGTCTTGGTTTGATGAGGTGTTACCGTTACCGTCATTGTCTGAGGATTCGTTCAAACCTGAAGTCACGCTAAAGTTTATGGTGGACAGTGCATTGTTGGTGGAGCAAACCATAGTTGGTGAATCCATGGATGTTACCCCACAGGTTAGCAGCTGCCGTTTCACACAATGTTCATGGAGTGTCTGGTAAGACAAGACTTTTGTACTTTTGCTCAGCGTTTGCTAGCTAGCATAATTTCGTTTCTATATGGTCATCGCTGGATTGCCGTCATCGAGAGTGCGTCATCATTTGCACGTGCTACCCCCACTAACACCTCCCTTCTCTATTATTAGACTAGAGAATATATTTGCTGTACTGTGATTAATTGTTATTGTTAACTATTTCCTTTCTCCTGGTTATCAATTAAATTTTGTTATATACAGCTTAATAGTTGGTTTGGTATTCTATCTACCATCGAATATTACTAGCTCATTAAGACTCCTAGGCTCGGGTTCCGCGTGCCCCCGTATGAAACAACAAAGCCTTAGCCCGACTCCAGGATTCTAATAGTAAATTATCTAACTCTATAGAACCCCAGAACCACGTGTTACACCTCGTCTATAGGGCGGTCGTGCCTGCTTTTCATGACATTGAGACTCAGAGCACGTAACTTATAGACATGGCGTCACAGCTTCTTCGCTTTATTCTCATACATACTTAGACAAAATAAAGCACTATACGTTTGTAAAATCACACTTTATTTTGTTATTATTATGTTTTATTACCAAACTATTTTCTATAATATTGACGTACAAAGGTATGACAAAAACACCGAACTATACAAATGGGCCTTGCGTTGTCACAATTGCTTAACAATGCGGGACAAAATCTTAAGGAAAATCACCAGACTATTTAAAATTTAAATACCTACTCGTTTCCAGTAAAGTTGTGTGTCAAAAACTGCTTGAACTCTTTTATTGAATTTAGTTTTCAGTTTCGGTTTTAGATATTTTTAACATTGTGGCGTCTACAAGCTTACAGAATCGTCCACTTAGTTATATCCTTGTGCCTGACGGCCACTTTGAATTCTAATGTTAGTCTGGCTTCTTGATGGTTGAAAAGATCTAGTCTGAGTGGACGTGGATCTTGCCAAGCTTCTAGTACCTGTAGGCACAGCACTTCTTGGACCAGAATGTACTGGTAGCGACTCCAGTTGGACAGCTTGGAATTGAAGGTTAGGTGTTCTTTGGTATCCGTAAGCAGCCCCTTGTGATGTGCTACCTTCTCCAGAGGCTGTTTGAGTGTACTGCTGTGTGGCATCCTGTGAAGCTTCTCTAGAAGCACTGAGCTCAATACCAGCTTCTCCATTGCCGCTACCCTCCCTAGTACTTTGACTAACTTCATTCTGACGAGCAAATCCAGATCTGAACCTACTACCGATGACAACCTGTTCAGTCTGAGCACCGGAAAGTGCTTCTCTGGGAGCTAGTTCAGCTGCTGCTTGTCTCGCTGCATTAAAATCGAAATCTTCTACGTTGATGTATTGGTTACCAAAGTTTTCGAACCCAAAAGCAGTTGCATCGATATTTCCGAAATCGTTGATATCAATATTGTTACTCTGAGCACCGAAACTGGGTAATCCGACAGAACCAAACTGAGAGCCACCACCAAAAGATGAGCCTGTAGATGAGGATCTTCCAAAGGACTGGCCTCCTGATTGTTGCTGGAACGTCTGTTGTTGTGCAGTGCGCCTTTGTTGAACATTGAAACTTGACTGTTGTTGTGGAACGGACCTTTGTTGAACGTTGAAGCTTCTTTGTTGAACAGCGGCTTGTCTGGTCGGTTGTTGCCTGACATTAATTTGGAGCTGTTGGCCAGAAGACTGTTGGATGGGAATGCTAATAGGTGCTGATTGTTGATATCCGCCACCTCTACTACTGATTTGTTGCTGAAATTGCCCTGCGCCTCTACCACCTCCATAGCCACTTCGCCCAGTGGGATCATGGCAGAGTGTATGACCCACAAATAGTATTAGTAACACAAAAGAGTACATCCTGAAACAACAAAACTGCAATTATCAGTAAGAAATTTCAACCTAATCAGAGAAAAAATGGAGCGAGGACGACCAATGACATCATAAGCTTAATTACTTGCTATGGCCGTTATTTATGCAACATTGATGTCAATGGCCGGTCTTGTTTCAGTTGCTCTAAAATTTCTATTGAAAAGAAACATCACGACTTGGCTGCACAACAAAGAAAAAATTTCAGAATTACAGGTTGCTGCTGCTGCTGTTGTTGTTATTGTTGCTGCTGCTGCCGGCAGTAATACTACAACTACTTCGATGCGATGTTTCGTATATGTTTGCGTATTAGACGAAATTAAAGTGTAGCATAAAAACAAATCATTGACGGCAAATTACCTTCAATATCGTTAAACTGACATGTGAAATTCGCCACCCACAAAATTACTACAAAATTTCGCAAAACTTCTGCACAGCTGATTTTGATAACAATGTTTAATAACAGCTGCTTAACTTAAATAGAACTGCATAATGTCATTTCCATCATGCACCCGTTTTTAGCTGAAAGTATCTAAACTGGTAACTGATTTTCTATAAACAAACAGTGTCAATCTGTATCACTTACTTACTAGTCAACATTAATATATTAAATATAGGCATACCTGCACTGTAATGGCTGGCGTTATATCTTGTCCTGCAATGTTGAGCAATTGGCACCCAGAATCATCAGCGTCCAGTTTTATATAGATTTATACGACCCAAATTCTGGCTTGAGATGATTCATATTTGAACAACGTGCTTCGAGTAGTTTTCGCTGGATTACAACAATGCATTAAAGAGAATTTTTTCGATTTTATTACTTTCTATTTGTTATGAAAACTTTTGTGGTGGATCCAGAAACTAAAACTATAATGTAATTTTGCATGCAATTAATTTTTTAAAGTACCAACTTAAAAATCCAAAATATTTTTGTAAGTTTAGCAGAATCTCGAAGAAAACAAAGTGTGCTTGTTATTCAAGCTCTTAATGTTCATATACTTCTAAGATGCTTGACTGAATGCAGTTTCTGGATTAATATTGTTCAAACTAATTCAAATTTAAGATGGGACATCACGTTTTCTTTGTCACTTTTTAGGAAATATAGGTCTCTAATATAATCATACTGAAATCCAGGAGTCGTTCATTCAACCGGGTTTCTAAATCCATCTACGGGCGATTTTCACGTTTTTTACTGACAAAACAAATACTGATATTTCCCAACTGCAACTCGGTAAAAAGCGCCTTGTGATCATTGGAAGTGAAGAAGTTGAAGAACTCTGGATGCTCTTCATGCCAAATTCTAAATTAATTTTAATTGACCCTGATAATTGCTTACCAATTCTTAATTAGGCCTACTAATTAGTTAAAATATCCTTGTACCTTGTTGCTTTCCATTTTATGTGCTATTTTGATCTTTTTCGTTATTGTTAACTTTGATGTAACTTTAAAATAAAACAACATTTGCCCAGGTATAATACGTGACCCCAGGGGCTCTTAACAAACTAATTGTCTGTCCTATAGGCTTACTCAGTTTACTGCTCATTACGTAATAATTTGTTTGTTATTATGCTGAACAGTTAAAGCAATAATAGATTTAATACTGAACACTATTTTGTTATTATGCTGCATAATGATCTTTGAGAATTAATAAAAAACAGAAGTTGAGTGGAATCACTGATGAGTATATATATATATATATATATATCACCTATTTAAGTAAAGTTCTGTTCATACTCATGAGTTACCATGCTTCATGGCTACTAAACGGTATTAGGTATAATAATTTTAATTAACACACTTAAAATGTGGAAATCAACGCAAATCCGTACGTAGAAAAAGAGAAAATATTTTGAACTAAATAAATCTTAACAGCAATAAAGTGAACAGACAATATTGGTGATAAACAATTTTGCATCTTTGTTTGACAATAACGCTTTCGGTCCTGCATCTGGCTTTTTGTTTGCCCATCTTTTCACTCTATTCTACATATTTGTATCAGCTTAAGCTCTTCCCCAAACAAATAATTCAGTTAACATGGAGGAATAGTGATTGGCACTGCCAATGAATGAAAAAATATGTTAAGTTTTTCCACACGCAGTGCATTTTCTTTAATCTAAACAACAGATAAAGCCTGTCACTTTGATTTTAAGTTGAACATCATCAGACGAACTTAGTCTATCGTTGAATGTTACTCAAAGCAAGTTAAATTCGATACTTCGATACTGCAATTCATTTGGACACTCGATGGCAAGAAAGATATTTGTTGTTTGTACAGCCCTTGAAGGGGGTGGTTAAGCATCAGAACTGTAACTTTCTGTAGTTTTCTTGTTTTAGCAAAACACCGAGTGAAAGTGCAATAGGCCGCCAACATGGTCAGTCAATATGCTGTAACTCTCGAGTTTGCCAGTATTAAATAACAGTGTGGATGCCGAGAATGACTGTGAAATTTGAATGTTATTCAAATTCGGCGATATGAAGCTGGTCTTGATTTTCGTCAGTGTCGATCTTCATTGTCAGAATGAATAGCTGGTAGCCTGGCTACAAGAGCCCATTTATAACGGGGGCATAAATATGATAAATGGCGAGCTGTCACTAAAAACAAGGAGTTATTAACAAATATGTGGCTACATAAATTAACTCTTGTAAGCACATGGGTGAAAGTGATATGCGAACTAGTCCACACAGCAGGCCATAAGGCTTGCATCGCTTTCTCTCTCTCCCCCCCCCTCTCTCTCTCTCTCTCTCTCTCTCTCTCTCTCTCTCTCTCTCTCTCTCTCTCTCTCTCTCGCATTCTCTCTCTATTTCTTTCTTTGTCTATCTGCATGTCTGTCTACTTTTTGTTTCATTTCTTTGCCAAAGTTTTTTTTCTTTGATTGCACTTTCCCTTTGCAGCACATGTTAAAATAAAGTTCGTTTTCATTTAAACCGTTCTGACGCTATTATTTTCAGAAATAAAAGAGAGGTTAGAGAACACCAGTTCAACAAAATTTATAGTTATGTACAAAGAACTGTCAGCGAAAATTCATCATGTGGACGCAGCTCAGTGTTTTGAATATCATTTTTTGAAAGCCAGTCTTTTGAATGTCATTCTTTTGAATAACCGCGTGGAATAGGCATTTAGGCATAATTGTTTTAACTTTGCGTTGATACAAAAAATAAAGTAAACTGAAATCAACGAGTAACAAAAAATTAAATTGAGCACATACGATTGAACATTGATATCACACTGTCAAGATTTGCGCTTTGTTGCTTGACACTAATGGCTCCCGCCTGTCCCTGTCACGCTTTGGTAACTTCATTTAGCAGTCCCACAAAAAGATTTATTGCCTATTAGCAAAATTGCTCGTCTTTGGAAAGCATGAAAGTTCGCTCTGTTGCAGTTGGAAAGATTGTAGTAAATTCGCGGAATAGCTTTCGAAATCACAAAGATGAGTACAAACAATTGGCTTTCGACACGGCTGATGTTACCGATATTCAGTATGTGTACCCTGTATGTATAGTGGTATTTATTACGCTTGTATTAAGGTTGTCTATGTTAACTGCATTGCGGCACAGTTTTCTTCGTGGGAAATCGCACGGTTTCCTGTACCCGTAGAATGTTTAAGTCTATACTATAAGTTTTTAAACTACCGGTAGGCGGTAGCTAGAGAATAGAGTATGATTTAGAAGGAAATTTGAACGTGTGTTGTGCATGGTTACTAAAACAATGCTTACATAAGAATCTGAATATTGTGAAAACTATCACCATACAAGCGTTTTTAAAAGAATTAGGGTAAAGTGGGGGAAAAAGGACCACCTGGGGGAAAGTGAGCTAGAAGTGGGATCTCGTAGCAAATACTATCTGCTATGCTGTAAAATTCTACTTAATTTAAGCTCTAAGCTATATGATCCTAGCTGAGTTCCAGTGAAGTGCTAATATCAAACGGATTTTTAGGACGACTTCAATCTGAAAACGAAAAAAGCTGGAGCATTACTAGCATTTCTATTTCTAAAAATAAAAAAAAATAGGAAAACTACACCTGTATCCGCAGTGAGTGGTGAGTGAGTAGATGACCTACGGTCTTTCCTCGCCCCATCTCCGCAGACAATGTTATTTTTTTGTAAAACGGAAATTTGTGACACAAATTGGAGAAAAATAAAATGTCTATGTCTATGTACACCAATAGTAAATAAAGTGCCACTATCAGTTAGAAAATGTTAGAAAAGGTACCAAAAGCATTTCTATGAGTTCTGTCCAGGTTGGCAATTTTGTGGTTGCCAGGTACAATAGTATTCCAATTGCCTGTTAGAATGAAACATCTAGGTTTGGAACATGGCAAAAAATTATTCAGGATGCATCTAGGAAATTTTGGGTATTGAACAGCACTGGCACAGGTTGACCTTATAAAATTAAGTTTCTGTGTAAAAGGATGAAGAAGATGTTAAGGAGATGCTGTCATCTAATTTTTCTCTCGGAAGGCTTTTAGAGAAAACCAGAAAACACTTCATCAAATTAAACTAGTTTATTAAGCAAGAATTCTACAATGCAAAAGTATGAAGGAACGCGAAATGTTTACAGTAAACGTGAATATCTGGAAAACGTTTAAGTGTATCTGAAAATACAAGTATACAAGAGAATGTGTAAGTGTGCGTCCGTGTTAATCTGTGTGTGTGCGTCAGCGGCCAGCTTCGCCTTATATAGCGTGCCAAAGAAGTTTCTAGAAGCTTCTTTCTAGAACATTCTACAATGTGAGACGATTATTCTACAATGTTCTATTTAATTCTAATAGATGCCAGCGATTTCCACAACAGGAGAACAAGACATGGTATCCAATTTAAAGAAATTTAAATTGTACAACTTTAGAACTTACAGCATGTATTACAAACAGTTACGGCTTAAGGTATCTGCCTAATAACGGGCCCAATTTGCCATGAAAGCTGGTGTAAAGGGGACCACCCTGTATGCCTCTCCAGCCAAATCTTCACAATATCCGTCGTATACAGAAAATTCACTTGACTTGCCTAAAAATACAAGTTATTACCTTTTATGTTCCTCTTGTGAATATCACTTCTAGTCATTGTTTCCTTCCACTGCCAGGGAATGAAATGACCTACCCTAATCATCACATTCCAGTTTGGCACTCTAGACTTGTTCAGGAGTGCATATAGCCTGGATTAGGGTATTCCACTGCAGACGCCCCTTCCCTTTTTTTAGTACTGTACGACTGTAAATAATTTGTGCACTGAATGAAGTTTTTGTGCTGGTACAACATTCACAAAGCTGAGGGCCCCGTCATGTGTTAGTTGCTTCACTTAATAATATCAAGTTGGCACATTATCACGAAGATGGCTGAAGAAGTATTAGAATGTATAGGAAATCAATTGAGAGTGTCTGGCAAAAATATGCATATACAAAATTGCTTATATATTATAGATATATAAACATGGGATGATAAAAGCATATTATCAGTCTGGTTATGGTGTCAGGGGTCAACCCTACAGTCCCTTGCTTATCGAAGGCCAGTTGTTACTTTAAGCCCCTTATATTGTTAATTCCGAGGATTGTTTCTGAACTTTCGATAGCTTGTTTCAACAGTACATGCTTTTCTGTTGCTTCTCATAGACTTACTCTGGAGTTTCTTCCCTTAGGCCTCTTTTCTGTGGAATTCTCTATCAAAAAATTCTTTCATTGAAAATTACAATCTTGCTCAATCAACAGATATCTTTCTATCACAGGCTAAGTAGTTGTATAAATTTTATTTCTGGATATGTACTCATATCTTCACCTTCTTATTGTGCATAACTCTTACCCAGAGTGGCCCAAAAAATGCATGTTCTTGTGGAATTAACCACCTCAAGCGAAGTCTGTTTTCAGTTGTAAGATTTTAAGACTTCTTCTAAAGCGATTCGCAACAACTAGCAGCAGCAAATAAGATCATTTAGCGAGGAATGTCTATATTTACCATTTATTGGAGTATTCTATTTTTCACTTTGAATATAACATGTATGAATGCATGTCTACAAATATTTGCACTTTTATTGAGCAGTTTCATTTTTATATTAAACCACTGACAGTCCACTAATATCAAAGGTGTGCCATATAAATCTCCTGAATTGTTGTTTTTTAATTCATTAATCAATAAAAAATTTCTAATATTGTTTGTTTTTATTTTCTTTTGTTTTTTTTGCAAGTTGAAGATAATAGTTCCATTGCATGCAAGTCAGAGTAACTGTAAATGGGTGTATTTTATCACGTATGGTGGAGGATTGGTACAGGGTGATGAGGTAAAGGTTACTGTGGAACTGACAGAGAACTGTTGTGTTTTAGTCACCTCGCAGTCATCAACAAAGGTAACCACGAATTTGTTGAAGTGTTTGTATTTTTTTTCTGATAGTTTTTTAAAATTTTCATGTTTCTAATTCAGTTTAAATTGTGATGCCTGGGATGGTGATATATGAAGTGATAAAAGCTTTGAATGGTGATCATAGCGTAAAAATTTGATGAAGCACAGATGTTAATCTTAGTGTAAGAAGTGGTGGTGCCTTAAAAGACGATCTCGGTGTAAGATATACTGTAACAGAGATTTTGATCTCAGTAAAGTGATAAAGCAACCATGAATGGTATAAAATTTGATGAGCACGCATATGGTCATCTTAGTGTAAGAAATGATAAAACTATAAAAGGCAACCTTTTTGTGTTGTATGATGGTGTTGTAATAAATAGTTTTTATTTCAAACATTTCGTTGAAATATGTGATTGCATAACTTGAAAATAGTATCTCTGCATTCTGTTTTCAGCCAACAAATTAACTAATTTAAATTAAGATAGAGTTTTTACACAATGCAGAGATGAATCAGGGTGCAGACAAACCTCTCATTTTATTTGGACGTTGTAATTATTTCATAATATTTTTTGTTTTTGACAGGTTTATAATTGTGATGATGGCATTGAGTCTCGCCAGTTCTTTAACTACTCAGTTGGCAATTATTCTTTGCTGTCCTTACTACCTGATCCAGTTGTGTGCTATGAGAATTCTCTTTATGTTCAGCAGCAGGTAAAATTAATTGTGGTTGAAATATGACAATTTTCTAGAAGGCCACTGTCAAATCCCTTTCACACACACCTAACCAGTTCTATTTTTAGGTAGTTTATCTTTCGGAGTTTGCTAATCTTATAATGGTTGATTGGTTAACAGCTGGCCGTGTTGCTCGAGGAGAGTGCTGGAAATTTCGCTGGTATGATAACTTCTAAAAATGATTTTAAGCATTTTGCTACACTAGATACTGCAAGTGAGTGTAATTTAATTTAAATCACAAATTGTTAGTGCAGATTAAGTGGGTAGTTTGTGATTTATGCATTTAGTTCTAACACTTCAACATTTTCAACAAAGTATCGCTTATAGATATTTGTTTTCTTGTCTTTTGCAGCTTAAAGAGTTTGAATAAAATTTACTGGAAGGGAAACCTAGTTGTTAGTGACGCTATCAGTTTAAGTGATACAGAAACTATAAGCTTATCTGATAGTATGGGCAAGTACCAAGTAATTTATTTTTTGATTCCATTGTTTGTAATCAATCATAGATTTATATGTAGATATTTTATAATGTATGCATTTGTTGGATAAAGCAATGGCATTAACATTACAATTTACTGAGTCTTAGTTGAACTTTGTTACAGTTGTCATACATTGGTTATAGTGACATTTGGATGCAACTGCTTCAAATATCTATTATGGCTTGTAGCTTTTGTTAAAACTGTTAATTAGCATTCATTTTGTATCCAAATTTATAGTCTACCTACTATATTTCGTCTGGTTTATGGCTTTACCATGGCATATAGATACTGATTAATTTCTTCTATCTGCAGCGTGTTTCACAATTCATGCATCGATCTATTATGTTCTCAGTAGTTTATTTTTCATACTCGATTCACCAAGTGGCATATAAAGGGAAACTACCTGCACTGTTTAGCATTCATATGCAAACTTGTACCATCTTGGTTTCGGGCGAGAAAGTCGAAAAATACGTTTTGCAGTCTACAAATGATATGTGAATAAAATCCATTTTGTTCATTATTATGTTGTCAGTGCACATGGTAATTAAAAAAATCCTGATGTACACAAAAATGAAATAAAAAGAAGCATTTTGTTATAATAAAGTTATTGGATTTTCAGTCATGCATTTTTAGTAGCTATTATCATTTTACAAGATGGGAAATATAAAGACATGGTATGGTATAATGGAAATAAGAATGAAAGAAACTGCTCTTCTTAATAATGGCGTTTGATTGTTTTTAGGCTGTTGCATTCTGTGTTTTCATTGGCCCGAAGCTGGAAAGTTTCTGGCAGAAAATTTTAAAGGATGTTAGTCAAACAAAACTGCATAGTAAGTTTGATTTGTTGTAATTTATGGTTGTGCATTGCATTGTCGTCATTGAGCACAGGTAGCAGACTGTACCTGAAAATTAAGTTCCTGGTATTTTAGTGAATCAACAAAAAATTGTGTGAAATAAACTTTAGAGAAGTCGTGCAGATGTAAAACGTTGTGATTTTGGGACATGAGCTCAAAAATACAATCATTAGGATCGAAAAATGAAGCTTTCAACCAACAATTATCAGTGTGCAAGCTTTTCAGAGTTTTTCAGTGTGATAATAGTTGGTAGATAAAAAATACAGATAGTGTAGTTGTGTCACATTAGAGACTAGAAATCATTACCCAAACACACTCAACATATCGCTTGGACTTCTGTTATGATAATTTGTTGACAAAATTGCAATTGTCATGTTTAATTTACTGCAAAAACTTTAGAGTAAATTCGTTGTGATATTTAGTGTAAGTAATTGTGACTTCATATATTTCATTTTTCCATTTGAATTCAGATCCACTACGAAATGTAATGCATTCACAGTAACGTATGCCCAGTATGCATATGTATATTAGTATAACTAGTCCGTATGCTATATGTTGAACAGCTGTTCAGGCACAAGATAGTGTTAGTCAAATAGTGATAACATTATTTTTTACTCTCAATGCAACTATCCTAAGTTTTTGCTTTTTTGGGTGTTTAGATTATCAGCCAGATCCATCTCTTCTGATGAGTGCAAGTCCTCTTCTGTTTGAAAATTTGGAAACAATGCAAGGATGTATCGTGCGCATTGCTGCACTTCACACAACTCGAGTAAGTCCAAGTCTGCAAGTGACAATGGCTGACTTTTTCTCATTTGTACTACAAAAAAATCTAACAAGGCTTTTGTGATGTAGCGGTGCCCTCATACATGAGATTTCGGTTAAAAGTTAGGACATATAGTTCTTATAATTATAAAATGTGATTGTATTGCAACATGGCTGAGTCATGCCAACAGGAGCCAGATTGGTAGATCCTCAGGTTGGTCTTCCCATCCTAGTATGGAGGTCAAGGGATCAATGCTGACTATTGCTCAGACGTTGCAGGTATACTAGTAATACCAAACGTAATGTAATGTAGAAATTCATTGCCAGTCCTCCTGAATCCTTCATGCTAGTGCTACTTTGGAACAGGTGCTTGGGTGCTAACGACATCTGCCTAACCAGCTACTGAATCAATAGGAACCATTTTATATAGCCATTTTTATAGTTGCCAGGATGGAAAATAAGTGGCATTTCGCCCATTGCTTAGTTCACAATACATGAACGGAACAAAGGAAATATCAGTCATTTGTAATAATCCGCGAACGAAATGAAATGAGCGAAAATTTGAAAATATAACGACAATATGCAAAAGCCAACAGTGACAAAAACTTTTACAGCAGCTCGGAAAAATTGTTGATAATATTTAAAATTATAATATTTTTATTGACGTCATGGAGTGGAAGATGACAAACACAATGTCCAAAACATAACTGACGGAATCGCAAGGTGGATGCATACTGGATGTAATATTTAACACAAGGCACTTTGAGGAAAACAGTTGGTTAAAAAAGAAAACAGCTAACTCTTTAATAAAATGTTGTTGCAATAATTATTAAAAGGGAAAAATTGTCAAACTGTTTACTCATATGTCGTGCATGTTTTAGATTCTGTTTATTTGACGTTTTTAGGCCAATTGCTCGTTCAGTAAGGTTGTTAGGCCTAGATAGCCACTAAGCTGACTCTAATAGTGTTAAATGGCACTGAAATTTATTCCCAGGAAACTTTAATGATAAAGCAGAATTTGCTAACTATGCAATACATGTGATAATAAATTAATGTTTGGCTAGTAATCTTTATACAGATATATAATAGCAACATAGGCTGTTACTGCCCATGGAAAAGAACTGGCCACTTATGCTGTCACAATCAGTGGTCTACTTTTGTTGATCTTGGCAGGAGAAGGATCTTATGCAAGTAGCTGTAGATGCTGATGAAAGTAAATCATAGTGCATGTAGATGCTGCAAAAGTAGATGTACATTAAAGGTAGATGAGAACAAAGCACATTTTACACGCACAATCTTCATCTCACAACTAAATTGAGTTTTTTTGTACACATTATTATTTTTATTACTAAACCACAACTCATCCGGATTCAAAATTGAGATTCGATACTATTCGAATTGAAAACTAAAAATTCCATTTCTGCTAAAAACATATACGGTGAGTAGGTCTTGCCATTGAATCCGAGACTCCGGGCTGCATTGTGTTATAATGTGTGAACAACCTGTCACATGTGGAGGCAAGTTTCCTATATCAGCGTGCAGTTTATAATTTACAATTTGAAAGAGCTGCTAAGGTATTCCAAGGATTAGGCTCAGCCCCTCCCCATCTTGGTAATTTCATCTTAAATATAAACTTTATTTACAAATATGTAAACAAATGTGCACACAAATTTTAACTAGATTATTTTTTTGTTCTAGCGTAACTTAAAAGAAGTACAGTGAGTTGATTCTAACGCTTCTTTATTTTTTTCATTTATACAGAATCAGTTTTAAAACTAATTAGAGAGCAATCTTTCGTGACTAATTCTGCAATTTGTTTACATATTAAAAGTTGATTCACATTACTGTTAGTAAAAGTGCCAATTCGTTCCTGTCATGTGACAAACAAGAATAACTAAGGCAACGTATTTTTTGAGTTTTCTACATTAATTGCAATCGTGCTGTTCATGTATAATTATGTTTCAGATTTATAACATTCTACGAGGATTGTTTGAACCACTGTACGAAGTTTTTGGAGCAAATCCATTTGAGCATAAATAGTAACCTACTTTTCCACTATGCAGCTAGCATTGTAGCAGAGTGCGGGAAATGGGTGCACATGTTGTCATTGTAAATGCTACTGCCAATGCTCATTGGTGATGTATACATGACTACACATGTCCCTTGTCAAGATTTTACTATGAAAGTTTTTACGTCAACTGACTTTCGTGAGATTAATTACAGTCCTTGAAAAAGTTAATGATTAAGTCCACTGTTTGTGTAAATTAGCAAAAAAGATTCATACCTGAATATGTTTTCTTGACTGTAACATCAATATGATATGTAGAATATGTGGCATCAGTGTTACAAAATGGAGAATGCTAAATGTAAATATTGTAGCATACAAGAGCATTTAAGGTGTTAACACCCTCAAAACTGATACAGTCACTCAAAATCAGTGTGCAGAGCAGCATTTAGTTATCACAATGTACATCATTGGTCTGAAAGCAGTATCATTTGCACAAGTGTTATATATTATCTAACACAATATATAACACATATATAACAAATATATTAATGCACCTCATAATGTCAAACTTGCCTAACACCAACTTTTTTTGCAGTTTCAAAGTAGGCAGTATAAAAAGATTTAACTGTAATGGTTTGGGCAGCTGTAAAATGGTGACATGTTCTCCTCATTCGTATTTGGTGAAAAGAAGATACAACGTGAATTTAACCAAACAGTTTTATAAGAAAGGAAAACAAATAAAGTGTGTTATGAAGTTATTATCAAAGAATAGATTGATAATTATTGATGTTCCAAGAAAAACACGGTAAAACAGATGTTAAATCTGGAATAACAAATTCCCATTATAATGTAACAAATACGTACGCATTGCACAATCCCATTAAAAGTATTTTTTTAAGTGTTGGCTTCCTTTTTTCTCTGTTATGCCTAGCATTCATGTTACAGGAGGCACCAAGCATTGTATGACTCTCACAGGTTAATACTGTAATGTAATATTGTATAAAATCAATATTGTAATTGATATTATAATGAGAGAAGAAACTTCTCTCAGCTGCCATGTGTAATGCATTTATTTGTTAACATTGTATGAAGTTTACAATATTCTTATGTTATTAAATTGTTAATATGTTTCAGAAATGAGAATACTGTTACTTTGTTAATAACTTGATAATTATTGAAGGTATTTTCAAAGTGAAAGGAATAGCTGATTGATCTCAGTATGTGCGTGTCTACAAAGTTAAGCAAATGACAAGGTTACTTCCAGAAAATTGGGTGCATATATCAATATATGTAACCAAATGTGGTTCTAAATGCTTTGCCTCATGTCTCATCTGAATGGATTATCGTTGGTAATGAGCTAGGTTTGAGTTCCACCACAAACATCTACATGTAGCCCTACATATGACTCAGTGTGCAGTATGTGTGCATCAGAATTGTAGTCACTCTTGAAGAAAAAATGCAGAGCACATTCTGCTTGCCTTTAATGAATCTCATGCGGTAATGACCGAATAACAAAGGCACCAATGTCAAAGAATGTGTCGGAAGACAGAATTTATTTTTTCGAAAACATATGCGATTTTTATTACCCCTTAAGGTCTAAAACATGGGTTACCTATAATAGTTGACAATGTTTTTTGAGTTCAAACATTGGCTTAGAAGCCATTACGTCTAGTAAGCGTAGTGCAATTGGTGACAACAGTATGGAGCAAAAATTTTCCAGTAGTAGGCATTTTCTATGTGCTTTTTGCTATCTGGTGATTTTTATCTGTTGATTTGGCTAAAGCTACTGAAAAATGAAGTAACGTATTCCCCTATGGAATTAATTTTTGTAATGTTGTGACATAGGTGACGACACTAATTACAAACACCCGTTTACGTACATTTAGTAATAAAAATTGGGCAAATAGTGCAGTAAAATACACAGGAATTTTCAAATATACTGTAGATTAAAAATTAAAAGTATTTCATATTTTGTTAGGGAAATTTTATTTCCCTTGCTGTTCATACGAGTAGGTCTAGTTGAGAACTCATTACATATTTCATATTTTAGTTATGCATAGCGTCTTGTTTTAAACTAGCTTGATATGAAAATGTTATCCAGGCAAGCAAACACTTCAACTGCAATAACTTAATCAGTAACACATTTACCATGTAAAAAATTTTAGGACTTTATTTTAATACATGTATTATGATTAAATGTCACCTTAATGCTATAAAGGAAATTCATTGTAAGCTGGCAATTTACAGCTCTAAGTATATTTGTATGTGTTACAAAACCTCTTCCAGAACATTTTACAACTATCGTGTAATTCACACTATATATATATATATATTCATCATACTAATATTATTATGACAGTTTTCAAAACAAAACGCCAATAGAAAATAATCACCAATACAGAAAAAAACCAGTCAAATTATAACACAAAAACCACTTCAACTATAACAAGCCTAACAGGAAGTAATAGAATGTTAACGTCTTGCTTACATCATTAGATTCTTGGTGACACTGCAATAACATTAAATGTTAAAGGAGGAGGATAATCTTGATAAATGTGATGAAATGATTTGATGACTATGAATGAAACAATGATTACAACAGAGAAGATCCACTTACGATGAAAAAATATCTTCTAGCTTAGAACAAAAGTTCATTCTTGGAAAATTTAGTGTCATCAAACAATTAAGGTTACTAAGGAAATTGCATCAAAGTGCTTCCTGTTGAAAAGAAGTCATTAGGAATTTCTGCTAGTGACACACTTGGTCAAATTAGCTTAGTGTGCACAGAGATCTCTATTGGTGTGTTTATTCATGTAAGTCATACTTTAGTTCAGTAATTTCTTGTCAATCTGTTCAATAATCAAAAATAATCCCTGGGCACAAGACTCGAATAAACTAGGCAATAATACTGCCTTTTGGCTCATATAGACAACTGTACCTAATTTAGGTCAAGTGAAATCCTAATTGCAGTAATGATGTATATTTTCTCATTACCTGCCAGTTTATGTGTTTGTATAATAAGCTTTTCAAATTTTTGTCGACAGGCGATAATATTATCCAAGAATCAAACACACTTGTTGCGCCGAATGTAACCTTTTTCCCAGGTGCGGCCACATATTTGCAATAGTAACCAATTATGAATGGTAAAACTGTAGTTTGACTGAAATCTTTGATCTTTTAAATTTACACATGAGAGGATAGTTTTTAGTTAGTTAAATTTAAACCACAAGAGGCTAATTTTTAATTGTAATTAGGTTCTTAAAACATGGCTAATATTTTTAAGACAGCAGAAAAGTGGTTCTGATGGCCTCACAGGCTACCAATTTTTTTCCAATTATGCTGTCATCATAACAGGAGCAGACTACAACTAAATGCAACAGAATGGAAACAAAGCAGCTTAGAATTTAAAAAAAATGGATAGAAAATAGTAAAGAACCAAGAAAGTTGAACAGACGAGTCTGGTACAAATAACCACCATAGCGCACACAAGATGGAAAAGTAATTCATAAAGCCACACTCACAAGAAAAGGATTGAATAATAGTAATATTGCAAATCAAAGAATTTAAAACTAAGACAAAGAATTTCAGTAATAATTCAATTAAATACCACCAAAATTCCAATATGAATTAGCCAGATATTCAAAAGTGCTTATTTTGCTATTTTTTCTTGGAGTACTTTACTTATTCGGTGTCACGGTAACCAAAAACTGACGTAGGTACACTCGAATCCCGACAATACGATTTCTATAGAATATAATTTTTTATATCAAGCCCATCTCGTATTAGTACATGTATTTTATAAGTCATGTTTAACAAAGTAGGGAATGTATTGTAATAAGCATCAGTGGTCTTGAGTTGCTCAGTACTAGACAAACATATGCTTGTGAACACGACTAATTACTACATTATACAGGCATTGAAGCTGTTTGGTGGTGGAAATTGCTACGTAATAATACATGTACATGAAGTAACATGTTATGACAATATTATAGCAGCAAAAAGTGGAAACAAGCAATGTCTCCAGCCAACGTGTCATTTTAATGAATTCATGTTCTATGTTCTGAGTTCGCACTTGATTTATTCATGCTCAGTACGTACTAGGCAGAAATGTAAATGTAGCAAGATAGTACCATTTGATGCGATAGTCTAAATGCGAGCAAATAACAGTACATCTGGATATTGCCTAGTACACAACATTGACAGTAGATCTGGATAGTTTACACCATCTTGTGCAGATCATGCATTTGTTAGTTTTGCATTAACCACAGGTGGTTCAGCTTTCATTAAAAGTTGAATTATATTATCGGGATTCAAATGTAATTGGACAGGGTTCATGACAAATGTTTAATTTTAATTCCATTGCACACTTTTAGTCTACCTCTTGTGACATTTTTTGTTATCTGCATATCATGACAGCTCTCACTTGAATCAGAAACGTATTTCACAGATCAATAATTGGCACCTCCTTTACTCTTCCGCCATCACCTTCCGAAATGAATCGTTTGCGCCCTCTGCAAAAAACGTTTGTATAAATAAATCGACCCACCTATCAGTTGTCTATTTCGTAACAATCTTATTTAGCTGTACAGAAGCTAATTATAAAGTAATTTACTGAATAAAATTAAATAGTTTTCTGATAAAATACACAAATAAATTCTTTGCATAAAAGGATCGACATCACTTCTGCAGCTTGTAAACTGACAAACATTAAAAATAAGGACCAGTTACTGAGCATGTTGGGTTTATTTTATCACTGTTATCACTTAAACTTAGAGAAATATAACACAGAAAATTGCAAAAAACTGTCTATAAACCATAAAGTTAATTTATACTGTAGAATTTTTAGGCGCGGTGTCAGCCTCCATTCACTTGAAAATTATGACATAACTGGTGGACTTTCCGTAATCACACGTTGTTTAAAAGAAATTCAGAGTTTTAGCGCTTACCTAAACCAGACGTTTCATTTTTGATATGAAAATGGTGTTCAAAATTTGTAATGGCCTTATAGATTTAAGTTTTAACGAGTTTTCCACATATACGCCTAGCCTCTGTTTAAAGGGCCATGGTTACAAATTGTATAAAATCTATCGTCATATTGATGTTTTTAAATGCTCTTTTGCAAACAGGGTGACTGATGTGAGGAACGGTGTAGCATCAGAGATTGTCCATGCAAACAGCTTAGTTTTTTCTGTTAAACTACTCGCATTTGATTTTAATGATTTTTGTAAATTTAACCAAAATGACCGAATAATGTGGTTCAGCGTAAGTGCTTTCACTTATCTCTAACGCTATGACTTATCACATATCGCTAGGTGTCTGGTGGTTTCTCCTTATCTCTAACATTAGTCAATTATCTTTAATTGTAATGATCTTATTCATGTAAATGTACAATTGTATTTCTGAATTGAATAAATAACCTAATATAATAGTAATGTTCAAGTAAAACTATCACTAAATTTTAATAAAAACTTATTATATTTTTGGCGGAAATTGACAGTATGCTGCTCTTCTTCAGCTGATGACCAGCATTTTTGTTGGACGACTAGGCATTCAAAAGCCGGAGTGCTCAGGCATAAAATGATTGTGACTACAAAGTTATTTTATTAATTACATCAGTGCCTTATCACACTTTTATTTACTACTAAACTCTTCTAACAATTTTCACAAACATTGAAATAAGCCTAACTTTCTGGAAGGATTGGCCATTCCTGAAAACTTGAGTAATACGCAAGGAAGACACAAAAAAGGAAAATAGAACATTTCAGCCATTGAAAATTACAGACACCTGGTCAGACTAAGCCAAGTAACTTATTCTGCTACAGTTTATTTACAAATCCAGAGTTAGTAGTAGATTTCAAATCTCGCATTATCCTAATAACCATAGTTCAAACAAGGACTGGTGTTCTTATACAAATGCACAAGGTAAAAAATAGTAGTCAGTAAAAAAAAATTTGTTTTGAAAAAATTCTATTAAACAGTACATTGGGCAATTCTGACAAAGTACAATTTAAACTAAAAAATAAAACAAATTGCTATAAAGTAATAAACCAACGTAAACAGATGCGCTGGCTCTCATAGAGAGCATACTTCTAAGAAGAAACATTTACAGGCTTTCTCTTAAGCTGTCCTTTTTCCAATTTTGCAAGAATGTGACGCTGATAAGGAATGTTAATAAAAACATTTCTTGGGGAATTCAAATAACTGATTATCATCATCATTATGTTGTATTAAAAATACAATATGCTTGATATGTTTAAGCAAAAAAGACATACCTACAATCAGTGGAGAAAACCTCAGTGATCGATAGTTAGAAGATGACAATCTAATCAGAACTTATGACAAATTTCTTAACTGAATATGTTAAGATTTTATCCAGCCTATTTTAGGTCTATTATATCCAGACTTTTTCCTGATTTTACACATAGTTTTATACTTAAAATTTTAATGCACATGTTTTTAATCAACTACCTGCTAGTGCATTCTTGCATGAGTTCCTTGGTTAAAATTCCCAGTTTCTGACAAGCAATAGCAAATCTTTCAAGAAAGGTCTCAGCATTTGGGATGTCTAGACTTAGATCTGACAGCTCAGCAGTTGCACGATGGAATCCCTACAAATATCAAGTAAGCACAACTAGTAAAGCTAAAAGTAAGAAATTTAAAACCTCTATTTGCCAAATTTTACAAATAAACATCCATCATGAAAAAAACACAAATATATATATTTGAATTTTTGCTGCTGCAAATGTGTAAAGCAAGGCACTTCATAACTTGCAAGAAATTGCAAGAGTAAGACAATTAAGAACAAAGCCGCCAGATTGCATTTGTGTTCAACAATATAGATTGTACAAAGAGAGAAGGATCTCTTTCCTTGCTCTAATCGCTGATGTACTTCCACTTTTTGGATTTCCTAATCGTTTTGCTCATTCACTCAAAGTTTGACCAACGCAGCTTCCAGTCTTTTCAGTGAGTAGCGCCTTGTTATGATAAATCTGATTGGGGCTTCATCCATTCCTTTTTTCAGCAATGAAATTGGGATGATGTACATAAAGTGAATGGATGTATTCTTTCTTTGAAGCTTCTTAAGCCAAGCTCCCAACCCCGATTCACTTCTTCGTATGTTGCGTACCGCCCAACATCAGTTCACTCCCTCATGTGTTGCCTAGCTCCCAACCTTAATTCACTCCCTCGTGTGTTGCCCAGCTCCCAACCTTGGTTCGCTCCCTCGTGTGCTGCCTAGCTCCCAACCTTGGTTCACTCCCTCGTGCGTTGCCTAGCTCCCAACCTTGGTTCACTTCCTCATGTGCTGCCTAGATCCTAACCTTGGTTCGCTCCCTCGTGTGCTGCCTAGCTCCCAACCTTGGTTCGCTCCCTCGTATGCTGCCTAGCTCCCAACCTTGGTTCACTCCCTCGTGCGTTGCCCAGCTCCCAACCTTGGTTCACTTCCTCATGTGCTGCCTAGATCCTAACCTTGGTTCGCTCCCTCGTGTGCTGCCTAGCTCCCAACCTTGGTTCGCTCCCTCGTGTGCTGCCTAGCTCCCAACCTTGATTCACTCCCTCGTGTGTTGCCTAGCTCCCAACTTTGGTTCACTCTCTTCTGTGCTGTTGTTTGTAATTAATAAAAACCTTGACTTGAAACTGTGGGTGAAGCACGAGATGGATAAGTCATATTGCTTATTATCACTCAACAGCTGATAACTTCATGAGCTCGTGAGTTGTGACATCATGCGATAGCTCATTTTCGCGTGGATGGAGGAAATTAAAGACAACTAAAAATTAAATTTAGATCTATTGCAAAACTTAAAAAGGCCCTAGGCGTTACTTTACAATATAACTGAATTTACACGGTCATTAAAGTACACTCATTGAATGTAACTGATTGAATGTTACATTGAAACTAACGTTAAAGTCATTTGTTCCTAATTTTGTTATTATTAATCCAGCAAAACATATAAATATACGATGATCAGTATTTTTGGCTGACTGATACTGGAACCTGGACAGGTAGAAGCAGTAGTAATAGAAATAAAATTCTGATTTTGCTATAGTGCTTTCAGCCAGTTTGCGACAGTACTGTAGATGTGTTGTATAGGCGCTGGCTAGTTAAATGTGTGTTTAGCTTCGTGCATCATGGCCTCCGTTGACATTCCTGCAATATATAGTCAAGGCATGTGCGTACAATTCAAAAAGTCATGCGGCACGTCAACTTTCAATTCTTTGAAAGGCTATAACTCTTCCCCTTTTGATTTTTCGCTGTAGCCATTTTTCAATCACTCCTCTTTTTTTTCAAGTTTCTTGTTTTCCAATCGCAGAAGCTAGCACAGTTTATAACAAAGCACATTTGCATGTTGGCGCCATAATCTGACACTCCTTGCTGAATAGTTATTATCACAGTTTGATAGAGTAAAATTTGATGTCATAGAAACGTGCAAGTATTTAGACTGAATTTTTTATGACTTTTAGTTTGACAATTTAACAACTGCTAGTGTAACGGACCATAACAAAGTCTTCCATTGTAGTAAACCGGATGTCCCTTCTTTAGTCGTATGCTTAAGTATACCTACCTTGTTTGTAGCAATTACAAAAACCACACTTCACAATGGTAACAGAGTATATCAGGTAGTGCAAAAAACATGCTGAAGTTTTGATCATGATATTATGAAAAATGGAACCGGTTTAAAATTACTACACTGATGTTACATGCGTTTAGGTATAAACACCAAATTTTTTTTACATCATTCATTCATAAACTAAATGCAGAAAAAAATATTGAGTAAGTGCTCTATGTCTCCACCATTTTTACTACAAACTAGACAAGGGCATTTCTCCCAACATCCGACACAGTTTCTCATTTCTTTAGGGGGTATTTTGTCCCAGTGGTCAACAATTTTTGACTTTAGTTTCTCAAATGGCACCAAATGGCTCAGTGCGGCCTGAAAACAGCTGCTATACGCAATGAGTGTTTATTAGTAAAATAAATAAATGTTTTTCAATTAATGATTAGCTGATATTTTGTTCCAGCATTTAACTTTTTCACATGTAAGTTTTTTGGCCATAACCTAAAAACTACTAAAACTATAAACTCGTAGCTTTTGCAGCCAAGAGTCAATGTACTATAGTATCACGCCGAGAAATTTAAACTTTGTAGAGCACTTGTTTCTAATGCTGTTGCAATCTAAACTTTGGCACATTTTGTCTGCGCAACCCGAATTTTTTGTTAAAAAATTCCTAACCGTTGCCAACTGGACAGGAGTTATGATTACTGCATCATAGAGGGATTTCAATAATTGAGCCATCATCATAGAACATTTCTCCGTGCCATCTTCCAATACCAGTACAATTGCCTAAAGAATGAAGTACACCTTTATTTCATTAAAACAGACCAAGTTATCTTTTTTTCATTCCATAAATGATGGCGAATTAAAACATATAACAAGCTTAAAATACACTTAAAACTAGCTAGAGTATACAAATCTTAAAAAAAATTATTTAAGATAATAATAAAACACACTAAAATAGCCAAACATATTTCATAATTTCAACATCTATGTATCAGTCGAATCAAATGACTATGGCTCACTGGTGGAATGAGTTGGTTATAGCTTCATCATCGTTGGAATGAATATTGCTGCAAAAATACAGGTATAGAAAAGAGTTAATCACCTTTATCAGGCTTCTACATAGATACAGGTGATTAGTTGCTATCTATACAAGTACCTTTGCAAGTATAGGTGTTGAAATATGTTTGATTAGTTTGTCGTTCTATATTTTAAATAAATTTTTTATGATTCTTATACCGTTTAAGATTTATTTTAAACACATACCAAGACCTGCGCAATTTGGTTAAAATTTTGTTAAGATTTAAAGCCACGAAGTACAAACAGTAAAAAATTCTCCCACGTAACTGGAAATAGCAGAAAAATGTACCTCATACACTAACTCATGATGGAAGTGTGGAACCTCTAATTCCAATAAACATCTGGTAGCTTCGGCTATATCACCAGAAGACTGGTACTCCTTCAGCAGCAGCACCATCTATAGGCAGAAATCATAGGTAAAGTATTATCACACAAATATCTTTTTCACTATCACTTACTCATCGCACAAATGTCTTATTTAACTAACATTTACTCAACACTCAAAAGTCTTTTAAACTATCACTTACTGGCTATATTGGAGTTAGTTTTTCTCTTAGGTTCTTTTTTATGGTGCAAAATCTTTTTTATGAGTTGTTACACTATTAACTACATTTTGCTTGCTTTAAGAAGAATGCCAACAGATACTTCTGATCACTAGAAAATTAGTTAGGATTTTATTTCTCTGGACATACAGTGTTATTTTCTTTTTTAACTTGTAGTGCTTCACTGTTATTTGGAGAAATTTGTATATACATATATAACTAAACCAGTACATATCTGCTTAACATAATCATTAACGGGTAACGCTTTGTCACCTTTTTAACCAGAATCTTGACTGGCCTGATACCACCGCCAATTCCCCAGACGTTATCCAAACGAACCATCCCATGCTTCATGCTCATTAATACCTCAGCTTTCTCCAAAGCTTGGCTGCAATAACAAAATTATCAAAACTTACCATTGCATCATACGTGATTATCTAAAATTGCTCCACATTTGCTTTACATGAGTTACTATGTCACTTCACATATTGAAACATTCACATCTAAATTATAGTCTCTAGTTCATCCAATAAAATACCATATTACTTTTTAAATGAGGTAAATAATAATAACTGTACTTAATTGAAAGTAATAATATATATATATATATATATATATATATATATAAGTGGTTGTTAGACAGATGCTGAAATAACCAGAGAAAAAATCCTGGCCATATAATCATACTCTTGTAACATGCAAAGCTACTACAAGCTGTGTGATATGCGATGATGTCTGCTGTGATATATGTGCCATACATTAAACAAAGTACCTTGCATGACTGTTGTCTACCTTCCCTTTATAGTTATGAACAAATTTTGGTGGCAGGCAGTCATCTGCTATTGCTCTGGCTATAAAGTTGCCCAAGACCTGAAAATATTAACAAAACAATGTCAGCGACAGTTAGATACTCCAAAATAAAATTAAAAAACTTCTTTACTGACTGCAAAGCTTCACTTATTAGTGACAAACACAGTCTAAACATACAAGCATAAAACAGCTTTCTTAACCCATCTGTCAGTTAATCAAGAGGCATATTATTTACACACTTACATTTTATGTAGGCAGATATTACAGAGATTTATAATTGTTTCAGTCTGTCTTGTTGTTTGACAGAGGTAATAACACCTTTTCTTCTTATCTTATTCAATTGACATTGGTAAATACAAATATATGAAAGAGCCAGCTTCTAGGAACCAAATCAATCAACGTTGCTTATTAAGTAGGAATCAACATGTCGTCCATTGAATGGGAATCAACATGTTGGTTATTGACTGCAGACGACTGTTTCAGCAAAAATGCCATTTTCAATGATAAAATTAAGCCAAAGAAATAATCAGCATTTTTCAGACACTAATATTAACAAAGTAAAAAAAACCATTACAAACTCACGAGTGAAAATTTGTAGACTTCACTTGTATGCTTGTTACTTAATTTTCTTTCTGTTGATTTATAATGTTTTGTTGTAATTTTAATGTTATAAATGTTCTGGTTGTTTATTTTAGCTTAATTTTTACCCTTAAAATGGCATTTTGTTGAAATGTGCACAGAATAAATAACAATTATGTCGATAATTGTAAATGTGGTATGAACGTGTGTGCATGTGTGCGCATGTGCACATTTTAGTGCTTATTTCGTAGAGCTTCACCATTTTATGCATATTTTAGTGCTTATTTGGTAAACCCATTATTTTATGTACATTTTAGTGCTTGCTTGGCAGACCCCTATTATTCTATGCACGTTTTAGTACTTATTTGGAGGACTCCCATTACTTTAAGCATATTTTAGTACTTATTTGGTAGACTCCCATTACTTTAAGCACATTTTAGTACTTATTTGGTAGACTCCCATTACTTTAAGCACATTCTAGTACTTATTTGGTAGATCCCTGTGATTTTATGGAAAAAATATATTATGGCAACTGCAAATAAATATTCAAATTATTTGCTGTCTATATGCATTTCGATGTTATAAATGGAATGGTTACATTATGTACATTTAGTATGTAAACAAAAGTTATGATATTCAGAATGCCTCTATCACTCTTTTTTGCATGATTCTCTACTCTCTGTACTTATTTGCTTACTATTGTGTATCTAGGCAATAACTTACAACTTTACCTGTGGTGCATCAGGTGTGTCCAGAGTCAGATCAGGCAAATCTCTCAGCAGCTGATCAAAAGAGCCCATGACGTCTTCTTGTGACAGAACAGTTCCGTACAAATCCGCAATCGTGCGTGACGACAACTCACGTTGAGTTCCTTTATGATCCATGGCAACAGAAATGATCTTGTACACGACTTGGTTCTTATTCTCTCCAAAGTTTAACTCTCCGAGTGTAAGCTTTAAAATTACACAGTTTAGTAGAAATTGCCAAGAAATATGGTTAACAAGAGATCCGATGTTTTTGAATAAAATAAATTGAAAATAAGACCAAATTATAACCAAAATTCTAAAGAAATAAAATCTGCGAAGAAAGTTTACAGTTTAGTAAGTTTAAATTAATTAAATACAAAGCCTACATGCCTTTTTTAGGTATGAAGTCTAATAAGGTTAGTAGCAAAAATGATACTGTGCAAAATGAATAGTGTCATTTACAACACGTCTGCAGCAATGTCCATTTCTAGAACTCAAGTTAAATTTACAGTTAACATGTTAAACTAGCCTACTAAAAATACTGACAAGGAATTGTACTGCAAAAATGCTTACGGTGACTTCATGAGAATCACCGTGCTCAAAATACTCCAATATGACATCCTGAACTTCTTTATGCACTTCATCCACAGACAATTCCGGACTGATCTCTTCAACAACAACTTCCTGACAAGCAAAAACAATAAAAAAACTGTAAGGAAGAATACAATGCTTTAAAGTCCTTAGTACATTGATTGTCTAGCTGCGTGTTTTAACTCTAAAACTCTGTTAGTGAAAATTTTTAAAGTGATGGACATCATAAGCAAACCGAATTTTGCCAACAATCCTAATTGAGAAACTTTTATCCTCTGACATAACGTGACATATTTTTTACATTCTCAAGAAAGTTTTATTTAATTAATGTGCAATAATGAAAGAAATAATTTCAGAAGCACAGAAAAATAAATTCTATTTCAATCTATTAAAGTCTGAATAACCTACATTGGAATTTTCATCACCAGAATCATAATTTGGATCATTCTGGTCAATCTTAGTGTCAGCGAGCTCACATCCTGGTTTACCCCATACGCCTTTTCCACCAGCGCCACCTAGAAGAAAATAAAACACATATCAGCATAGCTCTATACACTGAATTGTAAAAACACACAACTTTTGTTTTTTCCTGTTAGCAGTCTGTTATTCACCTTAAAATAATACTTAAGAATACTGGTGGTTTATCTCTTTATTGTTCAGCATTCTAATATAATTAGGCAAACAACAATTGTACATAATATGATTTGGCAAATAATCATCTTATAAAGACTGGGATAGTATGCTATTAAAATACCCATAATGTTGCTTTCTGCATAGACAAAATTATACATGTGCCTTTGCAGCCTTTCTATGCAGATAAATTGTAATTCAATTACTTTCTCATTGTTACTTTGTCATATAACCCCGTCCCGATGGATACATACATTTACTCGTCATCTGTGATTAGCTAAACTTCCCAGTCTCGAAATTCAATGAAATTTTGAAAGGAAAGGACCAACATATAAGTAAATCACGTAAGAACAAAAAAGTTCTATTATTATGTTTTGCTTTCAGTCTTTGAAAAAGTTTTTTGCATAACTTGTGGATAAAAGTTTTGCTTTGCGCTTGTACAGCAACTCAGCGTAGCAGCGAATGTTGAACTGTTCTCCCACTCATTAGCACAGGCTATTATTAGCATGCCAAGGTAATTTTTGTTGTCATCTGGGTGTGTGCTCACAGAATGTAACAATACCAAGCGCTGACGGTGCACAGTACCCTGAACACACTTGAATGCTATTATGCTTTTGACTGTATAATATACGAGGAGTGAAAAAAATATTAACAACATTTTTGTGTTTTTTGAAATTTTGAACAATTTCACAGCTGGATTTATCACTTGGGTGGCAATCAGTTACATGTTGTATATAGTAACTAGCGGTAATTTCTGTAGATTTTACTTGTTAATAAAACTGTATATGAGCTATCAAACTTTCAGCCTGTGAAAAATCTGTTGCAAGCAAACTAATTCATAAAATAATTATTAATTCAAGTACGCTAAATTTGTACACAGCTACAGATCATTCTGGGAGTGCTGGTTGTCAATTCAATAGCCAGTGCAGGGTAGACTCATGTACAGCAACTGTCAAATTTGGAAAGTTAGAGTGATTTCAATACTACGGGGGTGTCAAAACTACACAAATATTTGTCGCTATGAAAGAATCAGTTGAACCGTCATAAAAAATCATAAGCTAGTTTTTCTACTAGAGCCTACGGAGTAATCACACCAACAAAAGGCACCTTAGCAAAGATGCCAAACAGTTTCTGACTCCAAAGAGTCATTTCAGACAATGTAGACAAAGAAGGTTCAATATTAAATACGTGTAATACTCCTGCTAGTATGAACTTGGTGACAGCAAGCAGCAGAAGCTCTACGTGAAACTTATTTCTGCACGAGCAGCATGCTTTCTCTATGCCTTCTTAATGAGAAACACTGCAGCTAGTACATACACTTCAAGCGTAGGAAAGTGCAATAACTCAAAGTACTACAAAACAGCTTTGAACATGGCAAAATATAACATGTTGCCCTGATTAAATGACCTTTTTACCTGATTGAAATTTGAACCAAAAGTCTCTGATCAGTAAGCAAATTAAATAAACCATGTGTGCTAATTTATGATTTGTGAATCATTAGCTGTCTTCAAACTCCAATAACAAAGTAATCTACATTCACCTAGTTCAGAAAACACAACATAAACCCTATGTATATAACCTATGTAGCTGCAAATGAAGCAGCTGACAGTGCAGTGTGCACTTATTTCTAGCTGGATATGTTATGTTAAATTTTATTTCTATGTTAAGTTAATCTAAAACACCAATGAACACAGTCAACTCTGCTTAATTCATATCTCTAGGGATCAAAGAAATCATTAATATGAAATAAACAAAATGCAGTATAAATGATTATCGGTGAACAAATAAAACTATGGGCTGTGGATAGATATGTTTTAGGGGACCAAGGATTTTGACACTGGCAATGCTAGGCACAGTTTCGGTTTATAACTTTAGATTGATTTAACAGTTTCTTGGGCCTTGTAATTAAAAATTAAGTTAGCCTGAATATGCTGTTTTCATCAAACCGTAAAGACGCTAAAGCACAGTCATAAAGCAGCCATGAGAATTAACCACCTATAGAGCCTATGGCTTACTGTTCACGAATCTGTTTCGCTGGTCAGCAGCGAAGTATATCGCTAGGTGTGTGCCGTATAAATTAAGAGTGCTGAATACTTTGCAGCTAGCAACCTGTTTTATTCAAATACGAAGTGCATGAATAAAAATTTACAGACATTAAGCACAACTTGTCTAGAAATTAATAACGTATTAGGTGAAAATACGAGATATGTGACACGTTTTATATAATTTTTTAATATGTATGTTAGCATAGGAGCTCAGTGGGACTATTAGATATGATACAAAATAATTAAGTCTGCTGTACATATATTCTAAACTTTGTAAAGTGGTTAATGTGAAAAATTCATAACCTTTTTTTGGCAGCCCACGTCCTTTTCCAGAACGACTTTTCCTGTCAGACAAGTGCCTAGCTTGGCGTTCTAGTTTATTTGCTGATTCTGGAATACCCATTCCATCTGGGGCTTCGCCAGTACCAGCTGCTTGCACTATACCCATTTCAAGCTTTTGCAAGTATTTGGATGGCCGCTTTGCTTTACGTCGCATGCGTTCAGGAAGAGAAAAGTGTACGACAGTGTCTGGCTTTCCAGGCTCTGTTTCATCACTGTTCTCATTTTCCATTTCAAATTCATTGTGTGCAGAAAAGTTTCCGTCTTCAGGTATTGAAATGTCTCCTGCTCCACCCGACATATTGTTAAATAAGTGTAGTTAATACTTTTAATAAAAGGACAAGATTTTTGCTACTTTCACAGCAAAATGGCAACTGACAAGGTCACAAAACCAAAGAAGTCACTAAGTTTGAAAATTTTATAACAGCAAATTTTTCTCGAGAAGTTCAAGTCTGATTGCTGTGAACGTAAGGAAGCAGGGTTTGCGCAACACTACAAGGCCAACAGAACATTCACGCTGTAACATGCATACAATGATGCAAAGGCAAATACAAATAAGCTAGAATTTGCGAAACTTGTCCGTGTCACTGGTTGCTAATACCAACCTATCAGCAACAAATTAACACGTTTTTAACTAATTTCGTAAGAACCGTGCGTACATTCAATAAAAATACTAAAATTTGTAAAAACAGGCACTAGATACCTAAACCCTCATTCCGCGAAATGCATTTTGGGCGTCCCTAAAGTTGATTCAAATTCAGTTTATTTTTGGGCTAATCACTTGTTGTTTCCGTGGTTTTTGTGGTTTCTCTCACACCTCTCCGCCTGTATGGGCAAATGATGAAATCGATTGCAGGGGTTCTTCAACACTGCAGCACCCTTATTCTTCTTCTAAAGTTACTTCACCAACTTCCTTCAAAATGTTTTTCCTATAAAGCAAACAATCATTCACATATTTTGATGCTTTCAACAAATTCTCACTACAACAGCTTTTAACATCCTCTGTTGAGACTTCACCTAGAATTTCGTTAATTATTTTACATTTGCTACAAGCATATAAATGTTACGTTATGTCTAATTCACTTTCGCACATGGGACATATTTAATTTCTTATAAATGAACCCTTAAAATTTGCTTTTACTTTGACCATATTAAGACTCAAATCCAAAATATTTTTAACTTCTGCTTGACTGAATTTTGTAAAATAATCCTTCTGTTCCCATTTATTACTCCTTGTCAATATTAATTCCATAAATGATTGCAATAATTTCAACTTCAATATGCCAATTGTCATCATGCCGGTATTTCATTTGCTGTGCTACAACTTTCCTGGCTAACCTTTCACTTCCTGATATTAGTAGAGCTCTATAAAACATAAATTTTTTGTACCAAATACGTTCTACAACTGGTCAAATTCCCAATTCTGATAATAACCCCCAGAAACTTATAGTATTAGCCATTCCCAACATAATTCTTATTGACTTTCCTTGAATACTTTCCAATTCATCAAACTCATTTCTTTTTATGTTTTAGACTTGTGACAGGGTGTGGTCTTCATTACACATTATGTTGTTACTTTAGGCAGCTTATTCGTAGTGACACGTGCTATCTCCAATTTTCCATCCCCGAACCTCCAAACTGATAATTACAAAATTCAGAATATCGTTAATATATGCAGTATTGATAGTTTTATAATATGTGGAATAAAAATTTTAAGACATTACATAACGTATTGTTTAAATTGTCTTTAATGATGTTATAAGACGATTTCTTGTACATTAATAATCTGTGTCTATGCTGAGGCTATCAATAATAATAATAGAAAATGCACAAGTTTGCACAAGAACAAATAGATCATATACGAATAGTCATGGCTACCGAGCTGGGGGTGAGTGGTACTGGGAGTTAACCGTTTGCACAGTAGACAATAACGCAGAATGTTTTCACATTGCTAATTTGTTCGTTTTCAACACTACATTTGCTATTAGGAAACCCAATCATTTATAACAATTGGCCTGTTTGATGATAGCTACAAATATTTAGACTTTTTCATTCACGCATTTTTTTCATGTATTCTTGTTTCACGTTTTTTCATTTTATGCAACACTGTTGCCACCTTTTTTTTCAATGCCTATATTTCTTTCCTTCCTCAATCGGCCAGCCACAATTTGGTAGCCTAGTTATACTTTCTAAAACATTCACCATTTTTGTTTTTGTTTATTTGTTTTTGCACTAGTCCATTTGAAGTATTTGAAATAACAGCGAGAACCTACCCTAATTGAAAATTCCAGTTACCGAACACAACGAGATGCTGTTTTATACTTAGCTGAATAGGGCAATCCTATCCAGAAATAGCATTCACAATCATTGTTAATTAGGTGTTACATTATTACTGTACAATAAAGAACAACAGTCAGGGCTTGCCTATGGATTTATTCTGAGTGAGATTCGGGTATATATAATTGTATAATTGTTTCCACTTTATCAGCCATTGTACACTTAGTAAGGACGTGTGTACAGACTTTGATTCTGCTGCAGCAAGACTTTGTTCGCGATGCACCAAAGCCCACTTGCGATTGGGTGTCTACAGAGAAACCATAATTATTTTCTATAGATGATGCAACTTGAAACCACAAAAAGCAATTCTACTTAGAGAAGAAAACTCTCAGTATAAACGGACCATTATTAAAATGGAAGTTGTAAATAGCAAATTGTAGCTTTCTCGAATTATTATACTGTGCACTAGATACGAATATATTAAGGCTTTGCATCTGGGAATAGTTCACACTATTCAAATTATCATTGCAAATTTTTGTAGTTTTTTCACTGTTATAGCGTTGTATTATACTATGCCCACAACCCCACACAGGTGTGAAAACTGCACTTCAGCAAGATTTGCAAAAACTTCGCCATAGCTCGTTCATTCAGGGTGTGGTTCTTTTGGTTGAGCTCCAGTGAATTTTTGGGCATTTTGTTAAATCTTCTTGCTGATACTCATACTGATACCCCTCAAAATTGCAGGCCAGCTGTGACTTGTGAGAGACAATGAGGACATGACAGTGCCTCTATTGATACACCAACCCTTTGATGTAATGAATTGTTCAGTACTGTTACTTGTTGTTTTTGTTATCCTCTGGCGAAAGATTATGTCTAGGCTTGTTGCGAATAGGGGTGAGCATTCTCTACCAGAAAGCGAATTCGAATTCGAACCGAATTCGAATTGAGATCGAAAGATTTTCGAACAAGTTAGTCTTACAAAGATCATGCATATCACTAGATTTTGTTCTGCAATAAAACGACTAGTAATTTCTTTGAAATTGTGTGCAGAAATCACAGCTAAATTATGCTAATTGCATGATGTTTCAATTGTTTTAGTGATAAAGAACATGTGTGATTGAAGTGCTAAATTATTCGAATCTATAGTTTTCGATTCAAATCGAGTTCGAACTAAAAAACTCGTTCGAATCGAATTCGAGCGTTCGAATTCGATTCGAACTCGAACGTTCGATGCCCACGCCTAGTTGCGAACAGCTACGTACTGCAGTTAAAATTATCAGTTTACTACAATATAAAGTCAGTCTTGGGCAATTACGGAAATCACAACAATCACACATCTTTGTGCAAGGTGGCGTCTTTTGCAAGTTGCTTCGCTTTATTAGTTACTGGTAACTTGCTACTTTGCTGCGTATTCAGGTTTACTCTGGTATTAAAATAGATTTTGAAGACTTTGTTGTTAGATTGCTATATCAGTTTGACTAAATTTTGGTTATCGAATCATAAATTGACAAAGGTAGGTGTGATGCACTAGAGGTCTTTTGATGTGGAGATGTTGATATTAGTGCCTTCGATGTACCGTACCCGGTATGACTAATCCACGAAGGGCACCTCCTCAATGAATCCACTACTATTTATGTGCAGTAACTGTTTTGTTACACTACCATATTACAACGTGCTCACCGTTATGGTAAGTGATAACCTAGAACGGCGCGAGAGGATATATAACACATTTTTATTAATATCTGAGTCGGCGGGATGGACAAACTATATAACTTACTTTGAAGCTGTAAAGGAAACAAAAATCGACTATCTTAAAATAATAAAACTAATAATATTTGTATTATCTGGTTACTGGTAGCTGAACTAACTAATTTTTTTCAGTAAGTTTCAATAAAATTCACTGATAAAGTAATGCTACAAATACAGTAGTACTACTACTAGGGTGGCTGACGCGCGCCGCCATATTGCGGGAGATGAAGGTAGAACATCATTTTCTGGCATATTTCGGTTACCAGTTTTCAAACAATATGAAAGTAAATTAAAAATCAAATTAATACAGTTAAGCTACTGTTGTCGGTCTTTTATCTACCGAAATTTAATTTTCCGTACTGTCCTAAGTTTTGAGCAGGAAACTTGTGAAGTTGTCAAAAACGGCTTTACTGCAATCGACCGTCAGCGTGAAATCAAAAATGGCCCCGATTTAAAAATTTCAGTGGGTATTTTCAAATCAATTTGCGGCCCGGACTAACAGCTTCATTTTCGATATTATCAGCCTTACCTGGGTAAAAAAGGTCGGCCAATTTTTTTGAGACCCGAACCACAATTAAATTACAACATTTTGTCCGTCAAAATAGCGGTACACGCACTGCGGTATTAAGCCTTCAAAGAGTGGAAATCTTATTGGTTCGCTTATAAAAATATTCTTAAATGTGTTATCTTAATTCTAAAACACGTAATGATTGGATAAAATGAGTTAGTCCGGGCCGCATTTGTCCATTTAGAGAACGCAGTTTGTAATGAAAACTTCTCCTTTGCCTCCTCGCTGATTGGACAATTCGGGTGATGTCATGTACAGCTTGAGCTGTGACAAGACGCTTTGCGATTGGTTGCTGGCAGTAAATACATTGTAGATGGGCGCAGCGCCTGAAATATGTATTGTGAAAGCCAATATCAAAAGATGGAACTTATTTAACTGCAAGAGTATGCTTCCCTGGTTTATTGAGCTTTTGTTGTTTACTACTGTACCTGTATTCGCCGTGTCTACTACTGTACCTGTATTCGCTTTGTGTCTTCTTGTGCTTGTATTCTTGCTTACATTTGTACTTGCGCTTCTTATATGGTATTTGTTAAAGTTCTACTACAGTTTTTTTATTGTTTGACTAATTTTTGACATTTTAATGTGCTTGCAACCAGTTGTATGAAGTTATTTTTAAAGATCAAACCTAAAAGTTTATACTGATTAATTAATTTCACCTCAAAAGTACTTTATCGCTGTAACATTGGTTCAAATGCTTTTTAAATTTAAGGATACTTTGTTTGGGCCTAGCTAATACAGGTAAAGTTTTGCTTATTACTCGAGCTGAAATTACTTGTGAAAGCATTAGCTGTAGCTTCTAAAACAACTGCTTTGTCTAAAAGAATTTTAAATACACATTTTAGTTTTTTATGTTATTTTTTGTTTTAATCACAAGACCTTTGCTACTACATTGAATTCTATTGTTTGCACATTGGCTACCAGTTCAAAATTATTATGCCTTAAAGTCAATTGCTAATAAATTCATTAGATGCTCTAAAATTTACTGTGTATATCCAACCAGAATCACCTCACACTCCCAAAATTATTATGTGCAGCCAATATTTTAGCCGTTTTTGTGTTATGTTAGCCACATTATAATGAAAGCAGGTTAAAGTACTAAGGTATTTATTTGCCAAGAATTTAATTACTTCATATTTTCATTAACTATTTTGACTAAACTTTAGTTTTGGCTAAAGGTTTTCCAGTCAACAAAACTATGATAAACAAAACTATTAATTTTGATATTTATTATGATGTTAAAGAATAATTATGAGAAACTCAAATATTGAAAACTTGTTTTTTTAGGCTTTTGCAAATCTTATCTAACCTAGTGGAACCCTGCAGACCAGTAAAGTTATTATAGTGTCATCTTCATTTTGCGTTATACAACCGCTAAAAGATCAACATTTGAATTTGGAGTTCAAGATCAGATAATTAATAAACCCGCTGACATTTTTGAGATCTAACGTACTATTTTAAAAATCAAAGGTTTCAAACATGTAAACTTTTGTAAATTAGCCTGTAAATGCTTGTTGTCAAAAGTAAGCTTAAATCAGTAGCATCTCTTGTGCAGAAAATTCAAATTTTAGTAAAATACTTTTATACTTTACTATGATAAATTTATAGTCATATATTTTACCAACCCAATATTTGAACCACTATTCATTTTAACTAAGTCTTCGTTTCTTCAATCTTATCTGTCCTAAAAACTGAGCAATCAACCATGAAGACATACTCAGCAGGAGTGGGTGCATCTTAGACTTCTTGTAGTTGGATGTTGTGCTTGTATCCAAAAAACCCATATCAGGTTTACTTGCAATAATTTTACTTTTCGTTTTCCATTTTTACCCAAGTTTGATAACTAGGCGTAGTCTGTCATTAATTCATTAAAACCTTCATATTAAGAAAGTAGTACAAAAATTGTATAATATACTGTAAAAAGAAATCAGATATGAATATTTTGTGTAGTTAACATCATTATTTATAATAAATTTACTTTCTATTATTACAAGTTAAGTTTTAGTTATTTTTTAACTTTTGTCATTTTTGACTTTACCTAGCAGTAAAATAAAAAAACAAAAAAATTGAAGAATGAACTTGACTAATAGCAGAGCAAAAAAAAAGTAGTGAGCAAATACAAGAAAAATAAATTGCTAATAGATCTGCTGCAAAACCCTAGTGTACGATTTGTATGGGACATAATATACAATGAACATATTCTAGGCAAGTTAAAATCTAGTACACATTTGAAATTGAGAAACAGGAATTGTAAGCTACATATATTGCAAGTTACAGCACACAGTCATATTGCAATAACTGTATTTGGCAATTTTGTATCTCAGATAATGTTACAAGACATTTCATTGCAGGCAGTTAATCCTACTGAGCTAACAGTACATTTAACTACATCCAAAAATACATGCACTGTCGATTAGATGTACCTGGAAATTGCAAACTTGCCATGCAGCTTTCACACTAGAAAAATTTCATTATACGTACATAACAAAAATACAAAACCGTTCTTGGGTACTAAAACACACATCATTAATTATGATTTGGTTAACATTTATATTATACCATGAAGTAACAAAAATGATAAAAATATCAATTAGATGTGCCTGGAAGTAGGTCATCAATGCATTAAAACAGGTGTAATCAAGGTAGTACATGCCCTATGATAAAAGATTGCAGATTTAAGGTATTATTTTTGAACAAAATACCTTTAAAATGCTCTTGGATTAGTTCTACAAAGAATTAATTAATGTGTTGCCATGACAACGGAGTTTCTTCATCATAGATTTTTACCTGTACAAGAGGAAAACATGGACTTGGCACTAAACACAGAAAAATCACTTCAATGGCTATGTGTAACCAACTAAATCCCACTGTCTAAAACGCATAGTTTTCATATCGTAAATTTAGTAATACTCATGAAAATGCTGTTTTCCCGGTTTTTCCTGTAAAAATTTTCCCTAGCATAAATCTGAAGGTGCAAAGTGTTTATGAATATCTGTTCTATGTACACTGAGCTACCAAAAGTCATATTAACAATTAACTACCAGTTGAATTAGCATCTTTTATAACACTCTAAAGTTGACAAGTTAGCACACTTTTGTAAAAGGTCCATTTTCACACCTGTTAAGGTAAAACATCATTTGGATGAATTTTGGATGCTGGAAAAACGAATACTATGTTGCCATATAACTTGATATGATTACTTCTCGTGCAATGCACTCCATTTAACAACACTAACATACTAAAACCTGTATTTGGAATTTTTAGTTATAAATAATAGAATGCTAAAAGTACAATTTTTAACTTTTTGCTCAAACCGGACTTAGTCATTTTTTCTTACTCCCAAAACTCGAGCGTTTTTTTTTAACTTTAACTGACCGCCATTTCAAAACAAACTAATTACTTTAAATCTGGTTTTTTTTTAATTAACTATATGCTCATAGCTCTATCAAATGAGCACGCTTGCGGCTATGGTGGCGCGCTCTACAATTTTCGTTCAGCCACCCTACTACTACTAGTATAGTAGTAATAATAATGTCTTAAGTGATGCAAGTTGATATTGCATTTCATTCTTCTTTATATGCTAGGCAAATTAAATAACTAAGGCTAAACTTACATTGAACCTGGTCATTACAGTTCTACTTTTGTTATATTACAGATTATTTGTGTCACCTTGCATAAATCCTGTAATGCAGGGCTGAATTTTCTGGTATTGCATCAGTTAGTGCCACACAATTTTAGCCTTTATAGGGTCATCGGGAGGTAAAAAATTACCCCCAGACCGGTCTTTTGCATTTTACCCTTTTACCATACGCATCCTAGTAAACCTTTTCTATGACTTTTTCTAAATATGTTTTGTGCACAAAAAACTTTCAGTAATTTATTTTAGTCGCATTGTCTCACCACGAAATAAAAGTGAAAATGCAATATGACGATTTTTTAAAATTGTCGAAACTTTACTTTGCTTGTCTATACGTTATATGTTGGCAAGTTGTGCTGAAAAATTTTTCGTGGTTGTTTTGTGGCCATGTCAGTTACTCAAATTACTCCACCTAAAAGAAGAAAGTAGTAGACAATAAATTCAAAATAACAATGATTTTTGCACACGTGCTAGCAATGTCGGTTGTCTACAGTTATTCCAGCATAGATAAGGGAACTAAGTGAATTTAAATTTCGTATTACTAGTTGCCAGTTTGCATGCATGGGTGAAGGACTAGGGTTTTTTGTTAGTGTAGGATGTATTGCAGTGTATCTTGAGTTTTCTGTGCATTAAGCGTGCTTTAAAATATGTTTATATTTCACCACGTTTCAGTATTTTAATTACGAAGTAATGTACATGGATCAATATACCATATAAGTGTATAAGTAGTTGTTTTACAAGGGTTCAATTTTGAAAAAAATTGTCTGCATATGACTTGTTTTTGGTCATTAACATAAAGCTAGGATATTAAAATTCATTCTGAATTGAGCCGAGTTTTCGATAATTCCAGTGAATGTTTGTGCGGTACCATGCGGACTTGCGCTACCATCTACAAGTCTATATGTTGAACTAGAATTATGCAACCTTCATAGCTTGGTTTACTTCTCTTTGTAATTATTAATGTGAAAGAGCATGAAATGAGAATCAATCACTGCAGTCAAAATAATTCAGTATTTTTGTTTCAGTTCTTTGCAGGCATGTCAAGTAAAGACTCTTGTGATGGTAGTGTGGTAGAAATTGATCATCTTGCTGAAGATGTGCCTGAAGAAGTTGACTTCCTGTACCGAGCAATGCATGCTAGAGATCCAAAAAAGCGCCGCGTGAAGCCAGTTGAAGCACATCTACTACAGCTTGATTTTGGAGGTTTGGATGATAGTGATGATGATAGCGATTTTGAAATCAGAGAGGAAACAAGTGAGAATAGATCTGATACAAGTGAAGAAAAATCTGAATCATCTCAGGATTTGGATGAAGGAGATCGTGAGGCAACTAGTGAGTCTGCTACATCTGTTCCTAAAACAGCATCCCTGAATGAGCTCTTAGAGAAAGCGAAGGAGCGACAACAGAATGCACGCGTACGTATAGCATCCAATAGTGGTTTCAAAAAGCCTGTTGATGTTAAGATTTGCTGCGTGTGCTTAGGCGACATTAGTGAACCAAACGATGAGATTGTTGAATGTGATGGTTGTGGAATGTCTGTGCATGAGGGATGTTATGGCATTGCTGATTCGTTATCTGAAGCCAGTACTACTTCTTCTTGCTCTACTGAACCTTGGTTTTGTGACTCGTGCCGTGCTGGAGCAAGTAGTTCCAACTGTGAACTTTGCCCGAATTTCGGTGGCATTCTGAAAGAAACTGATACAGATGAGTGGGTGCATTTGGTTTGTGCCCTATATACACCAGGAATTGCATTTGGTGATGTGGATAGGCTCAGTCCAGTGACATTGTTAGAGTTGCCACACACAAAATGGGGTGCCAGGGAATGTTGCTTATGTGAAGATGATCGTTTCAGTCGTACTGGCATATGTATAAAATGTGACGCAGGAATGTGCAAGAACTATTTCCACGTTACTTGTGCTCAAAAGAATGGATTACTGTCTGAAGCTGTGCAAGCTGAGGACATAGCTGACCCATTTTATTCTTACTGTAAATTACATGCAGATAAAGCGCAAGCAACTAGCAAGCGACGTAATTGGCTGGCTCTTCAGTCTCAATGTAAATTAAGCAGTGAGAAAAATCAGTGGGAAAATAAAACATCAGGAGAGATATTTCGATTTAAAAGAAAATTGACTCGTGCAAAGAATAAATATTTAAAGCAAAAATCGCATTGGCCGGCTAGTGGGGTTCCTGCCGAAAAGATGCCACGCTTGCTTACCACTTGTCCATCTGCTTGTCGCAAGCTTGTTAGAAAGGCTGAACTACTTGGGGTTAATGCTGATACGGTACATGCCAGGCACGGATCTCAAGATGAACTTGCTGATATTAGAAAGAAGTGGCATATCCCTGTAGCTTTCACTACTGAATTCATCTGCTATTATTTAGATCGAATTGAAAGAATGAAAGCTATGAAAACTGGTGTTGACAAACAAATAGAAATGAACAAATTATTGAAGAGTCAACAGGCTTCTATTCGTTCTCAGTATGACCTACTGCAGTCTGAGTTTGAAAACTTGAAGGCTGATGGCACTGCACTTAGTCAAGATGCTGAACAATATCATGCTTGGCTGTGCAAATTCTTTAAAAAAGATTTGGAGCTGCCTGAAGTTCTCATGCCTGTTCAAATACCAGTACAGAAAGAACGCAAGAAAATCTTTCATTTTCCGGTTATAATGCACACATGTTCAGTTTGTGACACGTCACATGACCAGCATCAGTTAGTACAGTGCGACACATGTCTTAAGTATTACCATTTAGCATGCCTTGATCCACCTTTGACAAGAATGCCCAAGAAATCAAAGTTGTATGGTTGGCAGTGCAAGTCTTGCTGTCCTACATCTAGCAGTGATGACGATGCTCCTCCGAAAGTGATTGACATAGATGCACCAAGACAGCTGCGCCAGGTCATTAAAGAGCCACAAAAGTTTGAGCCTAATTATTCTCATAAAGCTAGAGACGAAGGGCTTAAAAAGCAAAAGATTGTCCTTGGAAAGCAGAGAAAGTCAAAGAAAAAATTGATCAAGCCACACGATGATATCATTTTTGTCAAAGATGATGCTGGAAGTGATGAATCAAAGCAGTCTTCAGATTTCATAATAGACTTTACGTTGAAAAAACGAGGAAGAACTGAAAGACACATAAAGGAAGTTGACAACCTTGTTGAATGTGACAAATGTGGAGCTGAAGGATCAAATGCTGATCTAATTCGTTGTGACGGTTGTCACCAGACATTTCATTTTGGCTGTGTCAACCCGCCATTAAAGAAAAATCCCAAAGTTCGTGGCTATTCTTGGTTTTGTGAATCTTGTGACCCATATGAATCTAGCTCAGAAGATTCAGAAAAAATGGAAGAGATCCAAGCTCATGATTCTAACACTGAAGAGCCAATGTTTGTCGATAGTCCTGGAGGACAAGATTTTGATACAAATGAAGCGAATTCTGGGCAAGAAGAGCAACTTCCTGACATTGAAGAATGTGCTTCAGGCAATTCTCTTCAAGAAATTCAAGCTGCTGACATTGAAGAGATTCATGCTTCTGATACTGGAGGAAGCACTGCAGCAAATTCTGGGCAAGAAATACAAGTCAGTATAAATGCTAATGATGAAAATGCACAAGGAGAGAAAGTTACTACTTCTACTCTAGGAGTTGTGACATATGGAAGAGTCCATTCTACTACTGCTAGATCTGTTAGCATTGAGGTAACTACTGCCTCCACTTCAAGTAATTTATCAGCATCTGAACAGGGTAATGTCTTGCCTACGGATGTGCCAGTTATGAGGGGTCCTTTACCGAGGACAGTGTCCATTGAAGCAAAATCTTTGCCAGCTGAGGACGAATTTTCAGTTCAAAACAAGCAGGCAGAGCTAGCTGACAGCGTCACAGATGCAGCCAACTCTGTGTCAGAATAGTAAAAGAAACTGGTTGAACACATCTGTGTGCTAATTAATGAAGATATTCACTTTGAACTTTTTTACATTGAAATCATTGTTCTCTGTTGAGAATAGCCAATGTACTGGACATTGGCAGCAAATGGTACCAAGTTGTTCTTGTAAAATAGTAAAGGTGAAAATACTTTTGATAAAGTTAGTAGCCCATGAGATTATTAGTGACTTGACTGGCAAAAGTTACAGCATAACCTCGTTATAGAGTAAGAGGTACTGTATTGGCATACACAGCTAATGTACTGTATATGACTAATAAATGGACAGGCACGTATTAATAATTATAAAGTAGAAATAATGAACAATGTGTAGTTCATCGAAGATGCAAAGTACTTTTAACAGATGCTACCAAGTATCGACTAATTTGTAGTGTGTATTCAAATTCAATGAAATGTATTTTGTGACTTCATTAAACTAAAAATTAATGAACGTTTCATATCAAGTTACGTTTGCATGTTCAATTGTAAATTTACGTGTACATGTTCAGTAAAGTCAGTATAAGCTTAGAAATATGTAGTAATGCAGGTGTTGAAGCCTCACAAAAAGCCTTCAATACGCAGTAAGCCTCGTTATAATGTCCCCTTTATAAAGCTAACCTCACTTAATGCCCAAATTTTAGCAAAACAAAATATCTATTTTTGCATAGAGAGGTACTTGTTAATGCACATTATAATGCCAAACTTGCTACAATGCAGACTTTTTTGCGGTCACAACGTAGGCAGGCAGTATATAGGTTTGACTGTAGTTAAATGAGTGTTCCCTAAAGTTCGTTCTTTTTTGTGGTTTCGTGTAATGATTTCTATCGTAAGTTGTGTGAAGTGTTTACAGTCATTTGTGGGTTTATGGACACATTTTCTTTAGTAAAAATGCACTAAATATGACTATTCATTAGTGCATTATAAACATAGACATAGCTTATTAATCACACATGCAAATAAAAGATTATACTAAACAAGTGAAATATAGCAGGCAGTGGAAATTTTTTCTTCTCATTTAATACCTTATTAACTTCTGTTGTGATCAGTTTCCAATTTTTGACATCACTTGGACAAAAAATGTCTTCGACATTACAGAAAATTTTTGCCAACCCAGGAGCATGCAGCACTCAAAATGATTGTCTTTCGACTTGCTATACCTACTTTAGTCTTCAACTTTGTTACTAAATTGAAAAGCTAAAAATACTACACAGTAATTTACCAAACTAAGATAATTATTGTGTCGTTAATGAGCACATAAATATGTATAATTATAGTTATTAATATCAACAAGGACATTTTTATGCTATATTATGTCAACCAACAGAAATTTTCCTGATGTTTGTTAAGCAGACATCGTGTCTTTTGCAAATGTCAAAAATTTGACAACTGTCAGTTCTATCTACATAACTGGCAGTTTGCTTAAACTATTTCTTCGATGTCTGGAAAGGTGGAAACATTAACTAAGCAAAACCGACAGCGATAAAGTTTGATAAAGACTGAGAGTCGTTTTATTCTCTCGATAACAAACATTATTTATACTGTAGTCTACTATACTATAGACATTATGTCTTAAATTGTTATGAATGTTAAATCTACCGCATTCTACAGATCACTAAGAGTAAGGGTTGTACTCTAGACATTTTTTACATAATTACATCTACTGAATATAAATTAACATGATTTTTGTTACACAAAACTTCTATACACTACACAGTGTAAAAGTAATTACGTATAAGTCATCTAAGAAAGATCAATAAAAACATTGACTACTGTTTTTATATATCATTATAACAATGATCAACTAGATCTGTACTTGATGCACAAAGAAAATATCATCATGGTACTTACATACAACCTCAATGGCAACAAACAGAAACAAAAAAAAAACAGTTTAATACATGATAAAAAAATCTATACAGACATACACGCTTTGAAAGACCAGGCGATTTGTTTTAAAGAATTATCAAAACCCATATTTTTAGTAAATTATAAGTAAACTATTAATGTATAAAATTAAGATAAACACTTGCACAATGTTGTAAAGTAATAAAATACCATTTCAAGTTAGTTATGAAATTTATAATTTTTAATCGTGACAAAATAAATTAATATACTGTTCAAGATTCTAAGATCTGCTACCTGGAATCACTGCAGATGGACGAATGTAGTTTTTGAAATAATTGAGTGCAAAAAAGTGATGAAAATAGCGTGAAGGAATAAAACTCCTACTTTTGTGTATACTACACAAAACACTATACAGTGTTTTACTACACTGGCAATATTAGAGTTACACTAGCTTCTTTAGCTCAATAATACAATATTTTTTTGTAGATATTAATTTTAGTCCTTGTAAACAATGCTGCTAAAACATATGCATATCAAGGTGACACCATACACTACTTGAACTATATCAGAGAATATATACAACTGACTAGCAGCAATTGCCAGTGGTGTGTTAAAGGAAAAACTACGTCTTCTGGTAAGTTAGGATTATTTCAAGGTTTGCAAAAAAGTTAGAAGTAAGTTTAGTAATAAATGCTTCATTGTAGTTAGTAACATCATTTTAGCAAAGTTGCTATCATTTTATGATTGGGTGCTTCCAATTTGAACCCGCCTCGTTCATGAACTGAAGAAAAGTATTACGATGTCAATTTCCGTCAAAAATATAATAGGTTTTTAAAAAAATTAGTGGGCTAATTTTGTGATAGTTCTGCGTAAACATTAGGTAAGCTGCAGAAGTTTGAATTACTTTAGGCAGTGCGTGCTTATGAAAAGTCACTAGGTCTACCAGTTACATTAAAACTTTCAAGTGAATGGCAATTTTCATCGCACCTGAAAATTTATGTACAGTGATAGTACAATTTAACTTTATGATATACAGACAACTTTTTTGCAAATTTGTTTGTTAAAGGCCTATATAACCCCAACAGACATCAAAGTTTTTTTGAATTCATTATTACGATTACACAAAGAATTCACAGTTATTATTAAACAAAAGTGACTTATAAAATTAACTTACCTTTTCCCGGTGAATTTTATATGCGTGCATTGCCGTGAAGATCGCCATGTTTTATGTCTTTGGCGCAAATGAGCAAGAATCACGCACGAGGTACAGAAAGCGTCTTTGGTTACCGATGTTAGTGTACCAATCTTTGGTGATCTCGTGAATGTACTTATACGTGAATGAACATCGTTCGTCTCGTGGAACGAAAAATGGCAGTTCTTCAAGTTTAATACCGCTAACAACAGTGATAAAGAAATCAAAAGAAACGATATTTTTACAATAAGTTTGTAATAAAATAAATTGAATGTTGATAATGAGAGCAGGATTTTAAGTTGTAAAAGCTTATACTATAGTGAGGAATTAGTTTGACTTTAAATTTTTCCAACATGCTAAGTGACTTGTCCTTTCTTTAATACTCAGTCAAGTTTATCCTGCATAAGAAATTTGTGTAATGATAATAATAACTCTTTGAAATGCAGAAAAGTTTCCATGTGCTGTGGGTATGTGACTCAAGCACCTACACATGACCACTAAAAACACCGATGAGATGAGAGAACATCTGAGTATGAATCCTGCCTTTGCAAGACCCCCCGCAACCAGGCCTCCAGCTGTGTGTAACCAGGTCTCTAAGCCAGATCACTGTATGCTTCACATAGAAGAGATGGTCAAAATATGTTCCAGATAATAAACGTAAATTGTTATACAACACTGGAGACAATTTATGATGATGTTAATGATATCAACAGTACAGAATTAAATGCGAATGAAAAAAATGAGATTTTATAAATTGGAAATGGGATGGATTTCATTTCGGACGTATCTTTTCATAGAAGAAACGTTTTCCTCTATCAGCTTGAAAACCTTCCCTGTCGGTTAGAGTTTTTCGTTTTTGAAAGTGGAACTGCTCTCGCACAAACTCGTAAAACTCATCCTCCATCTGCCAGACTTTTGACTCGTGAATTTTTCTCACTGTTGCATCTGACGGCAGCTGCTTCTTAGACGTTTTGCGCAGATGGTTTTTATCGCCTAAGAATAAAAAGGGAAAGTTTTAACCAATATAGTATTAATGACTTCTACAAACAAAGCAAAATAAACACAAATAATTTCTGCTATGATGCTTCAAACAAAAACTCAAATTAATAGTGAGCGTGGGACTCAAACTTGGTATTTCTCATTCACACCAGCTGCGGATTAGTGATGCTCAGAATTATTTCTGTGTAAAGGCAAAAATTAAAGGCTACTAGTAGTTTTATAGTAACACTACTTTCATCAGAACACAACTGATTGGATTTATCACCTGTAGTTGCACTTCTGTTAATGGCAGTTCACTGAAACTGAATTACAGGTCACTAACATGCATACAGTATAACCTAGTTATAACAGGCCTCATTATAATGGCCTTCGGATGTATAACAGACTGTTTCTGGACCACGAGCTCAGCTCACGATGTAATGTATAAACATTAGTATTAGCAGATTGTTTCGTTGTTCATTAAAAATTATCTCTGTGTTATTACCATTAGAGTTTCTAGTTACCATGATCAATAAGAAATTAAAGAAACAATGTAATCTTATCTGTAAAAATTAAACTGGGATTGCGCCATATTTACTGCAGGACGTTTTGCACATTTATTTGTTTGTGACTAACTACTGCTTGCAGTAAACTGTTCTGTAAAAAGCATTGCCAGCATTATAATTAGCTATTCATAGTTATGAATAGTATGCAAACTATTCAGAACAATGCTTACCATGCAGAAAAACTCGTTGAGCACCTCGAAAAAAGCGTGGAAGCGTAACTTCTAACATGGCTACAAAATCATACAACTCTTCAGTGAGACCAACAAGAAAGTAATGACTGACTAGATTAGCTTTTGCACGTTCCAATGCCCATCTATTGCCTGGCGTCCTGTAAAAAATTTTTGCAGCACATTAAACAAATCAATTACTATAGAGGAAAATACTAGCAGTAAAGCAGGGTACCATAGTTTTGAAGTACCAAGCCATTAACCTAATCACATACTTGCTTTTTGAAACGTACATTCGCTACGCTAACAGCTGAATATTGCACGATAACCTAAATATAGTAGAGAGAAACAGTCTTATGGCGCGTTCGGACATGGGGACTTCTCTTGCAACTTGTTGTGCAACTTCTCTCTGAGAGTAAAGTCGCACATTGCAACAAGTTGCAGGAGACGTATCTACGTCTGAACACGCCATTACATCATAACATTATGTTGTTATAATATGATCGCACAAAATACTAAAATACTTAATTATTTACCAACAAGCAATCTCGTGACCGCAGAAGAAAGGAACCTGCATCCACATGTTGTTGGGATGGCAGTCGTCACCATCCTCAAACACACATTCATCAAATGTCTGGAACAGATAAGCACATATCACAGGCCTGATAAGTTGTATTCAGTAATTATGACTTTATTTACAGCTAAATTAAAAACCGCGTAGCTGTGAAATTGCTAAAACTCATTTACTACAGTAACAGTGGTAACTAGTAACTTTGCATTTTGACATGTCATTTGTGTAAAATTACAGAATTTGGCAATTTTTGGAAAGGAATGGAGTTTGAGTGAGTGGTTACAGTGTGTGCTTAGCTAAAAAATTAAACAGCACCAAATCTGACGGGTAAATAGAATAGACACTAATACTTACCACATATATTAAACAGCAATAACTGTAAATACAAGTGCTGAAAGCAAATTGTCATCATTCAGCCCAGAAAGCATGTTGTTTTAATCCATGGCATTAGCTACCTTTACAATTACAGCTTGGATTTGTGAGTTGCAAAATTACCACTTTGCAAGTACAGCATTGAAGCTCAGTTCGAAAAAATTTACTACACACTTTTTCAGGTTTATCGTATTTACATCACACTAAAACCTGCAATTAAGTTTACATAACAGAGTTTAATTTACCTTTTTGTCTCCTTGCTTCCGCCTCACTAAATGAGGCCTAAAGTCATCTCCATGTCGCAAGAAATAGTAATATGACACAAGCCTGTCTAAAGGTTTCCGAATGATATTAATATGAAGTGGCTTCCTTGTCATACCATACCTGTAATTAGGAAAATGCTAGTTGAATGACTGACAGCCATATTTATACAGGTGTATAACTAAATGCATAACAAAATAACTAATTGACAGGTACATTTTTACTATGAAAGTTTAAACAAGAACTAGTTAGTGCATTAAACAATGCATAATCAATGCCTATACGACACAAAAGACAAAAGATTCCTGAATAGCAAAGCAAAGACAGTCACATATACAATGTACAGGGTAATAACATGCCGAATAAATTGCAATTTCCTGACGTTTCATATATATATATATATATATATATTCATATGTATATATATATTATGCACAAGTTGAATTTGTAACACATGTCTACAATGTAAATTAAGAATTACTGAACAATTGATCTCATAATTCTTAATTTGAATTAATATACTCTTTGCCACTGAGGATGTACATAATATGTACACAAAACATCTGGAAACTACAATAAATTCAGCATGTTATTATAAGTAGCTGCCTTAGCTTTGCAATTTGTCATTTCATACATATTCTGCAAGAATGAATTCTATATAGAAAGATTTCTATAATTTGTCACCTGGCTGAGCCACTGATGACAACCTTTCTGCATGAACAAAGTAGTAATGAATAGTCATGAGTGACAGACATAATCACTATAAAAACACTCTATTGCAGAAAAAGTTAATGAAAGCTCTAGTCTAGTAAAACAACACCAGGATGGAATGGAAAAAAGCTGCAGTAAATCCATTCATCTAATGTCACATGTTATACAATTATGCATCATTATAAAGGCCTATAATTTCAAATATTCTGTAAATACTTGATAACAATATCAACAAAAACACCGTCTTCATTTCTATCAATATTTTAGTGATGTCCAAGAGAACATACTTATAAAAAACTTATGCAATGTTGCACAGTTTTCCATTTTTGTAATCAATTTAAATGCTTTATAAATGCAAAAACAGTACTTTTGTTCCCTTGCTATTTATTGTGAAGCTGAAGTTTTTTCCAGACAATGTAATTTAATTTAATTTATTGAATATTTTGAAAATCATTTTACATGATGATCAAACGCATTTTACAATCAATGAGATCACAGTAATATCATAAAATCAGTTAATTCCTAGAACTGTATCCAAAAACTCTAAAAAATTAATTTCTCAAGTATATAAATCAGTTACACATAAAACCATAACACATTAATCGACTAAAAGTATACTGAATATAAAAACATGAAAACACAGGAAAATTAGAAATATAATACAAGCAACACCAGAAAACACACACAAAACATAGAAAATGCACATTAAATCAGTTGCAGACAGCTTCATTAAAATAGTAAGTTTCCAGACTTTTTTAGAACTACGAAGTTAACATAGGAGCTGGACTATGTATGTGTTGAAGCTTTTCAATTTGATAGAGAGGAAGACTATATAAACTATTGCAGTAATCCAATTGGGAACTAGTGAAGGCATACACCAGAATTTCTCAAGTATCTTTCGTGAGAAATGTACTAATTTTTTATATATTTTGCACATAAAAATCTGACGATTTACAAAAACTGTTATTGTGAAAGGCTACTGAAAGACAATCGTCCATAATTACACCAAGGTACCTAACACTATCAGACAGCTCGATGTAATTGCAGTACTTGCAACCACCATGGAGAATTGACTGATTTTTGAAAGTTGATGCTGAGTTCCAAAAATAATCACACCTGTTTTGTCATAATTTAATATTAGAAAATATTTGACATCCAAACAGGAATTTCAGACACAATTTTCCAGAAATTCCTTGTGATGAGAAATGTAATTTGAACTGCTAGTTTCTATAATAGGAAACAGCATAAAAATGGAAAACAGAATAGGGACCATTACCTATCCCAGTGATATACCCCACTTCTACATTACTTATCAAAGTAATCATTCATATAAGTGTATAAATGTACTGCACCTCCACAGGAATTCAAACTCATGCCTTCTGCTATGCTAACCACTATACCACACTATAAACCGCTAACCGGTATATTAATAAATAAATGATAAAGGTAGAAAAAACCTATGGGCTATTATGACTACTGATTATGGCAAATGATCAGAAATTTTAATCTGTTGAGTTTATATACACTACAATAATTATTACATGATCATTTATTCTCCTCCTTTATTTAAGAATTTGTAAAAACTGAGGACAAGAAGATGCCACAACAATAAACTTTTACACACAATAACTGTCCAAAAAATTAGAGACCACTAAGACTTTGATATTTATTTGACTACATGATATAAAAATCCTGACTTGTGACGTCATGTTGAAAAGTAACAATTAATTTTCCACAAAGCGCAGGTTGAGAACTAAAGCCAGACGAAACTTGTCATTAGTGATCCAAATAACAAAAGCCTAGACATATCATGACGGTTTTCTGTACTTTTGTATACTAACTTACTAGTATGCGGCACTTACTTAGTAAAATCAAAGAAGGCTATGTGACCATGATAAATTGCTGGTTTTTTGATTGTCCACATAGAAACATTTTGTGCAAATCGGACCTGAAAAACACAATTAACAGTACTCACATTTAAAAAATAAAAAATACTGCTTATGATCTCATTGGATAAAATGTTTAATAATTACTAAACTAATTTCCACTTATTGCATGTACAATTTATGGATAAATACCAAAATAAAATTTTCCAATTCAATTCGATTTCACTTCAACATTTCCCAAGCACTCTTTCAGATATATTCACTGCCGCTCACAAGTGCACGAAAATTTCGATGATAGTTACCAGCGTCAAAAACTTTATTCAGCCTTTCTTCACAGAAAAGTAAATAATTAAAAAATAAATAAAAAAACATTAAATTGCAAAGCAGATATTGCTTAAAAAAATCTGTAAAAATTCTAAACAGATACAAAAAGTATTGAAATTTCTGCAAAGAACAAAACCATGAGCAAAATCAAGCTGGAGTGTACTTTCAGTGTCACCTTTAAAAGTGCAAAGTGGAAGTTCAATGAAGCACATTTTGAATGTGTATAGGTTAATTTTTGGAGAAGTTGAAATAAAAAAAGAAAGTGAAACAACTAGGAAACTTATAGATTTGTAATAACAATTTTGTTCATTCTAATACAGGTAATCGTCGACTTACGACCTACACAACTTAGAACTGCTCGACTTTATAACGCGACCATAACTTGATTAATTAATTATACAAAACTAATTATGTCTTACAGTTACTTCTATTTTTTTAAGCAAATTAATTTTAAATCGCTATCTCTTTCGGTAAATACCGTAGATACCGCCATACTTAGTGCACACACACACACACACACAGTTCATTTTACGTGTATGGGGATACTGAGGTTTGAACATATGGATCCGAATTGCAGCCTATCTGCAGGAACCAATTGTGGTCACAAGTTGATGACTACCTGTAATGAGTTTTTCATTCTCAATGTTACCTGATCTGCCAAAGACATGGTGTGACTGTTTCTAGTCGTATTTATATGCAAAACATTAAAGTGATTTTTTGTACATAGATCATAAGCTACGCCCATGAATGAAGTGCTTCCGGTCTTTGGCACTCTGTTGTAGATAATGACCTGTTCATCCTGAGTAGGTTGCACATCATCAGGGTATACACTTCTCCGTTGAATATCTATGTTACTAAGTTGAACTTTTGCAAGTCCTTGTTCTAAAACAGTAAAAATAAATTATATAGACAATCATGACATAGATACCCGAGGAAACTACTAATTCTTTTGCTCTGTAAACTTATTCCTACTCTATTTAAAATTGGATTGAAAATCCACAACTTAAACTGCAATTTTGATGTCTTTTCAAAACTTTATTAAATTTTATATAGTTTCCACCTTTTAAAACAATGATGTGAAATTTAGTACATAGAGTGCGAATAGAAGTGCATCAGTTTTTAGAGACAAGGCACGAATTGCCAACCACGCACTATGCCACTGCACACTTTTCCTTTTGCACATTTTCCCACCTTTGTGCTAACATATTTCACATAAGCTGCTCTTTGTGTATGGTATAGTTATTTCATGTCTTTTTGTTTTATTAAATACAACATATAATATTAACCATTTAAGTTTACTTGCAGTCACTTCTATGTTTATTGTTTGAAATCTGCTGGATGTTCATAGTTGCTTAACTTTTATTTTGTCATTTTTGTTTACTATAAAATATTTATTTCCTTGATATGATACAAATCGTTTCCCTTCTTTGGTAGATTGGAAAGTACAGTAATGTAGTAATCTTTTGTAATTTTTTGCATTTGTAATGTAATTGTCACTACTTGAAAAAGGGACAGCTGATTAAATTTATATAAATAATATTAATACATATTAATACGCTAATATAGTGTACATTTAACACTGATCTCTACAGAATGTTTGAAAACATAAATAATAAACCATACAATTATCTGTATAATACAAGTATAATTATGGAAACATGAGCAGTAGATTTGATAGTGGTGAGATAGACACGTTATTAATGTTTCGTCAAAGCACGACAAATTAAATCATTGGCAGCCTGATGTCTTGAAAACCGACCACTGCTTTTTAAACAACTTACGCCATGAACTCCTGAACTATCTACAAAAGTTCCACATTTGCATTGATGAGGATGACAAATATATGCACCTAACTGAAGCGCTGCAGCAATACGCAATTGATTATCATATAAATGCAGACTTAATGAAGGGACAGGTGTGATGGTTCGGGTAAGAAGGGGCCACAGGCACCCGAAAACCACCTTTTGACGTAGCGTGTGCCTAAAGGTGTATGCTAGCTATTTATGCTAATTTTAAGATATGTTCATAAAATGTTCATGGGAATAAATATTTTGTTCGTAGTTTCGCTAAATAATACGCGGGTTGTTTTCTTTTCATTGGTTAACGACATTTTATCCGACTCTCGAAAAACAAGTAATGAGATGTAACAACAAGATTCCAAATATTAAAAAAATGATAATGAGCATCAATGTATAAAAAAAGGAAAACCCTTTCCCCAGAATATTGGCTAGCTACCCGGGTTTTGCTAAGTGTTCACCGGCAGTACAACAGTCCACACTGACAGTAACGGCTTACAGATTTCTTTCATGACAGTGTCGCACAGACGACGTTCCCAAAATGGTAAACAATTTAACGCCTACGTGAAGATAATAGCATCCCCATACAGCGATGGAAATAGCCATCACACTCCTCAAGTGAAACTGACCACTATACAGTCTAGCATCCCTATGGTATTAACCAAACAAATGGCAATTAGCAGTTGGTGATTCACGAGAGTAATAACACAAGTAGAAGTATATTGTTACGTCTTTCTGTGATCTGCTAACGTATCCTCGGGTCTGTGAAACTTGAACCAGAACCCGGGGACCACATCTCATGTCTTGACATCAAACTGAGACAGGATACAAGATGGAAGGTACTTAACGTGTAGACGTACCTCCGTTTAACACAGGAAAACCACCCTCTACTTCTACGTGTTATGGAATTGGCAGGCAAAGAAATCCAAGTCACACTGATACGTGAACGTCTGGCTTCAGTGGTTTAACTTTAACGTGAAGATCTTACTCTACAATGCAATTCTCATGTACCCACCCAAGTGACCTAGCTAATGGGGTAGTAATATTCGAGATCAAAATGCAATTTTGTAGAACATCAAATTAAACTAAAAAGGCAAAAGAAAAGTAAATTTTATCTCTTCATCCTCAGCTTAGCTTATGAATGTAAACAAATAATGTGCACGGCTGTTAGGCTAATGATTCCCTATACGATACTGGACCATCACAACAGGTAAGGCCTCAAGCCATGCACCAGCATGACTAGAAGATATTGCTAATAGCCACCCTTTATCAACCCCAGAAGAAGTCCTGGCAAACAAACTATCAAGAGGTGCTTCAATTAGAGGCTTGTCCCAAAATGTTTGGTAAACTGAATCAAGCAAAAGTCATAACAAATGTTTCAACCTTTTTTGCCCAGATCAATTTTGCTAAATCTAATGCAGCATAAGTGTTAGAGGTTGGACCTCTAGAAAGGATTTCTTCTACTGAAGAAGCAAAACCATTAGCAGTTTAAGGGACCAAAAGGTCTTTTGCTGCTCTTCTGTTACAAATATATGGAAAAAAACTACTGGTACTGTGTTATCGTAAATCTTATGATGAGAAAATAAAACTGCATGAAATTGAATTGAAAAATACAGTATTACCTAATTTTAATTTTGAGTACTGAAGACGTTCTATTTCTGCCTTAAAGTGCAAAAACATAAACATGACAATGAAAGTGCAGCACAAGACTACAATAGCGAACCATAGTTTATATTGCCCATGTAAAATCATTTCGCGTTTCATAGCTCTGCGGAGCCAAGTGGCCCAAATCTGCATCCGTCAAAATTGGCATCCAGTACAAGGTGTAAACTTCCTTCGTTACATCTATAGGAGATAACAATAAATCGTCGAAATGAATTTTTCATTCGAAAGACACAAAACAGCAAGAAAATTTATCACCATTTTCTTTAATAACTTTGTTGCTGCGCTGTGAGTGCGACACTCGAAAATAAAGCTCCGCTGAGCAGCTGGGCCATAGATAATAATATTACTAACGTACCTGCCACAGACAGGCACAGCTCTCCCAGAGCCTTGTATCAAATGGATCTGCCAAGTTCTCTTCAGGCTCTAACTAGTATAAAGGCCTGATACTGCCCATTAAAACACTTCAAAAACATTATTATTATTATTATTATTATTATTATTATTATTATTATTATTATTATTATTATTATTATTATTATTAATATTATTATTATTATTATTATTATTATTATTATTATTATTATTATTATTATTATTATTATTATTATTATTATTATTATTATTATTATTATTATTATTATTATTATTATTATTATTATTATTATTGTTAGTATTATTGTTAGTATTGTTATATTACTATTATTATTATGACATTGTCTTGTCTTGTTCCAATACCTGTGTCAGCACATCAAAGGATATATTGGATTGCAGGAAAACATACGAAAAACCTCTCTCAAGAGACACTTTTCCTGTTGTCTTGAGAAGAGCCATTACTCCGCCTATATTGCATTGCGCTATTATAGTTTATAATAAAGATTGTAAAGTAAATAAACAGGTAATATGATTGCAGTCACGGTTTACATTTGTCTACGGTTGTGTTCTTGGAAAATGAGTTCCTGGATAATTTTCAAAATTACCGGGCAGGAAAAGAGAATAACCAATATCAGCATCAAAAAGCGATGAAACGACTTTTACAGGTTTTTACTTCCATCCACAACAATGACAAGACCTGATTAACTAAGTTAAAATAATGCCGAGGCTGGTCTTTGACTGTTTCGTGATCCATTGGGTTCAAGATTCTCTCTGGGAAGTATCATTTGCGACACTCATTCTGACTATTTACCCAGTTGGGAGAGGATGTACACTATCAAGACGTGCCTAAAATACCCCTGCCAGTTCAGTGCCTCATCTCAGTTTAGAGGATTATCTTTGATAATGACCTAGCTTCCAGTCTGGCCACAAACATAAAAACTGAGTAGCTCTGTCATTGACCACTAGATTCTGTCTTTATAAATTATACAAAAATTATCAACAAATTAGAAATCATAATTACTAACTTTAAACTGTTTCCATATATATATTCCATATGGAAACAGTTTAAAGTTAGTAATTATGATTTCTAATTTGTTAATAATTTTTATATCACATATCAACAATTTGTGATACACATATTAACCATTTGTAGAAACAATATCTTAGTGTATATGAGCCAAATTTGCACTAACTTGCTGATGAACACTACTGGTATAGAAACCGCAAATTAACGCATACATAATATTGCATTCCAGATACCACAGTTGAAAAAAGAACTCAAGCAGGTCGAAACTTCCTGAGTGTTTTATTGTGAACATGTTATGCAAGTACTTTTAAATAAATTAGTACATTTAATTAAATGTGAAGTCGATATAGAATAGTTGTCTTAATGAGACTAAATGAGTGAAATTGAATGTGTATATGATACATAATGATCATTGACTGCAAATCAATTGTGCGTACGTTTTAATTATGTCTGAGGTCATTATTTCAACAATAATTACAATAATTAAAGTTTATAACTTTTAGCTTTTTAACAAAGTACTTACAATGCAACGTTATAACATATAACATTATAGGTATTATAGTATAATAGTAACAGAAAAATATACAGTTTGTCGTAAACTTCTCGTGTCTGTTCACTGATTATATTAGTGACTGAGTACACCATTGGCACTCGTTAGCAAAAAGACATTTTTATTGTCTTGTATTAGGTGTATTGTTTTTTCCAGGCCTAGTTATTGGGCACGATACGCATAAACATTGTTCCTACATTTGTCATAATTTTAAAGTCACTTGTAAACAAATATAAAATTCCTCGTGGTTGACATGAGCGTCTACAAGGCAAAAAAAATTGATTTAAAGTTAAAAATAAAGCATGATCTATGATAATAACAAAATTGTGATGTGGCTCAGGAAATTAGGTAATCTATAGCTTTCTCCCAGCAAGGTTTTACAGCAGACTTTCAGGCAATTCTTCAATATTAACTTCTGCCAAACTTATTATTCCTTATTCACGTCCAATGGCTTTTCACGTCTGTAAAAGGTCGAGGTTGTAAGTTACTGATGAGACGCGATGTAGTCACTAATGGTTTCTGTGAATACGTCGAGATTTACTGATCCTAGCTGAAGAAACAGGTCATGAAATTCTTTGACGCTGAATTTTTCTCCTGCAAACAATTAAACACAAGGAAGTTATTGTAACAACTATTATTGTTTAGTAAATCTTAAATGTTTCATGCTTTCATAGCATGACATTATACGAACAATGTTATTTGATACGATTTGCATTGTGCTGTGTATACACTGGTGCAGCTGAAACTTAATAAGCTATTATCCCTCTCTTGGGAATAGTCTAATACTAGCTTATTAAAATCAAATTTTACAGCATTTTACTTCATATTCAATAACAATAATATTAAGTCTGGCCCTTTGTGCAGTTGTTTTTTCCATTCTACAAGGCTTCACCATCGGACCTTTACTTTTCATGTTGCACAGCAATGCTCCTCAATGACTGACTCATTGGCTTTTCGCCTTTCGGTTAAAAATTATGCAAACCTTGAGGTGTAGGTCAGCGTACGGTATTATCAGTGTACCAATGTACAACAATACTGCACTTGCTATCTTTACTGTTGCACTTACTGTTTTTTCCTGTGTGCAACAGTATTGCACTTACTGGCTTTTTTCAGTCTATGCCAATATTGTACTTACTGGCTTTTGTCATTACCTAATTCTCTTTCAGCCCTTTCTCTCTCCTCCACAATCTTGATCTCTCCTAGTTTGTAAGATAATGCCTGTGAAATATGAAGAAACTTTATAACGTCAGTAGTAAAACTTGGTGATCTAAATAAACGATAAAATCAACAGAATTGTTAAGCTTCACTAAAAGCTTTACTAAATGCAGCTTCTGCCAAGTGCCTAAACTTGTCATGTGCCTAAATTTAAAAAATGCTATTATCAGCAACATTAACCTAAATGTAAAATACATTTAATCCTTAGTTCATTGAATGCTGAATGCTGATATTATAACAATTTTTTATCTTTGAACCATACGGACTAAGCAATTTTCATAAACTAAATGCATACTGGCCATTCTTTAAACGGAATATAAAGGTATTATTCAAAAACAGGGTTTAATAAAAAAAACTATACGTATGATACGTATTGAATTCATGGACAATTACTGAATTTGAAAATACAATATATTACGAAGAGCTGCAAAATAAGTGAAATGTTACTTTGTTCTTTAACAACTGGAAACGAAAATTACACTGTACTGTGGTCAAAATCTCTTGTCGTACAACGAGAAGAGTCAAAACGATGGTGCCTGTTTGGTAGGTAAGAGGTACATTTAAACCCACTTGTTAGTACAAAGTTAGCTGATCCAAGTAATATTTTCCAAATTTACAACGCCTTTCGTATTTTGTGATTTGACGGTATTGTTTCAGTTTACAACAGTTTAAAGGGGCGGTGGCAAATGATGGTTGGATCTGAAAACATAAGTAAGTGGATGTCATGGAGGAAAAAGCCACTAAAATGCAGTGGAGCAAACTAACAAAGCAGGATATAAAAATCCTAGTGAACATCAAGCTACAAAGGACAATAATTATCAAAAATAACGCTCTTTTACTACAGCTAAAGCTCTTGTACGTACTTGTCCTGGCCAAGCAATATATCTGTCGATTTCATTTTCTATAGTAGAATCTGCGTTAGCAAGGTTTTGTTTCATGAAATCTATGGCTTTCTGTCTCGACCACCTAAAGTTAAACTAAAATGATAACACTATGACACGAAACAACTGATTTTAGAGCTACATGATCCTGCAAATGAAAACTATTACAACACGTTGTTATTAAAATCTTCTTTTACAGCTTTCAAAAAGGACTGTTTTAACAGGCAACTACGAAAAGTAGGCTATGTTGAAAACCCATCAACAATCCCAAAAAGCTCTTGACAGCGACTCTGAATTAAATTTAAATCAATATCGTGCAATTCTAGTAATTATTTTAATTAAATGAGTAAGGTCAGGATTATTAAATTTCACAACTAAAATAAATGACTACATGTGATTAAAATTTAATTATAATATTTCAGCTCCTCTTCCATCTGATTTTTAATGCTTTTTAAAGAAAGGTTGAGGTCTTTTAGTAAGTACGCGCAAAACAGCTTATGATACTCAATGACTAATTTTATTCTACCAGCGATCATTGTTTGATTGATTTTGTTTTCACCCGTTATTATTGAGCGTGATGTCATACCAATCAAAGTTCTCACTCGGCAATCACACAAAACGTTAAACGCTTACTGTTTGTACAATTGTTTTTGTTTCTCTAGTCATTTACAGACGTGTCCAGACGTGTCTTTTTCGATATTTGAACATGGATTGTCTAATGTATTTAGTTCATCTGTTAAAGTCGGGTCTATTGAACGATGATTTTCTTTTAGCATGGAGTATGGCCATACTAGCCATACTAGCCATTGAGAAAGCCTTTGGTCGTGTTGGTAGGACGTTACTGCAAGTGTTGAAACGACACAGGTATGGGCGTGTGCTACCTGCCATTACTCATATATACAACACTACGAAAGAGCCCTATACAGGGGACATAATCTTTGGCTGCAATTACAGCGTCAAACAAGGATCACCGAGGTTCACTTTCCTTATTATTCTGTTTGTATGTGGCTCTACTAATGAGATTTATAAAATCTTTTGGAGAAATCTGTAAAATACCGTGGAAATACCATTATCAGAAGTTGTCTATATTGTAAATCTACATTAAATAAAAAAAGTTTAAACTAAACTAAAATCTCTTGGTGCCAAGCTTACAAGGTCTCCACAGGTTATTACTAATGGATGACATAGCTATTTTTACAACTAGCAGAGAGACTTTTACACAAAAAATCAGAAGTCTAATACGACTCTGCTCTGATAATAAAATGAACATGAACGTTATTAAGACGTTGAGCTTTGGCTTTATTGACCAAACGGTGAGCTTACGGGATTGAGCCGCACATGGTACCCGCAGGTTATAGTATGATATGGATACATTACAAAAATACATATTTATATATATACAAACTCGAACAAAAATTTAATGTTGCTGATTGTTTCACCATTAAATTGATCTTACATTCATTGCCATATGATAAATATTCATAGGATTCAACAATATGATAAAAATGCACTTTTAATGCTCGCACTGTATTGTATCGCTGCAAGAACTTTCGTATAATTATCATTTTTATTGTACAGTTTTCAAGGATTATTTCATACCCGTGAAATGTTCTTTTATAGCATTATTTAATTACGAATGATTTAAGCCTTACCCAAGGGCATGCATTCCACTGTCCACGACAAGGCGACATGCTCGTAACATCTCGTTTAAATATCGTCCATATCTTTGAATTACAAAGAAAAATATTATTTTCGAATATGGCAATATTATAAATTTTACTTTCTGTGGGATCAGCCTGCAATACTGTGCTGTTGATGGGATAATACTAAAACTAGCGACACGTTTATTAAACTACCCGCGTCAGGTCAACTGCTTTCAATGGCTCAAACTAGCATGTACCTACGGTAACTAGTTACCACATGTAACTAAATTTAGATTTTCAAACGGTATGGCCGGGCCTACTATCTGCAACCCTTTGCATGCCTGCTTTCTTAATTACACAGTGGTTCTATTAGCTGAAACGTTCCAACTAGGCCAAATTTTGCTTAACTTTGGTTGCTATTCACATACCATGAACTGCTCAGCTAAATCAATAATTTTGAATACTTCTTTGCATTTTTGTTGATACCCTATAGTTGTAGTTTATAAATAACTTTTTTGCTTACAATTCTAGCTCGTTCTTATAAACCTCCATTTCTTCGCCAAGCTTTTCCGAATATAACGCCCATCCCTAAAAATATCCTTCATGTAGATTACAGTTTCAAGAAACAAATGTTTTCATTGCATTTGCATAAAAATGTACGCTAAACGTTCACAAACTTATAATGAAAACAAAAGCTCACTGATGCAAACCAAGTATATTGCCTTTGTGCAAACAATGAACTGATGACAGAACTTCATAGCAAAACATTTTGTGCATAATCAGAATTCAACTAAAACTATTACATGAATCATTAATGTATGAACATTCATCGTATTTATTATGTTTGTTATTGACGATATTAAGTTAACAGGTTGTATCCACGTTATTCTCGTATCCGTGAAATTCAGCTTTCTTATTGGCTAAAATTCATCGGCTGGAACTACGTTATTAATTAGGCCTGTGACAACTATTGAGCTTTATTAATAACCCATCGGCAATTGAACATTCCTTCCATAATGACACGCCAAACTCTGAGTGAGTCTGGACATGGCCATTTTATCCAGTGAGTGAGTGCTACTCATAAACGAGTAGCGAGGCATTTACGACTTGCGAGGCATTGATTAATTGCCCAATGAGGCGTCGGGAATGCTCGAAGTGAAACATTTCTTTAAGTATAGAAAGTGTATTCTTGGCCAGGGATGGCGGGCAGCAAAGAGAAAAATTCGTAAAAATTTTCATTTATACTCTAAGCAGTTCAGGAAAGTAAATTATTTTAGCTGAAAACCGCAGTAATAAGAGATGAATGCTTGCCTCAACGTATGCACCGTAGACGGGAAAATGAGTCGGAGCTTCTCCATACTTGCGTGTATCATCGTTTCTGCGAAATTCGTGGATTCCCGTATTCTCTATTGACAAGGCTATCTATAAAATACCATTGGGCAACAAGTACATATACTTTAAAATGTTTACGTCAAAAAACTAAGATCTACATAGATCTCAAGTTTTAATATTGTTGTCTCATATGTACCTGAGTATGATGTCCAGGCTGAGCCTCGTGTAAAGACAAAGAAGCCATTTCCGGTATGGGCCTAAAACAAAGAACACTCATTATAATAATGTCTCTCATATACAATAATATACACTAGTGATAATTATCAACGCTTCGTTGTATAGAATGTGAATTTCAGCGCACTTGAGGTGTAAATTATTGGTGTTTACACAACTTTACATCTCATTTGGGTGATTTGTTGGGCCAGACTTTAAGACGCAACTGCTTGGTTACTTCTGGCTGACTCATTCACTTGTTTCTCTCATGTAAATTGCTATCCAGTGACTGGTACGAGCAGTAGGCCTATACGATTATATTAAATATTTTAGTATTTGACTTACTGATATTTTGGATCTGCCACATTAACATAAAATATTCCGGGTGTATGAATTGTTCCTGGCATGTAGTATCCTGTAGGAGCATTTGGCGTAGTGTCCGGCGCCGGTTTTACTCTAGAAACGACACTTAGAGTAAGTATTAAATCGCCGAATAAGTTGACAAAGAAATGTCTAGAAAAAGAAACGAATTTCATATTGGGGATGCAACATTAATTGGTTATAAGCCCATAAAAACGTATTATTGTTACTTCATTTCTAATATCTAAAAAATGCTTTTATTTTTTTACAATAAGCAATGACTTTTTTATATCGGTTTATTTTATAGTTACAATAACTGCGTACAAGAAAATTGCATTTCAGGTAATGGAATCACTGCTTCCTAAATGGTTAAAGAATTTGGCAAAGCCCCAAAGCAAAAATACGCTGCTTTGGGGCTTTGCCAAATTCTTTAACCATTTAGGAAGCAGTGATTCCATTACCTGAAATGCAATTTTCTTGTACGCAGTTATTGTAACTATAAAATAAACCGATATAAAAAAGTCATTGCTTATTGTAAAAAATGTTGGTATAAATTTACTATAGCCCTGCGAATATGGGGCTTTGTATATAAACAAATATCTAAAATGCTTACAAAACAGGTTGCTTTGGCAAATTCTTGAACCATTCAGGAAGCAGTGGTCCGACTACCTCAAAAACAATTTTCTCGTAGGCAGCTATTATATCATCCTGGAGAAATTTATATCATCATGTAAAAGAATAAACTCTTAGTCTACAAACACCGCAGGCATGAGAGAAATATCAGCCTCATTTGTACTGACAAAGATAATTTACGAAACAAAGTCATTTTCCTAAGTGACAGAAGTATTTGTAATGTCAGTAATAGGGTTGAAATGAATTAATTTATCAAACAAAATCACGTAATAAAATATTAAATTATTCTATAAGAAAAATAATAAAAAATAAATAGGCGTGCGTAATCAGCGACAGTTGGGTCGATGACCGCTAGGTCAGTTAAGTTACTATAGCATCATCATTACCTATGTGCTTCCACATTCTAAAACAGCATGTATATAAAAAAAGTACATGAAAATGGCGCAAATGGAAAAGTAGGTAAAAATGGCACAAAAAACTGCACACTTAGTAAGACGTGTGTTTAGTGTTAGGGTTTCAGCGGGAGATAACTATTTTAGTTATTATTACCCTTTGCAAAGGAAGTTATTCTTCAACACAGCTTGTTTGTTTGGTTGTTTTTTCTGTTATGGCAATAAGCCTATTTTGCAAAAATTGTCTAACAGATTTCCAATAAACTTTGTGAAGAAAGGCTGGTATAAGGTGCCAAAATGGAAATCTTTTCGCCGGTTCTTTTCGCAAAACTCGACTGAACACCACGTAAAAAACATTCGCGAACCACTTAATGAAGGCCTCAGAGGGACTGTTTACCACTTCTTTTTGTTACCTCCACCTGGACAAACAACTTCTAGTTCCACTTCGAGAAATTTCCACTTGTAAAACTGTGCAACGCTATATATAACTTTTGCTTATTAATGCGTATAATGCCCTATGTACTATCACACTTCGGGTAATCATATTACGTCGCGTGAATTACACAAAAAAGCACTTATTTCATATCTTCATTTGTTAGCTAGAATAATAAAGAGATAACAAATAAAGTACAATCATGATAATAAAAATTTGCAAAGGTATAATTCCATTATGATGACTAGTAAGTGTTTGAATTTGTTATTGAAATATTATTTTTTTTCACTAAAATGCTGTGACGGCAAGTTACATAAGAGAAATTATAGTACTTTTGTTTCTCTGATGAAGCTGTTAATAATGGAATACTTACTGAATTATCGTAGAAATTTGTTTCGTTAGTTTCCAGCCATTCATCAAATTCAGATTTGTTTGCAAAACATTGACTTTCAACAATCTGTTCCAGGAAACAAAAAGACACACAACTAAAACAAAACTATTAACCATTGTTTCAAAAGCAAAGCAACACTGAGACCGCAGAAAATAAATTCCATTTTTCCATTTTTTGTTCATTTCATTCATTTCAAATAGGTAAATGCTAGCTGTTTCAACCCAAAACTTTTTATCCCTAAAAGTTTGTCTATTGGAGTTACCCCACTTTTTGCAATAGCACTAGCCTACTGTTCGCCACTCTACAACACTTGTCCTGTATTGTCGTTACATTTATGATAGTAGTAACAGCAGTAGACCGAATAAGCCGAACTGTGAATGGAATGACATGGCTAGGGAGTCAAAGAACGATTAAAGATGGTTTGGGACTGGTACGTAAAAAATTGGTCTGTAAATTTTGTTTGTCCTTTAGCTGTTTTGATAACTTTCCTATACTTGTGCAACTTTTTATCTCCCTCCCCCTCCAGTTTACAAAGAAATTTCTAAAGATTTACCTTCAACATGTTTTCCAATATTCTATTAACTTCATTGTTGCCAATCTCGTGCACTGTTTCAGCAGTCATTGACGTTCCTGCATAATACGTAATTAGTTGCTTGTACATTTCCTGACCTTTTGGCACACTAGAAATGGCAATGTCTTTCCTGAGGTTTTTCATGTAGTCCTACGCATAACGGATGTAATTATTAGCGCAGAAATGTAAACTTAATATCCACTATAATTACAATATCTTAGAGACCATAAAACCTTAACCTGCAGAGTGAGAATAAGAATAAAGTTATTATTCGTCAATAAGTTTGACGGAGGAAGGATAACATTCAACTCAAGGAATCATTGTCATAGTCATTTAATCAATACAGTATATGAGTTTCAGTAAATTTTTTATATCATTAAATACTTTGTTATATTGCTATATTATACAACAATGCATAGCATTAGTAAAGTTCATATTTAGTCAATCGTAAAATTTTATTGACTATTTAAACATTCGAACAGTTGTAAATTAGGCCGCCTTTTAAACTTGCATTTCCGCAGTTTTCGTACATTTTCCATGAAATCTTCGAGCTTCTTTAGAGCAGGCAAGACTTTGCCTTCTACGGCCTCGAGCCCCTTTGTCTGTAATTCAGTTCTGAAAAGATAAACATTGACTTACCATTTTGTCAATTAGCCAGTTGATTGAATTGCTTAATGATTTGGTTGATTGACTTGGTCGGTCAGTTCGTCGGTGTTTATTTCTTATTGTTTTTCATACTCTATGATAAGCTCTACATAAACTCTCGTAGGACTGAATAGATTCTCTAGGACAGAGTTATAAAATTAGGATTTTCTGTGAGACAATCATTTTCCTTTTTTCCACCAGCAACACTTTTTCGATAAAAATTAACTGCCCTAGTAATTTACCTGATGCTGTCTTCAAATGAAGGAGGAATTTTTTTGAATGGCTCGTAGAAAATAGATTGATTTGAAAACTCTACGTGGTAAGACTGGAACTGAGCAATTACGCCTTTCTGAAACAAAATTATGCCTGGTTTTTATGCTGAAAGTGGCAGACAGTTAAAGTGAATGTTTCACAATTACAAATACACGTTTTTAATGATTTCTGCTCATTTTTGTTTTTCTTGTAGCAATTCCATATTCTATATAAGATTTCCATATTTTAAGATGTAATTTGACAAATACACCGAAGAAAAACCGACACTGATTTTGCAAAAAAGCATTGGCATTGTTATGAGCAAAGCACTGCAGGAAGTTACACATATTAAAAAAACGCAATCATAAATTTACGAAGGTACAAGCTAGCTTTACTTTGTCGTAATAACAGTGACAAAAGTAGTACCAGCAACGATATTGAGAAAGCGCGTAAATTGTGACTGCTAGAGATATGGCAAAAAAAATTTAATTCGTATAATCCGTGCGCACGAAATACTAATTTACACTTGAGTTTCATGGTTTCTTCAAAGAAGAAACGATTGATTAGTGATTATGTGCGTTTTTCAATCCAATGACAAATCTCGCAAAATGCCAAACCTTTAATGGCTAGCATAATAAATTTTTAATAATATTATTATTGTTTTTGTTGTTGTTATTGTTGCTGTCATTGTTGTTCTGTTCTTATTATTATCATTGTATCACATCTCAACTGCATCTAAAAGACTTGAAAATTAATTGCAAACAATAATAAGTCCCCATGTTTTTACATATTTATGTATCTAAGCTATGACTTGCTGTGTTTTGCTCTTGAATCCAATAGAACGTAGAATTTAACGTAGTTCTTTTTTAGTAATCGAATTGTTTCTCTGTGGAATTGCGTTGACCACCAGTACAAATGCTTTCAAAGACAGATATGACTGATTTTGTAAAATATGCAGACATCATTCTAGTCACAGTAGGTTAGTTGTGTAACGCACATGATTCTAAGTAAAAGTCTATTTTAACTGTATACTATAATACTAAAAACGTTTAGTATAATATTTAGTAAGAGATGGCACTATCAGACTGATTTAACCTTTTTTCAGTAAAATATACTTTCAGTAGACAGTAAAACTGACCTGAGTAATGTGAGACTTAACTTAATAAGGGTACTACAATATTATGCATCGAGCATTATGACAATATGCATTAGATATACTAGAGAAACTAGTATAATAAAAGCTTAAGCGATGTAGAAGACATTTTTAACTTTAATTCTACAGTGTGATCAGCAACAGTATGATTTGTAATTACTATGTAGTTAATGTTAATATTACTTTGTAATGAAATGCAAATTAATTATTTTGATGATGTGCGGAATACATGCTTTTCTATGTATTGTAATTTTACATTTTTACTCACACAATAAAATGAATTATGAATCATTAATTTTTAGGAACTAATGGCGTAGACGCGTACACTGGCTTTTAAAAATTGCGATTCTTAAGGCGCCCACATAGAGGCGAAAGACATTAACATCGAGTAACTCCTACTACAATGCGTAGAACCAGACGATTCTAATATATAATACATAATACAATGACCAGTCGGTTTAGCTTAATGGTAACGCGTCCGCTTTCCACCTGGTAAGAGTCTGATACTGCGGCCGGGTCATACCAAAGACTTTTAAAATGGTACCTGCTGTTGCCTGTAGAAATTTGCATGTATTGGTATTTGCTAGAAAACTGATGTAGGCGCTCAGCTGCAAGTGTTTAAGTGCAAGAGTTAGAAGACAAAATTTGAAAACAGGACAAAGTTGTAACAGAGGAAAATAGGATAAACCACATTAGACTAGAAATCCGCAAGTTATACTTAGTTATGGGTATCGTGCACACTGGTTAGTCTCACTATCTAGTTTAACTCATCTTTTCGTAAAACTGATATAAAGCAAAGAGTAGCTACTTGCAGCAGTTGTCATTCATTGATCTGAATCTGTGCGCACGATTGTATTAATCCGTGGCCAGCATTTCGTGTGCACGGATTAATATTTCGTGCGCACGGATTAATATTTCGTGCGCTCGGATTAGTATTTCGTGCGCACGGATTAGTAATTCGTGCGCGCGGATTAGTAATTCGTGGCCACGAATTAAAATTTTTTCACTATGTCCCTTAGGGGGCTCCGTACAACATCGATAGTGATTACGACACTTGCAACAAACAACGACGCTAACGACGACGACGACAACAACAACAACAACAGAAACGGCTAAAACGGCATAACATTAACATGTATTCTTATTGTTATTATTTTTAATTTCATTGCACTGGAACAAAATGATGAATACGGCAATGACGACAACAGCAACAAGGCTTAGTTATCCCTCAAAAATTGCATATTAACACAATTTTACCATAGCCTCAGCAGGGTATGTAAATCCTTGAATGATAGCTTCTTGTAAAAGTTCTTGAATCTCATCAATCTGAAAAGAGTTCAAATGCTAATTGTACATGTTCACAAATAAACCTGTATAGTAGTTCATTTTGTTAATGACAGAAAAACTAAATTCAAAATTATTATAAAGACTATCCACAGTGCATGTATAGCTATAACAGAATAATATCGTTACTCACTATCATATATTACCTGTGTCGGAAAAGCATCGAATCGAGACAGAATGTTTTCATAATCCTTGACAGTTTCAATTGGCATGTATGAAATCAATGAGGCAAAATCTAAGTGGATACCTTCCAGAAAATTGATAGGAAAAAAGTACCTATTTTAAAATAAGATTGGTACAACTTTGAAGTTATATAGAACTAACCTTAGTTGGCTAATTTGGCTACAGCGCCTGCCAGTTTAAAATATTCTTAATCCAATAGCCTTCAGACCAGACATATACTAGCTAAACAAAATTGTATTACAATAACAGGAAGAGTTTTTTTTATTGTAATATAGTGTGCTGACATTATTTGCTATATCTGGAAAATTTGAAATGAATTGAAGAGGTGAAAAACATTACATTGGAATTTCGAAAAATGCAATTTTAAGGAAGGCAGCTCGAAAGATCACAACTTCCATGTGGCGATGATGATTCCTGGAGTAAAGTATCGTCAAAAACATAGGCACACAAACATATAAACTAAGTACAACGTATTAATATTCTAGTTCTTTGTGATGGCATCGTTATTACAGATTTCATATTTTGAATTGGTTTGTAACATAACAAGCACCGCAATTTCACTGTACAATATTATTATAAACTTGCCGCATAATCGATTTTCATGCCCAAAGTGCACGAAACTCTAATACCTTAAGTCTCCTCCCCTATCAGAAAAGGAGATATGTGCTTACCCTTTGTACGGAAGTCCATCTAAAAATATCTGTATTTCTTGTTTCAATATTTTCAAATTTGTGGCTTCCTCTTCACTAAGATCCAGTTTCTCCTCAGTGTTGTTAATGTCTTCCAGCAAAAGTTTCATGTCTTCCTTCAATAAAGGAAGACAGCGCATTAACTTGTACCGATGCACCACTCCTGCTTAGGTAAGCCTGAATCAAAGCCCACATCTCTCTACCCAAATCTCACAAGCCCAAAATCTCGTTTACGCTTTCTAGCATAATTATAACAATGATGGCTAATACATTAACGAGCATAAAGTAGAAAAACTATTAAAAATGTATGTGATGGATGACACGCAGTGATCTGTTCGAGGATTTATAGTTCCTTGCTGTCATCCATGGCACACAGCGAGAGGCACAACCTTTGCATGGATCATGACCATATAATTTTACTGTTTACTTTTACTAGTGTATAAAATGTATCTAATTTTTGCGCATAGTAAATAATAAATTTGTATCCATTCTCTGTACTGGCTTAACAGCTGCTTGGCATAGTATTATATGCAGCAGTGGCAACATTATAAGTTAGTTAATTTTGTTAGTAATACTAAGACTTAATTTTGTATAGCAAGTATTTTGCGAAATAGCTACTTGTGTATCTTGTAAGCGACATCTGTTTGTTGGAATTCCTTAGCAATATTATTTGTTATTACTGTTGTGACTAACATTTTTTCAAGTTTTACAATTAAACTGGCGTGGTATAGTTATTGATGGATCAGTTATTTATTCGTGAGTTCATAAAAGGGGACAAGACATTTGCGTGCTGCCGTTCAGGCACGAGAAAATTGGGTGCGGTCGTTTTGCCGCCAGACACTTGAGCCCTGACTCACTTGGTCGCCAGACATTTGGGCGCAAGCTCTGACGTCCAACTCGATCACGCAACAATATATCGACACTTCTTTTTGCGCTGCAAATCACGCCGTCTAGAAGGCTAAGATAATTATAGTCTGAATCCTCGTTCTCTACCTGATTACTATGGAACTTTTAAAACATCTAAAGTTTTTGTATGAAAAGAAATAATTCTTTTCGTAAGTACGATCGTGTAAAACTGGAAACAACTATATAGTATAATTTAACGTGCGTTCTCGTCTAAAAACACTGCTATTGATCGAGTTCAGCAAAATTGCTCAAAATTATTGTTGATCTTAATGTTAATAAACGCACATCATTTAATTGACTTACTTACTGATCTAGCTAGTGGTTTTCAATTTGGCAAGCAGTTTATAAGTAACTAATGAACAAAACAACATCGGCTTTTTCTAAAACACACCAAGCATTCAATGAATATAAAATTATGATACAATACCAATTAGTGTGTTTTTGACTTTGTAAGATTCTGCTTTTGTGACAGGATACTTTGTGTAACAGCTTTTGTTTTTCAAAATAGTTAACATCTCGTATGTAAGTACTGCTGTGCTTGACTTTAAAACGTTTATTTAGTGAAATCGGAATTTGTCAAATTTTCACAAGTAGCCGCAACTCAAGGCTCTGAAGGGCTTAATGTTGTCTCCATTGGAAGTCTCTGAAAAGCTTGATATCACCATGAATTTTGAGGTGTTTACCCTGTAATTAATCAATTGATTTTCGCAATTATTTAGCTGTCTTTAGAAAAAAACTTATATCATCTTAAGCCCAGCTCTTTTTCTTTCTATAAAACGTCCATAAATATTCCCATAACACGCCCGATGGATGTTTTTTCTCGACGGTGTTTCGCGATCATTTCAATACTGAAATCGGACTTCTTATCTTTAACCTGTGATCCTGACGTTCAGCGTCTACGAAAGTCGGCGAAACAAACCATTCGGTTAGTCTCATTTACACGATACTGTTACTCGACATTGGAAGCAATTGGCCAAGCCCCGACCATCTTTTTTGGTTTTTGCCTCCTACCGAAAAATTTGCTAAACGCAAAGGCTTATATTCAGCCGTGCACAAAAACTCGGCCCCGCCTAGCAGCATATCTGTTATTTATTTACTGTTTTTGTTATGCACTAAATGTTTTTGATATAAAATGCTGTCATATTTTAATAATTCTAATACTAATTTTAATTTATTATTGTAATTCCAATTCTATTTTAATAAAAACTAATGTAAACTTGTGGTATCTTCTTCAGCTTCTTTGAATTTAAAATGTACACATAATGTACGGAATTAATATGATAAATAGAAAGAGCAAAGTTTTTAAATTTTATTTCATGTCTGATTGCATATGTTTGAATAAGTGAGGCGATGATTCTTGAAAAATATTGTGAGAATTAAGAATTATAGTGAGTCATTGAAAATTTAATAAACAAAAATAAAAAATATGCGCAATATTAAATTTTATTGGTGATCAAATGTCTGCTGCCCAAGTGTCCGGTGCTCAAATGTGTCGTACACAAGTGTCCCGTGCACAAGTGTCACGTGCCCACATAAAAAGGACAACCAGGTTTGCAGTCGTGGATATAGATTAACAGTTTTATCAATGCGCGCAACAGTTACCCAATGATCAGTGTTTCATTGAATAGAAGAAGGCGAAAAACATTAATAAGTTCAATTTTTAGTTACCTCTCTTTGATTCCATGCCGATAACGAATAAGATTCCAACCTGTCATTCCTACTTGTATCTCCGAGGTACGTAGCAAATTCCGGAGCCTGATCCAGCCTCCAATTCCAGTATTCGTCGCACAATTCTTGCACAATTTTCACATCACTTCTAGTTAGAAATATTGCTAGAGTGACAACGACAGCTATTAGTGCTAAACAGACACATGTAAGGACAATTACAAGTGCTGTTTTATGATTTTTGTGCGCCATGTTTCAAGTCAGCAATTTGGTGATTTAATGAGTAGATGTTCTATAGAGAGGTGCATATTTGTTTGAACTCATGATTACTGTGTAGCTGGTCAAAGGTGGGAATGGTAAGACTTAGATAACATCCTGAAAGTATAGGGGCAAAAATGATGCAACTAAAATAACTAAAACTTAATAGTGGAACTCATTAAAATCTTCGCCTGGGTATTTTACACAGGCAAAACTGAACGTAAAATACATAGTTTCAAACAGACTTAAACGAAACAGAATCAAACAACGTAACCAGGTACCATCATTATAACAATTAAAACAGAAATATCATCTGGGTTATCACTATATGATAAATTATGTTATTCCGAAGGGACGATTTGTGTTCAGAGTTCTTACGCAAAAATTTCACTTTTCCTCTTCAAACTAACATTTTCAGTTGCCTATTTTCAGCAATCCTTAATTTTTCTGTTTTTGGAAAGAATGGTCTGTAAAGTGGAAGTGGGAAGAGATTCGTGGGAAGTCGACACTTAACAGGTCTTTAGTTAGGAACAAAATTAGCAGGACACATACAAGCTTATACTCGGTCTAGTCATTTACTGGTTGCTAATTGATTCCATGTACAGGCCATTCTTTCAATACGTAAAAATGAGAATTATTGAAAACATTGACATACATCGCTTTGAACTTAACTACGAAACATTGACCAAAATTTGAACCCAAGTGATGTTTCTGTTTTAGTTGCTGTGATAATGAAAACGTTTGTTTCGTTCGTACATTGTTACATTATTTGATTCTGTTTTGTTTAAAACTTTTTGAAGATATATATTTTAAATATTAGTTTTGCCTGTGTAAAAAGCTCTGACGAAGAAGATTTTAGTATAAATCGAAAGCTTAGCTACTGATCAAAATGGGCAATGTTTTGCGTACTGTAAGAGCACCATCATCATAATCATCATTTACAATATATTATTATTATTATTATTATTATTACATTATTATTATTATTATTATTATTATTATTATTATTATTATTATTATTATTATTATTATTATTATTATTATTATTATTATTATTATTATTATTATTATTATTATTATTATGACTTTGTCTTGTCTTGTTTAAAGGCGAGCACCGAACGTTCGAAATCAAAGCGGAAATTATAAATTCAAATAATTTAGTACTTCAAATAGAAAATTATGTACAAACCTTAGCATTAAAACATTTGGAACATTACGCAATCAACATAATTCAGCTGCAATTATTGTGCAAAATTTTTAAGCAAATTACTTTATGTTTTTACTACGCAACAAAATCAAGTGATATGCACGATCTTTGTGAGATCGCTTTTTATTAATGATCACACATTTTAGTCGAAAATCGTTAAAAAATTGAATTCAGGCCAATTCAGCCTATCTAATACAGGCCAAATTCAAATTGCAGGTTCTAGCTCAGTGTGAGTGGCACATAGCGCACATGCTAAAACAATTAATGAGAAAACGGAGCGCCTAAGATGCTTATTGCTTAGGGATAACGAAAATCAGGCATCTGAAGACGATTAGTGATTGTGAGTATAGTGTGTGTAGTACGTTTCTCATGGTAGGCAAAGATTCCTTTCTAGGTACCAGTACAAACCATTACAGTTCAGTAGCTCTAAAGAGCGAGTACTCGAAGTTGTCATGATATCTCAGTGTGAATTCTATCTGATCATCATAATCATCATCACCATCACCATCATCATCATCTTCACCATCGTCGTCCCTCGTCGTCATCATCATCATCATGGGAAAGTGGGAAGGCCATTAAGAAGACGTTGGAGACCAAGTTTTCTATTAACGGAGATGTGAAAAGGTAAAGGTAACAATAAGTAAATAGTTAACAGACAAAATAACCTGGCAGTTTATTGTGTAAAAAGTTAGAGCACTTCTATAATATAATAATTAGCAGGGCTGCCCAAAAAAGCCGAAGGTGGTTTTGGTTTCGAATCCCACTGGATTCTGTCTTTATTTTTTTACAAAAAATATCAACAAATTAGAAATCATAATTACTAACTTTAAACTGTTTCCATATATATATATATATACATATCAACAATTTGTAGAAACAATATCTTAATGTATATGAGCCGTATTTGCACTAACTTGATAAGTTGCTGATGAACACTATTAGGTATAGAAATCGCAAATTAACGCATATATAATATTGAATTCCAGATACCACAGTTGAAAAAGACTTAAGCAGTCGAAATGTCCTGAATGCAATATTGTGAACAAGTTATGCAAGTACTATTAAATAAATTAGTACATTTAATTAAAGGTGAATTATAAACTCAACTCGGTATAGAATAGTTGTCTTAATGAGACTATATGAGTGAAACTGAATGTATATATGATGCATAATAATAATTGAGTGTACTTCACTTGTGCGTATGTTTTAATTATAGCTTAAATCATTATTTCATAATAATTATAATAATTTTGCTGCATTTTTACCAGCTTCCTTCCTGCTTCCCCATATTTCTAAAAAGATTAGAACCGTAATATTTTTGCTTTTTGGCTCAAGTAGCCATAAAAAAATCAGTGCTATTTACCTACACAAACAATTAATTGCAGCGAAAAACCTAACACAAATATTCAGTTGTCCGGCATTAATCTAGGGCCTTGACCTTACACTGGTCTTACCGGTAAAGTTGGACACTGCTTCAGTGACTTGTATAATGAACAAAGAAATGTCATGCTTTATAAAGTGTGGCATGAAAGTATTGTGGAAGAAGTAACTTACAAAATAAGCCATTTCTGAAAAGGCAACTGTTAATAATTAATGCGTTAGGTCTGTTTATCAGTAAATTAAAAAAAAGTTAATACAGTTAAGGATAAACCTTCTCACTGAGCGAGCTTGTATGTTCACGACATACGGCTGCCAGAAGGCGAATTGCTAGGCAAATGTGAAAATTCCAGTCTAAAGACGTGATGAAGCAGTATTAACAATGAAAGGAAAAACAACATCCAAATAATTTAATAGCTTTTAGGAAAACTTAAAAATCGTTGTCCGACATTAGCGCATTTAACCTTATTTGGCATAATTTTAAGGTCATTGGATAATAAATGTAAAATTCCTGGTGGTTAACCTGAGAGAATTTCCAAGGCAAAGAGACTGATTTAAGTTAAAAATAAAAAGTGATCTATGTTAATAATTCGATTGTGATGTGGCTCAGTAAATCATGTAAATGAGCCAAGGAAGCTGATGATGAACATGCACATCTGTAGTTTTCTCCTAATAAGGTTTTTCAGAAGACCTTCAGGCAATTCTTCAGTATTAAATTTTGCCAAACTTATTATTTCTCATTCATAATGGCTTTTCACATTCAAAAAAGTTGAGTTACTGACGAGACGCGATGTAATCGTCAATGGTTTCTGTGAATAAGTCGAGGTTTACTGATCCTAGCTGAAGAAACAGGTCATGAAATTCTTTGACGATGAATTTTTCCCCTGCAAACAAATAAACGGAAGAAATTTATTATTACAGCTGTTATTGCTTAGTTGAACTTAAATGTTTCATACTTTCGTAGTATAAAAATGTTATTTGGCACTATTTGCATTGCGCCGGGTATGCGCTTGTGCAGCTAGGCTAAGAAAATTAAATTTTACCATTATTTTGGAACAATCTGATACTACCTTATTAAAAATAAATTCTTTCGGCACTTTATTTCATATTCAATAATATTAATATTAATCCTGGCCTTTGTACAGTTGTTTGCAGCATTCTGAAGGCTCAACTATCGGGTCTTTACTTTACTTGATGCACATCATTGACATACCTTGTGCTTCTCAATTGAATCATCAACTTTTCGCTGATGACACTAATCTTTTTCTTTCAGTTAATAACATTGCAAACCTTTAAGGTGTAGGTCAATGTGCAGTATTAGTGGTGTTCAACAATATTGCAGTTGCTGGCTCTATTTAGTACCATAAATATCATGGCTTTTGTCATTACCTAATTCTCTTTCAGCCCTTCCTCGCTCCTCTACAATTTTAATCTCTCCAAGTTTGTAAGATAACGCCTGTGAAATATAAAGGAACAGAACTTGAGAATCTATGTTTTCGGATAAACGATAAAATCAACGCAGTGATGCAAAACTTCATCACTAAATGTATTTATTTCCACAGTTGTTCTTCTGCTTAAATTTGTCAAGCGCCTAAATTTCAAAAAGACTATTATCAGCAACATTAACCTAAATACTAACATACTAAATACATTAAATCTATTGTTAATTGAATGATGAATGCTGGTGTGACAAATGTGATCATTTTAACCATACTGACTAAATAATTTTCATAAACTAAATACGTGCTGACCATTCCTTAAACAGAGTATGTAGGTATAGTTTACATGTTTTTTTGTGCATTTTATACAAAATTTTTATACCTATTGAATTCATGGACGATTGGTGAATTCAAAAACAGATTGTGTAACAAAGGCTTGCAAAGGAAATTTTATTGTACGTTATTTGATAACAGGAAACATACGGACAAATGCTTATTTGTTCAAAATCTCTCGTCATACAAAGGGAAGAGTCAGAACGATGGTGCCCGTAGGTAAGAAGTACGTTTAAATAAACTTGGAAGCATAATGTTAACAGAATCCAAGTAATATTTTGCCAAATTTCCATTATCATTGATATTTCGTGATGTGGTGGAATTACTTTCAGTTTGTAACAGTTTAAAGGGTTGCTGTCAAATGATGGTTTGATCTGAAAACATAAGTAAGTGGATGTCATATAGGAAAAAGTCCCTAAAATGCAGTGGAGCAAACTAACAAAGCAGGACATAAAAATCCTAGTGAACATCAAGCTACAAAGAACAATAATTATTAAAAATAACACTCTTTTACTACAGCTAAAGCTCTTGTACGTACTTGTCCTGGCCAAGCAATATATCTGTCGATTTCTTTTTCTATAGTAGAATCGGCACTGGCAAGGTTTTGTTTCATGAAATCTATGGCTTGCTGTCTTGACCACCTAAAGTTAAACTAAAATGATAACACTATGACACCATACAACTGACTTGAAAGCTAGTTGGTCCTAACAGTGAAAACTATTACAACACGTTGTTATTAAAATCTTCCTTTATAGGTTTTATAAATTTAGAAAAGGCTGTTGTAACAGGTAACTACGAAAAATATGCTATGTTGATAGATAGCCCACCTATCAGCAACTTCAAAACGCTCCTGACAGCATTTCTGAATTAAATTTAAATCAATATTGCGCAATCTTAATGATTATTTTAATTAAATGAGTAAGATTTACTAAAATTTCACATATAACATAATAGCCTAAATGTAATTATAATTTAATTATAAAAATTACAACTATCCTTACATCTGATTATTAACACCTTTTAAAGGATGGTTGAGATATTTTAGCGTATGCGTAAAAATTGCTAATGATATCAACGAGTGGCCACGACTAAATGTCAACTTTTGTTTGATTTTGTTTTCCGTTTTTGAGTCCACACCCAGTAGTGAGATAAAACGCTAAACGCTTGCGCTTGTATTTGTATTTGAATATTGTCAGTTGTGCTGTCTGTAGATTTAGACGCTATACAAAATAATAATAATAATAGTTGTTGTTGTTGTTGTTGTTGTTAGTATGTTCGGAGATTGTGCAATTGTAGTTGTCTCTTTTATTTATAGACGTATCTAGACGTCTTTTTCTTGATACTTGAACACGAATTATCCAATGCTTTTAGTTCGTCTGTTAAATTCGGTGCTATTGAACGATGATTTTTCTTTAACATGGTGCATAACTAAACCAATTGTTCTCTTTAAAAAAGGTTGTGTGGCTGAGTTTGAAAATTAAATATTTAAAAAAGGTTGTGTGGCTGAGTTTGAAAATTAAATATTATCCAAGGTTGTTGTAAATTGTAGGATTCTTCAATGCATGGTAGGTTAAAGTTACGGATAAATCCAGAACCCAAATAGATAGGTGGCAATCGGGAAGAGATTGATGCACATAAGAAGAAACTGCAGTTGTTTATCTTATTCATAGATGTTGAGAAGCCAAACTCGAGCAAAAATTTAATATTGCTGATTGTTTCATCATTAAACTGATCTTGTGTTCATTGCTAGTAATTTCAACAATGTGATCAATTTTCACTTTTAATGTACCGCCTCGCTGCAAAAGCTTTCGTTCAATTATCGTTTTTATTGCACAGTTTTCAATGATTATTCCAAACCCGTGAAATGCTGTTCTATCGTGTTATTTTAATTACGAATGATTTATACCTTACCCAAGGGCATGCATTCCACTGTCCACAACAAGGCGACATGCTCGTAACATTTCTTTTAAATATCGTCCATATCTTTGAATTAAAAAGAAAAAATATTATTGTCGAATACAATAATAATATACATTTTATTTTCCGTTGGGATCAGACTGCAATATTGTGCTGTTGATGGGTAACACTAAAATTAGTTCACAAAAACTCTGCAACCATTTGAATGCCTGCTTTCTTAATTATATAGTACTTCTTTTATCTGAAACTTTACAACCGAGCCCATGTTTGCTTAAGTTTTGGTTGCTACTCAAAATCGAAATTCTTGAATACGTCTTTGCATTTTTGTTGATATCTGGTAGTTGCAGTTAATAAATAACTTTTTTGCTTACAATTCTAGCTCATTTTTATAAACCTCCATTTCTTCGCCAAGCTTTTCCGAATATAACGCCCATCCCTAAAATTATCATATATATATATATATATATATATATTTCATATATTATCATTATATATAAAATATTACAGCTTTTAGTATTTCCATTGATTGAATTTGCATAGAAATGTACACTAACGTCCAAAAAATAATAATGAAAACAAACGATCACTCTAGATATTTTATGCATAATCGGAATTCAACTAAAACTATTACATGGATCACAAATGCTCGAACATTCATCGTATTTATTACGCATTATACGTTACTGACGATATGAAAGTCACCATTCTTATTGGATAAAATTAGTCAATAATTTTATAATAATACAATAATCGGAGGGAACTGGCTTGAAAATTAGATGACCACTCTAAGCAGTTCAAGGAAATAAATTATTTTAGCTGAAAACTGCAGTAATAAGAGATGAATGCTTGCCTCAACGTATGCACCGTAGACTGGAAAATGAGTCGGAGCTTCTCCATACTTGCGTGTATCATCGTTTCTGCGAAATTCGTGGATTCCCGTATTCTCTATTGACAAGGCTATCTACAAAATGCCACTGGTCAACAAGTACATATGTTTTAAAATGCTTACATCAAAAAACTAAGATCTACATAGATTTCAAGGAACGTTTATTGTTCCTATCTTATATATACCTGAGTATGATGTCCAGGCTGAGCTTCGTGTAAAGACAAAGAAGCCATTTCCGGTATGGGCCTAAAAGAGATAACATTAACGTATAATAAGACCTCTCATATACACTAGTGATACTTCATCATCGCTTTATTGCATAGAACGTTATTTCAGTGCATCGAAAATTATTTGTGCTTACAAAGCTTTTTATCTCATTTGGATGATTTTGTGGGCCACAAATCGATACGGACATGCTTCGCTATTTCTGGCTGACTCATTCTGTGCTGAAATGCTTTCAGTACATTCAGTGGCATGGCGCACTCCCTGGTTGACAGAAAAACATGGAGCAGCACACGATCATATTAAATATTTTAGTATTTGACTTACTGATATTTTGGATCTGCCACATTAACATAAAATATACCGGGTGTGTCAATTGTTCCTGGCATGTAGGATCCTGTAGGAGCATTTGGCATAGTGTCCGGGGCAGGTTTTACTCTAGAAACAATACTTAGAATAAGTGTAAAATCACAGAATAAAATGACAGAGAAAGAAATGAATTTCATATTGGGGATTTTGTTATGTGATATTAATTGGTTATAGCCCATAATAACGCATTATTGTTATTTCACTTCTAAAATCTAAAAAATAAGTTTGTGTTTTTACAAAAATAGGCTGCTTTGGGGCTTTGGCAAATTCTCGAACCATTTGGAAACCACTGGTGGTTCCACTATATCAAAAGCAATTTTCCTGTAAGCAGCTATTGTAGTCACAAAATAAATTGATATAGATATTGATATTGAAATTGATTACATATTGCATAGAGTCTTGGCATTAATTTACTATAGCTCAACGAATCTGGGGCTTTGTTTCTAAAAAATATCTAAAATGCTTACAAAACAGGTTGCTTTGGCAAATTCGTGAACCATTCAGGAAGTAGTGGTTCCACTCTCTCAAAAATAATTTTTTCGTAGGCAGCTATTATATCATCCTGTAAAAATTTAAAAAAATGAACTTTTAGTACCACAAACACGAAAGAAATATCAGGTTTATCTGAACTAGCAAAGATAATTTTCCTATATAGGAGAAGTATTTGTCAGTAATAGGACTGAAGTGAATTAATTTTTTACGTTTTAAAATATTTGTTAGATTATTCTGTAAGAAAAATAATCAAAATAAATAGGACTGATTAATAGCCTAACCTGTGCAATTTACAATGCGCTAATTTTGGCTAGCAGCAAGCTACGTCAGCAGCGTCCGTTAAATCAGTTAGAGCGAATGACCCCTATGTCAGTAAGTTACTATAACAACGGGACTGGGAAGGAAGTTCCCTGCTTAACACCATGACAAGTATCACCATAGAACGGACCGGGAAGGAAGTTCCCTGCTGATAACGATGACAACGAGCTCATCATCATCGCAACGGGCTGGGAAGGCACTTTCCAGTTGCTAACCATGATGACGGTAAAAATAGATATGACGGCACCCTCCAGGAGGTTACCGTTCTAACCAGACTGGGTAAATAAGGCGTTGCAGAGCAAGTGTCGGGGACTTGCTTCTGCTGGATGTTCTCACTTGCTACACTCTCCGTGTCACTCGTAATAATGATATTATTATGCTTGTTTATATACTTGCTATGTAAACAAACTTTGTTACTACCACTATGCGATCACACTTCGGCTAATGGATATTACGTCGTGTGAATTTACACAAAAACAACACTTGTTTTATTTTGTATTTTTATTTGTCATCAAGAATAATAAAGAAATCGGGATAATCAAAATTGCGAAGATATAATTCCATTATGATGATTGGCAGGCGTTTGAATTTATTATCGAAGTGTTAATTTTCCACTATAACGCTGTGATGGTGAGATACATAACAGAAATTATAGTACTTTTGTTTCTTTGATGAAACTGTTAATAATGAAATACTTACTGAATTATCGTAGAAGTTTGTTTCGTTACTTTTCAGCCATTCATCAAATTCAAATTTGTTATCAAAACCTTGACTTTCAACAATCTGTTCCAGGAAACAAAAAGACACAACTAAAACAAAACTATTAACCATTGTTTCAAAAGCAAAGCAACACTGACACTGCAGAAAATAAATTACATTTTTCCATTTTTTGTTCATTTCAAATAGATAAATGTTAGTAGTTTCAACCCAAGATTTTTTATTCCTAAAACTTTGTCTATGGCAGTACTCCACTCTACGCTAATTCCAGGCAATAGCACTAGCCTACTATTCGCCACTCTACAATATTGTCCTGTATCATCGTTACATTTATGATAGTAGTAACAGCAGTAGACCGAATAAGCCGAACTGTGAATGGAATGACATGGCTAGCTAGGGAGTCAAAGAACGATTAAAGATGGTTTGAGACTGGTACGTAAAAAATTGGTCTGCAAATTTTGTTTGTCCTTTAGCTGTTTTGATAACTTTCCTATACTTGTGCAACGGTTTATCCCCTCCCCTCCAATTTCTAAAGATTTACCTTCAACATGTTTTCCAATATTCTATTAACTTCATTGTTGCCAATCTCATGCACTGTTTCAGCAGTCATTGATGTTCCTGCGTAATACGTAATTAGTTGCTTGTACATTTCCTGACCATTTGGCACACTAGAAATGGCAATGTCTTTCCTGAGGTTTTTCATGTAGTCCTATGACGGATGTAATTATTAGCGCAGAAATGTAGACTTGGGTATCCGTGGACATACGCAATTTTCAATTGTGTAACTAAAAGTTGCACAACTGAAAATTGCAGCAATTCTACTGGTGTACCAAGATAAAACGTGCACACATGCAATTTTAGATTGTGCAACTGGCGGTATCAAGTTTGAAGACGCTGTTTGCATATGTGTATTATTAATTCACAAAAAAACAAAGGGACACCCGAAAAATAAAGCACGTACAATAACAAGCGTGCGATTATTGAAAGGACACCTTAAAAGTTCTGTGACGACTTACGGGCTCCTTAGAATAAATTCTTTAGTTATTATTGGATGAGTCCAAACAGTCTTGATGAACTCTTAAGTGTTATTAGATCATTCATCACATACACGAACGCTAGCTGGAGAAAAACCATTCCGGCAGAGGAGGTATTCCCTCAGTGACTTTACTACATCATCGTTAAACCTACGTTGATATTAAACTATTTTTCTGTTTGGATAAATAGAGTTTGCACAGTCGTTTTACTAGTTCTATCCATGCAAAAATCTAAACGCGTGTGGCAGCTGTAATTATAGGCACGCTTTATCTTGCGCACAAAAACTGCACAAAAATGATAAATAGAATAACGAATAAAATAACAAATTTATTGTATACGGATATTACTTATACTTTTTGTATTTTTTATATACCTGCTAATTTAAAAAATACACAAAAAGTAGAACCTTATCACAGTTTTTGATGCATTCAAAAACATCCACTAATCTGTTTTTCTTTTTTCCTTTTATTGAATGGTGCCTCTTCATTAGGCACTGCTTTTTTCTCATGCTAAACTGTTGTGTTTATATTAAAAGTTGCACAATTGAAAATTACATGTCTGCGCGCTCTAATTGAGAACAGTACATTACAAAACAGTTGTTCAACTAAAAGTTTGAGCCCAGACTGTAATTTTTAATTGCGCAGTTTTAGTTGCATGTAATCAGCGTGCTCTCATAGACTAGTTATTTACAGATTTTACAACGTTTAATTGCACAACAGAAAATTGCATGTCTGAGCTTGGCCTTAATGTAAACTATTTTTACAATATTTTCAATATATATATATACCTAGCATCAGTAAAGTTCACTTATAGTCGATCGTAAAATTTTAAATCTATTAACTATTTAAACACTCGAACATTTAAAAATTAAGCCTTTCAAACTTGCTTTTCAACACTTCTCGTACATTTTCCATGAAATCTTCGAGCTTCTTTAGAGCAGGTAAGACTTTGCCTTCTACAGCCTCGAGACCCTTTGTCTGTAATTCAGTTCTGAAAAGATAAATCTTGCCTTACCATTTTGCTAGTTAGTTAGTTGATTTAATTATTTACTAATTGGTAGTTTGGTTGGTTTGTTGGTTGAATGGTTGGTCAGTTCGTCGGTGGTCATTTGTTACTGTTTTTTTCTTACTCTGTGTTAAGCATTACATAAACCCTCGTAGGACTGAACATATTGTAACAGGAATTATTTTTCTAGGGCAGAGTTAGAAAATGGCCTTCTCTATATTAAGAACTTTTTTGAGACAGTCATTTTCATTTTTACCAACAGCGTTTTCTCGATAAAAATTAACTGCCCTAGTAATTTACCTGATGCTGTCTTCAAATGAAGGAGGAATTTGTTTGAATGGCTCGTAGAAAACGGATTGATTTGAAAACTCTACGTGGTAGGACTGGAACTGAGCAATTACGCCTTTCTGAAACAAAATTGAACCTTTATGCCTTGAAGAAGTAGGGAGTTGAACTGAATTTTACAAAACTGTAAATACACGTTTTTCAATGATTTCTGCTTATTTTTGGTTTTCGTGTAGCAATTCTATAGTCTATTAAACATTTCCATATTTTAAGACATAATTTGATAAGACACGGAAGAAAAAGCAACATTGATTTTTCAAAAAAGCATTGGCATTGTTACGGGCAAAGTACTGTATGAAGTATATTTACACCTATTAAAGTACGCAATCATGAATTTACGAAGGTACAAGCTGACTTCACCAGGTCGTGACAACAGTGACAAACGTAGTAACAGCAACGATATCGAGAAAGTGCAAAAATTGTGACTGCTAAAAATATGGCAAAAGCGATAGTGACATCAACATCGATAGTGATTACGACACTTGCAGCAAACAATAATGACGATAAAGACAATAATAATAACAACAACAACAACAACAACAACAACAGAAACGGCCAAAAACAGCATAACATTAACATGTACTCTTATTTTTATTATATTTAATTTCACTTCACTGGAACAAAATGATGAATACGGCGATGACAACAACAGCAACAAGGCTTAGTTGTCATTCAAAAATTGCATATTAACACAATTTTACCATAGCCTCAGCAGGGTATGTAAATCCTTGAATGATAGCTTCTTGTAAAAGTTCTTGAATTTCATCAATCTGAAAAGAGTTCAAAGGCTAATTGTACATGTTCACAAATAAACCGGTATAGTACCTCATTTTGTTAATGAACGAAAAACTAAATTCAAAATTATTATAAAGACTATCCACAGTGCATGTATAGCTGTAACAGAATAATAGCGTTACTCACTATCATATATTACCTGTGTCGGAAAAGCATCGAATCGAGACAGAATGTTTTCATAATCCTCAACAGTTTCAATTGGCATGTATGAAATCAGTGAGGCAAAATCTAAGTGGATACCTTCCAGAAAATTGATAGTGAAAAAGTACCTATTTTAAAATAAGATTGGTACAACTTTGAAGTTATATAGAACTAACCTTAGTTGACTAATATGGCTATAAAGTACCTGCTAATTTATAATTATCTTAATTCAATATTCTTCAAACCAGACGTACACTAGCTGAACACAATTATATTACAATAACAGGAAAAGTTTTTCATTGTAATACAGTATGTTGGTAGTATTTCCTATTTTCGAAAAAGTGTAGAAGGAATTGAAGAAATGAAATGATCTATATTCATGCCCAAAGTCCACGAAACATTAATACGTTAGCTCTCCTTCCCAGTCAGAAAGCGAGTTATGTGCCTACCCTTTATACGGAAGCCCATCTAGAAACATCTGTATTTCTTGTTTCAATATTTTCAAATTTGTGGCTTCCTCTTCACTAAGATCCAGTTCCTCCTCAGTGTTGTTTATATCTTCCAGCAAAAGTTTCATGTCTTCCTGCAATAAAGGAAGACAGCGCATTAACTTGTACCGATGCACCACTCCTGCTTAGGTAAGCCTGAATCAAAGCCCGCATTTCTCTACGAAAATCTCGTTTACCCTTTCCTAGCATAATTATAACAACATGCACGATACTGTTACTCGACATTGGAAGCAATTGGTGTCCCAGACACCCTCGATTTTGTTCTTTGCCTCCTACCGAAAAATTTCCTAAACGCAATTAGCTCATACTTAGCCGTGCACAAAAACTCTGCCCCGCTTAGCAATATTCCAAAAACTCTAGCCCTAGCTCAAAAATTGTAGGATGAGATCAAGCCTAACGGAAAAACAACAAGTCCCGCTCGCTCCGTGACCTTTGACCCAGGGGTGACGGGTCATGCGCGAACAATAAACCCCCCTGCCTGGAAGTGTGCCCTGTGAGTTTTGACCCTAGCCCAGTGCGTGTACGAGTTATCAAAGAACAAAAAGGGAGGAGTGAAAAAATAAATAAAAATATAAATCGTGGCTAAATTAAGGAGATTAAATTGCTGCACCACTGGTACTCACGCAAAATTTTGGTGTGCATAGATTTTTTGTGGCTCACATATCTGTTATTTACTGTTTTTGTGATGCGCTAAATATTTTTGATATAAACTGCTGTCATATTTTAATAGTTCTAATACTATTGTAATTAATTATTCTAATTCCAATTCCATTTTAGTAAAATCTAATTTAAAGTCGCGGTAACTTCTTCAGTTTCTTTCAACTTAAAAGGTACACATAAAATACAGAACTAAGGTGCGAACTAGAAACTGCAAAGTCAATTGACTGGTTTTCTTTTTAATATCATGACTGGCTGCACACGTTTAAATAAGTGAGGCGATGATTATTAAAAAAACATTGTGAAAATTAAGAAATTATAGTGAGTCAATAAGACACTTAATAAACAAAAATAAAAAAGTGGGTGCAGTATTAAATTTTATTGGTGACCAAATGTCTCGTGCAAAAGTGCCCCTGCCCAAATGTCCCATGCCCAAATTCTCGAGTCCAAGTGTCCCGTGCTTATATGTCTCGTGCCCAAGTGTCCCGTGCCCAAATGTCGCGTATCCTTATAAAAAGGACAACTAGGTTTACAGTCGTGGATATACATTAACAGTTATCAATGCGCGCAACAGTTACCCAATGATCAGTGTTTCATTGAATAGAAGAAGGCGAAAAACATTAATAAGTTAAATTTTTAGTTACCTCTCTTTGATTCCATGCCGATAACGAATAAGATTCCAACCTCTCATTTCTACTTGTATCTCCGACGTACGTAGCAAATTCCGGAGCCTGATCCAGCCTCCAATTCCAGTATTCGTCGCACAACTCTTGCACAGTTTTCACATCACTTCTAGTTAGAACTATTGCTAGAGTGACAGTGACAGCTATTAGTGCTAAACAGACGCATGTAAGGACAACTACAAGTGCTGTTTTATGACTTTTGTTCGCCATGTTTTAATGCGGTAATTTGGTGATTTAATGAGCAGATGTTCCATACAGAGGTGCATATTTGTTTAAACTCATGATTACTGTGTAGCTGGTCAAAGGTAGAAATGGTAAGACTTAGATAACACCCTGAAAGGATAAGGGCAAAAATAATGTAACTAAAACAACTAAAATTTAATAGTGGAACAAATTAAATAGTGGAATATCTTACACATGTACCTTAAAATACATATTTTTAAACAACACAGAATCAAATAATGTAACCATTCCGGAGGGTCATTCCGAAGATTCAGTGTTTGGAGTTCTTACCCAACAATTTAACTTTTCCTCAACATTTTCAGTTGCCTATTTTCAGCAATCCTTAATTTTTCTGTTTTGGAAAGAATGACCTGTAATGCGGAAGCGAAAACCAACAGTTTATCAGAAGAATGAGCATAATCTTGTCGCCACTCAACACTCGACACTCAATCTCGTCCCATAAGACACTTAACAGGTCTTTAGTTAGGAACAAAATTAGCAGGCCACACACAAGCTTATACTCGTTCTAGTCATCAACTGGTTGTTAATCGATTCTATGTACATGCCATTCTTTCAATACGTAAAAATGAGAATCATTGAAAATATTGACATACATCCCTTTGAACTTAACTATGAAACAAATATACATCAAGTAATATTTTAACCTGAGTGACATTTCTGCTTCAGTGCTGTGATATTAACAGCACTTGTTTCGTTGGTAAATTGTTACATTATTTGATTCTCTTTTATTTAAAATTATTTGAAGCTGTGTGTTTCAGTTTTGCCCTGTGTAGGGTGTTCTGATGGAGATTTTAGTACAAATCGAAAGCCTAGCTATCGATCAAGGTGAGTACTGTGAGTAAATTGTTTTCATCGTTTTAATAACACAGTATTTTATAATATTTCATATATTAGTAGCTCTCTAACTCATGTTCTCCAAAAGTTATAGTGTTTTTATTTTATTTTATTTTATCAATTATTGTTTACACATCTGACCAGTGACCTTTCAGGACAAAGGCCTACAATAAAAAAGTGGAAATAAAAATACAAACAATTGATTTATTACAACTGTAATAGTTCCCACTAGCAGATTATATACACTTTTGTGTGCAACCCCTAGGCAGTAATTATTTATTCTCTTTATAAATTCTTCATCTAATAATTTCTTGCTATAACCTTACGCTGATACCTGTTGTTCAAAATTCTAACTAGTTTTTCCTGACATAAATGTTATGTACATAATATTAGCATAACTAGTTTACCTTGGAGTTCGGCCAGTAGGAAATTGACTTGGCTTTTGATATGTATCTGAAAAAGTCTACGTGGTTTTTAGGCCACAGAAAAGACAACAAAGTGATATTATATGTCTTGCTTCAGACCCTGCCTTGTCGAGATAATGCGTTTTAAACTATCACGTTTTTGTTGATACTTTTTCTTTTATGTTTCATGCAGAGAAACCACTACGTCTTAACGCGTTAATGGCCTATGTTTACTGCCTTTGTTGCCGTGTTTGATAAAATACCTGATGTACGTCATGACTACGTTTTATTGGCGCCAGCTGTTTTGTAAATAGCACACAGAGCACCTTTGTGGACATTTTTCTCGTCATGACGCTTGAAGTTGACGTTTTCATGTGTCCAAGAGGGATCCGTTTGGTTCCACATACGATGGTTTCCAGACAAGACGAGTGCTTGACGTTCATCCTGTGGCTACCGCCTGCAGATACTGAATTTTCTTGAACCAGACGAATCATCTTTCTGCCTCTACGGTGTTTTCAAGACATATGGTTTGGGAAACTACCTTCGACTGTACCGGCATGCATTGGCTCCGTGGATCCTGTTCAAGTGTATGGTATGTTCCTGATAGCAGTGATCTTCAGCGGAATCATTCTACAGACCTGGATCTGCCACCCGTGGATGTTGAAACGGCAACGTGTGCTTTTCCTGCATAATGTCCGGGTCTAGTTTGTGGTAGTCTTTTTCATGCCTACCGTTTGCTTAATTAAATTGATTATTAGAGTTTTGGAATCATTGTTTTTTTTGCGTTATATTGCCGAGGGTGTTTTTTAATCATAAACTGCCCGCATTCTACGCCATAATTAGCATGTGCATGTGTGTAGAAGTCGGACCTGCTCACCGTTTTTGGAAACATGCCCAAAAATTACGAAAGATATTTTCTTTTCTTTTAGCTTCCTGGCGAGAGTAATATCTTGTACGCTTGACGCTTCGCCTACGTTATTCTCATTTTACAGAATATCATCCTGACACAGCAGGTACGAGTTCAAATACCGTCTGGGATAAACACGGCTATATGTTAAAACAACTAAATTGCCAGTGCTATAGGTTACTTATGAACGTTCTTTTGGAAGTGGATTTATGAACAACAATTCTGCATCTAAGAATGTCTAAGGTATAATTATGAGAAACAGCAACATAAGGTGCACCTAGACTAAACTGCCCGTACCATCCGCTTAGGAACTTATGACATGTGAACATCTTCCATTGAAGTAGAGATCCAAGAGACTAATGGTAGCAACAGACGTTCGAAGAGCAAAAGACTTCAAAAGAGACCTGACCAGATCGACAATACGATTTTGTAATCTGTCATTTGGGTTGCAATACTACCATAGCTACAATCAGTACTAATGTACATGAAGGATGAGTACGATTATTTGTATAAAGTACAATAATAGATGTCTTCAAGCACGGAACATAGTGCTTGAAGACATGTCTGATGTCACGTGCTTATCCACGTGATAGTATTGATATGACTCGTCTTGGCTCTTAGCAACTTTTTGTTTAAAACAGCATTTTCGTGAATCTCAAATCCTTAATTATAACGTGTACTAATTTACGTTATAACTCATTCTATGTGTTCACATTATAACGTGACGTAGGCGTGTACATAAGACTGCGTTTCAATTACATCATTCTTTAATATATGCTTTCTTATAATTTACTAATGTATATAGGCTAAACCTAGTGCAAGTACCCAATATTTATACGAATCTTTGACTGAAATTTTTGTTTATTCTGTACGCTGCGCTCTTGATGAAATATATTATGTAAATGGCACATTATAAAAACAAATTTTTATCATCATCATTATTATTATTACTACTATTAAACATAACTCGTTCTACAAATAATCATAAACAGATTAAATCTGGCATTATGATGCTAAATACTTCATTTTACATATAATTACTAAAAAAGGGAAAGTAGACTGAAATTAGTTTTGTACGTAGCTATATCACCACTATGCATCACAACTGGATAGTAGTTTACATCATTAAATGAACGTTAAGAATAGCTGACAGATCTCAACGGGTACGAAGAAACTTACGTTGTAACAACGATAACTTAAGTTGCAACAACGATGCTCTCATGGTTTAATTATGGTAAAATCAGGGGATTGTGGGATTAAAGTTACGTGGAATTGTGTAAATATGCAATGCTTGTGAAAGGCATTAATTGTTCAAGGTGAGAGATATTGCTTACATTTTTTGCATTGATATACGTTAAGAATAACAAAAGACCAACAATCAAACCGTATAAACCACACATTTGGTGACTAACTGATCAAAACAAGTGGCATTACATTGAAGTCGCTGAGTGTTGATAGCAACGTAATTATTAAAACCAAATAAAGGTGATATATCCTGCATGGCGACATCAACTACGTCAAAGTATTTAGAGAGATCACAAAATATTCCAGCTGTTACAGAATTGCTTTTAATTGTGGTTTTGGGTAAACTACAAATAATACCTTAAAGAATTACTTAATGTTGAAAAAGCTTGAAGACGTAATGTAAGCTACAATTATAGACTTACGCCTATATAAAATATAACAGAAAAGACGAAATATCAAGTCACGAAAGCAAGTAATTCAGAATGAGCCTGTTCCTGCCAAATCGGACGTGCCTTCATTTTTATGTAAATAGGAATAAGCAAATAAGTTAGGCAAAAAATATTTCGTATAAATGGCAAAAATGTGGCATTACAAACTGTTTTAGGATTTTGATTATAAGTTCAGAAACACAGATAGGTGCATTGCTGTCTTGCTCTACACATAATGCTCAGAAGTGCGTAGATTTTTCACATAGCCATCATCATATCATAAATCCAGTTGACGAAACTACCCACTCGACTGTAGACGCCTGGGTAATTTCTATCACCGCAGTTTCCCCCTATCCATGATACTACTCCATGCACAACCCAGTGCCCAGAGCCATGCTGAGCAACTAGTGGACCGCCGTCATCACCCTAAACAAATATGAGACTTTACGATTATAATTATTCATCAGCCTACGATAGGATATTTTAAATGATAAAAGCTCGTCCATTGTTCATGTTCCCCATGCTTGTGCCAATGTTAAAAACAAAACCTGTCGACTTTAATGACTCCTCTCTATTTGAGTCAGTGTCAAGTAAATGCAATTCATTGATTAAATTGATAAGACTTGGATTGATCTACAAAAAGTCGTAAACCTATAAAGAATACTCCTTATATAAACCCAGAATTACGTAAAAATATTTATAAGAAAAATATGCTTTTTAATAAATATAAAAAATGTGAAAATGCTTATAGCTGCTATAGTTACCGCAATCAGCGAAAATTTTTAGTACTAAACTAAGAAAGAAATCCATAAAGCAATGCTTCTTTGATCGATGTGATAGTGAACAAACCTCAAAGGATTTCTGGTCCACTATCAAGCTGTCATGCAAATCAAAGCTTGGTGACGATTTTATCACTTTGCAAGAAAGTGACATCATTGTTACTGACCAAAATAAGGTCTGCAATATTCTGAACGATTATTTCCTAAATGTTACTAAATCACTTGGAAATGGTCTTGCTCAAATATTGTCCCCGTAAATGCAATTTTGACTTTAGCCTTGTTACTGATAACGAAATTATGAGATATCGCTAGTTATGAGATCTCTGTCAAAAAGAAAAGGGACTGAAGTAGATGGTATACCAGCTAAGTTATTAAAAATAGCTGATCAAGCCTTGGAAAGCCCACTCACTAATTTGGTAAGCTCCGTGCTCACAAAGAGTTACTTTCCTAACAGGCTCGAGCAGGCAGAATAAGACCACTGCATAAAAATTGTCCTCTTGCAAAAGTAACTACAGGCCTGTCAGCATTTTGCCAGCTATTTCAAAAGTTTTTGAGCGAGTATTAGATGACCAATTAGCAGAATATTTCAATGACATTTTTCACGCCTCTCTTGGTGGTTTTAGAAAAAATACAGCTGCCAAACAACACCGTTAAACTTAGTTGAATTTTGTAAAACAAGCTCTAGATAAAAAGAAATTTTGTGCTTCAGTACTGATGGACTTATCAAAAGCTTTTGACTGTATACCATACTCATTACTGTTGCAAAAATTGAAAATTTATGGCGCCTCACATAAAGCTCTTAGTTAAATTGGTAGTTACTTGTGTGACCGATCTCAGTGTGTCAAACTAGGTTCAGTCTCTAGTGAATGGGGACATACAGACAAAGGTGTCCCACAGAGATCTATATTGGGTCCTTTATTATTTAAAGTCTTTGTAAATGACATTTTTAATTGTGTGCCTGATTGTAAACTATTCAACTATACTGATGATAGCACATTGTTTTGTATATCCGAAAATTTTGAAAATCTCGTGCATAATCTTAGTGAAAACTTCCAAGGTTATTAAATTGGTTCACTTGCAATGGTTTTAAAGCAAATCCTAGTCAATTCCAGGCAGTTAGTTTTGGTGTAAAGGCACATGATAAACTAAAGTCATTCAAAATATGGAAATTGATTGTGCAGATTCAGCCAAAATTCTAGGTGTTAACATTGATTTTAATTTCAGTTTTAACGAACATATTTCAAACATTTGCAGGCGTACCTCTTGCCAAATTAATGTTCTAAAACGACTGTCAACTTTACTAAATGTAAACTGTAAAATGTAAGCCATTTTCCACGGTTTCATATCTTTTAATTTCAACTATTGTCCATTAGTTTGGCATTTCTGCGGTGCAACGAACACACAAAAATTGGAACAATTACAAGAACGTGCCTTACGTTTTGTCTTTAATGATTACTTTAGTGATTACGAAACGTTGTTGAGAAAAAGCTAAAATTAAAAAAATTAAAAAAGACAAAGATTAATAGCGTTAGAGGTGTTTAAAACTCTACATAAACTCTGTCCAGATAGCTTATATATGGTTAATTTGAGAGAAAGCTTTTATCAAATACAATACGATAACATCTTAAATATTCCCAGAGTACGCACAGAATTATATATAAAAAAGTTTTCGATATTCATCTTCTAAAATGTGAAGTGAATTGCCCAATCAATTGCGCATAGTCACTAACTATAATGATTCCTTGAGGCAAATTAACATATGGAGCGGGGACATATGTAGACGCTCAACTTGCGCTACCTAATTTGTGTTAATTAATTTTAAGTACTCTGTATCTTCATTGTTTTAGTGAATCAGTTTTAGTGTTTTCTGATCTTTTTATCTCCATATAATCTTTTCATATTCTCAGAATTAAGTGATGCTAAACCTTTTCAAATATTTGTGACTGTCTTGTTTTTATCCTGGCTTGTATAATTTTATTTTGTATTTTGCAGAGTACCCCATTTTGTTTTTCATCTTTTGATTTTATTTCCAATTTGAGTAATATTGTATGTCTATTTTAATCAAATTTTTAGCGTAGTCTATTGTAATCGGTATGAATAGCCTGTTTGGCTAATGTTCTTCTGTTGTACACCCGACTTTAAACAGAGATTATGTATGATCAGAATAATTAGCAATCGGCATGATATTTTGCAATTGTGAAAAATGGAGCCCAACAAGGGCTTCCTGTACGCATATTTGTTACTGGATTGAAAGAGAAGCTGAGGACTGAGTTGATATGTCGGAAGGCAAGAGGTCTTGCATTTGAGTCCCAGTGGAGGGCAAAATCTTTGAAGCCTATTTAGCATTGCTTTCGCGCATTTGCACGAGTATAGCGTGAAAAAGTGACAATATTGATAAAATGTAGTTGACGAAATCAATTTACAATAAATCAGTGAACTGAAATTACTTATAGGTTCGCATAAACATCAATTAGCTTACCTGGCAATGACTATCACCGCCTTCAAGATATCCGGCACAAAACATACTAGTGCTGACAGCGCCATTATATGATTCATCGCTGTTACACCTATCTCTATCAATGATGGGCAGCTGAGCTTGTTTAAGGTTGAAGTCATATTCATCTACAAGTCATAGTCATAAACAATTTTTTTAACATAACTTACTGATTGAGCAAGTTCAAGTTTGTTCATATAGTTTGTTTTAAACTTGCTTTTGGTAATAGCATGTTGAGGCCGCTGGTATAATCATAGTTGTGATTTTAAAATATGTCTTGCGATTGTGCTTTTAAGTTAAAACACAAGAAAACACTCTTAGTTAATAAAGTTTAAAATATTCTTCCTAAAATTTTATATCACTTACATGCAATCCTGTTGCGCACAGTAATCCGCGATGACCATTACACCCAGCCATTTTAAGGATAAGTCATTTGAAATCAGTTTAGATAACATTGCATAAAGTTTGAAAAAATAAATAATTAGAGTATTCGTATCACACTTTTCAGTAACTAAGCAAAAACGTAAATTACTTTAAGATGAATAATGTGTTTTTTGGTGACTGAGTGGTACACACATTAGAATTTTTTTCTAATTACTTAAATCTTTCAAACTGGTAAGCGTAATACAAAGTAATATAGCTTTATGTAGGAAGTTTTTTAGGACATACTTTAAAATAGCCTTTTTTCCCGTTTAACTTTAACTGTTGTAGCCAAACGTCATTGTTTTGACAATTGACACGTCATTGATCTGTACCTTTAGCAATGGGCAATTTAATAACATTACGTTTTTCGTAGGTTCAACTGTTAAAATTAACTTGCAAATCTATTAAATGCAAATTCTATGATAAATTCTTTAAATCATAATTACCTCTAGTGTCACCCCATCCACTGAGATACATCACCGCAGTTGATTTGGGATCATCGCCTTGAGGCGGGAGGCACACAGGCTGCACGTACTTGTTAGGAGCGAGAGGTGTGGATAGTTTTATCAATGCTATATCGTTGTCGTTCCTTATTGTGTCAAAACTTTCGTGTATTTTAATCTGCAGCAACGTTGTGCAGTATTAGTAAACTTGTTGGTAAATACATAAAATACGTAAAGCAAAGCACAGCGCCCCATTAGTAAATAGTCCAAAAGCAGTAGCGAATTTTACAATTACATGCGTGGCAAAATGATTTTGTTCAAAAGCTTGGCGAAAAAAATAGACGAACAGTAAACCTGCTAGATTAGTAACAAAACGTGGCACAAATTACAGTGATCCTGTAATTTACTCTGCTTCTTGTAATTGTAAAAAGCTGAGTCAGACAGTTACCTGTGAAATTGCAACGTCTTGTTCAGTGGCTTCATTAGTACCTGGTGAGTTATTGTGTCTTCCAGCGATTACTGTCCAAAGACGGATATCTCCAATAGACCTTGCAAGGACAAAATTTCGTTCTTAATAAAGATTAGCAAGTCCTGAAAAATTGCTCTTTAGTAACCTCACTGTCTAGCATACAGTAATCTAACGACAGCGAACGTTTTTGACACATTCAGAAACTGCGGTAAGATTCCGCTTGTGTGACAGAAGATGCTTCAAGTGACAGCTTTTGTTTCGTATATGTAAATACGTGAAACTTCACATATTCAAACCGTTGACCCATGGGTCAAGGGTTAACTAGGCCCGAGTCAACGTACACTATTTAGTTTGTCTCATCAAAAACTTGCATTTCATCTATTACAGCGTGTTAAATCGAAACTTGTCACCTTTGACCTGTGACCAGAGGTCAATCAATATGCGCTTAATTCTTACCATTCAATTCGTCTCAATTCGATACTTTAAATTTCATTTGATACTCATAAGCCGTTTGTCTCTTCGGTTTTTCGCCTCTAGCGATTTAAGGGGTCCATCAATCTAGGCGTAACTTATTTAATTCGTCTCATCGAGACCTTTCATTTAATGCACTGCATCCTACTGTTGCTTGATACTGGAATCATTTATCTCCCCGACCTCTAATTTTGGTTTTTGACGCCTAATGTGGTCAGGGGTCAACCAATTTGGGCGTAACTTGTAGCAGTCAATGCGTCTTCTTAAGACCTTTCATTTGTTATACTAGAAGCAACTATTACTCGCCCCTGGAAGCACTGGTGTCTCAATTTCTGCTTTTGTTAATGGCGGAAAATTTTCCGGTTCACACTTGTCTATATTCAGCCGTGCACAATACCTCGACCTCCCTGCAGCCTGATACCAAATCAGGGCTCTAACTCAAAAACTGTAGGAGGTACAGAGTAACGAAAAATAAAGAAGCCCGTCCTGTCTCACTTTGACCTAAAGGGTTACGGGTCACGTATAAACACAAATCCCCTGCCAGGGAAGAGTGAATTTCGCGACTCTAGCTCTGTCTATGTGCAAGTTAATAAAGAAACAAAAAGGCACAATTAATAATAATAATAATAATAATAACAATAATAATAATAATAATAATAATAATAATAATAATAATAATAATAATAATAATAATAATAATAATAATAATAATAATAAGAAGAAGAAGAAGAAGAAGAAGAAGAAGAAGAAGAAGAAGAAGAAGAAGAAGAAGAAGAAGAAGAAGAAGAAGAACAACAACAACAACAACAACAACAACAAAAATAATAATAGTAACCGAGGGTAAGTCAAGAAGATTTTGTTTGAAAACTATCTTAATTACAAAATCATCGTTTATCTATTAAGGCTGGACATGGAAGCTTAACGTTGTGTTTTCAGACACCATTAAACAACGTTACCAAGCGAATTGGGATTTAAGAGCAAATGCGTGACACTCCTAGCTTTGTGTCTCTCTTGTATGCAGGTTTTCCATAATTGATGGATGAAACCACCGACAAAAAATTAAAAAGGAAAGCACCTTAATTCAAGCACCTAACAAATGCATTACACGGTATGCCCAGGACTGATTTTTTTGCAGAATTGAATTAATGACCATCATGTTTGGATGTACCACATCTTAAGCAATTGATCTTGCAGAGTACTCCAATGATTATCAACAGGTCTGAGGTAATGACATTAGCTACATTTCAACGCTACGTACGTAATATGATAGGATTGGGTGCTTGTTAGCAGCTTTTTTATTACAGTAGGCGCCGCTTAATAGACTCACTTTGGGACCGAAGTCCTTTGACCCAATTAACCGACTGACCCTATTAACCGATGGGTGTAGTATTACAGGTATAGAAAGTATGAGTCATCACCTTACTATGCACTGCAAAGGTTTTTAATGAATTTTAGAAACGAACTAATCCCTAAATTCCTTTGTGCAGTTAAAAATTAGAAAAAATATTTTAAAATATTAATTTATATAAGTGAATTAGCAATAAATTAAAAAGTATACTTTCCGAAATCACACAAGTCTGTTTATTTGCAAAAATTACAAAAATCCCTTCAAAGTCGGCTGCTTCATTTTCTCGCGAGGAAGTTGGCCCACAAAGTTCTCGTAATTATAAAAACGTTGAAAATCTGTTGTTGTGTGTGACTAAAACAGTTCTGAATAGTCTGCTCACTTACATTCAATACATTGCCCGTATTTGCTATACGATGTTTAGGTAAGTCACAAGGAATACCCGCTGATTATACTGTAACTGCATCTTTAACTGTTAAGTGATTAAGCCTGAAAATGTGATTTGCAACGACAGCATCAAAAGGAAACCGCTAGGCAAGTGATTAAATGTTTAACTTCCAGAAATTCTTTGGGTAACAGTGGGCGAGCAGGTAACAGATTCAAAGCCAAACCGCTACGCCAGCGTATTAGTGCATGATAAGCATACCTGCTTATAAACAAAATGGTACTTAACATGATTGTTTCTGCATACATAGTGCACAAAAGGGAAGTAAAGATGACATAAAAGTAGGAAAGGCTCTTTTGGCACATACAAATATCTTATTTTAAGTAGTGAAGAAAAAATATTGAGTCAATTATGCGGAGTTATTTGAGTCAACCGATAGTTTATTTTTAGAAGCGGTCCGTTGCAGGCATTTTTGAGTCAATTAAGCGACTGAGTCTATTAACCGTGTGTCTATTAAGCGGCGCCTACAGTAGCTACACAATGTATTCCAGCAATATCTGCATTCCTCACCTAAAATTAGTAAAACATTACGAAAGTGATTTCCACCGGACTCAGTGATTTCCAGTTATTTAGTTCTGATCCGGATGTCTGCCTGCTTCTAAGCTACTGAGATCATGGCTGCTTCCAAATCAAGAGCATCTAAGTGATCGACCAGGCTAAACTCTCGGTGTTTTTTTCAAGATTTTGTGAAGGATTTCAGCGTCGACTTTACATTTTGTTTAAAGACTTCACATTTACAAAGGTCACTGTTGCTGTTTAGGGTGAATCAATAGCTGCCAAAAGTGGATTTTGTGTGCTCGTAACTGGTTGAATATGACTTGTCTTTTCTTAATTTTTTTTTAGAAAAAGTTACTTTTAGGTCACAGCGTGATGCACGGTGCTCATCTAAATTACCTGTTTTCTTGTCTGGTATCTGCGAGCCGCTCTTAGGTATTCTGGCTTTGCTGTATAGCAGGTGTTTATTGTGTCAAGAGCTTCTCAAATATTTGTTATGTATATTTTCTCATAATTATATATATAGTAAAACTGTAAATAGATGCAAATAGAAAAGTGAGCTTACAATACGCAATGAGCAGCAGTTAACACAAACTGTGGGTCAATAATGATCCCAGCACAAACGTGAGTGCCTGACTGCCTTAACGTGACCTGCAAAAAATATATTGTTAAGCCTTTTTTCTGGAAAAAATATTTTTATTAACTTAAAAATATAGGCTATATAGAGCGAGACATGGAGCACAATTAAAGTACAGCGTAAATATTACGTAGAGTTAATAGATACTTTTTATATTAGGAACTTATAAGTTAATGGAATTGAACTACTTTGTACATTAAGAGACGGCTTGTTAGGGTCTAGGTAGGCATTCATCTTAACAAGCCTGTCCTTATAGTGCAAAGTAGGTTTAATTCATTAATTTTGTTTTCAAACACATAACTATAGTTAGTATTGAACATTTTTTTACACAGGTCTGTTTTATATAAAATATCTTTGCGAATAATTTCTATGACGCGCATACTAAAATGATTCTTACGCCGCACATTAATAAGGCAACAGGCTTATAACAATTGGCCAAACAGCTAATTAATTGAAGAGGCGCTGAAAGATTGTGAGTCAGTTAGGACTTGAATCCAAAACTTCGGGATGCTAGGACGCGTGCTCTTCTCAATTGAAGTACTGACTCATACAGGAGAGCTGGTCTGAGATTTCACCCTAACAAGTCACAATCAGTCAGAGCCACTTATCCGCAACTAGTGATTTACCACTGCATTTGAATACACTCAACGGTAGAAGTTGACTTATAAGCCTTATGAGCACATTGCTGTAAAACGGCTTTAGTTCCTTGCGCCGGCCAAATATTTTGACTATCTCATCCAGACCAGAGTATCCCAACATCAGCATGATGTCATCGATGACAATGATTACAAGAACAAGCAACAACAACAACACAGGTTACGAAATTATTGACCTGTCAAAAATGGTAATTGGTTGTTTATTTTTACTCAGCAGTAGCAGTTAGCTGTAAGAGAGTACGCAACGGTAGGAGAATTGTCAAACGCTAGCTTTCCTTTCAAGTTAGTTAAGGTCCCTCATCATTCTTATCGTCGTCATCATTATCATCATCATCGTCATAATCACTGCCATCACTGCCATCATCGTAATCATTATTTTATCATTTCTTATCTATACATTTCTTACTTTAGCTATTCAAGGCATCGTTCTATTATTCATACAAACCATCCAGGGCCAAGAATGTTTGACTGCTTCTTTTCCTCCAACAATTCTGGTACTGCTAAGTTCAGGCTCATAATATGGTGTTCCACATGAAAATACGCCTAGAAAGACAGCAGAAGAAGCTATAAGATGATGTAACACATTTAGTAATGCTACGCAGTCAACCTTGGTCCAAGGGATCACAGATTCATATGAAAGTGTCACTTAAACATGACAGTGGCTTTATAAAGTCATTTGATTACCAGATCTTTTTCATAAAATATCAGGCAAGTGACTTCTGTAGTTCTGTCAGTATCTGGCCAAAATCTGGAAATTGTCCTTGTCGCCATATTCTATAATCATATTCCATAATCCATAACCCACAAGCTGTTTAGCAACTCAAGACCAGCGATAAGTCAATAACTTGCTGTATACTACCAAAATATTTGCGATAATTAAAACACCAACATTTGCGATAGCGTTTTTGGCTTTATATACTTCAATGCACTATAAAAGTTTTATGTTTTCCATTTGTCAAGCAAAACATTTTATGCGATTTAACGCTTCAAAAACAATAAGAAACGAGTCAAAAACAAAAAGAGCTTACGCCTAGTCTTTTTCGGTATTTCCGTCATGTTCTTGGCTGTTCGTCATAACTACGAAAATTGCTACGTAAGTTTACATGGCTATATAAAGAAAGCAGAACTATCTCCTATTTCTGCAGCAGAAATAGTTTCGTTTGCAAAACACATGTAGGACATATAATATTATGATATCACTAACAGCACTTAAAATTGCACACAGGGAAAGTCATGTAATTGATTACCTTGGTAATTAAAAACCGTCTTACCTGCAACTGAAGACGCAATTATTATAGTTAGTGCATACATGATTCTAGGCATGATCTCGTTACTACTCTCTACCTCAGTGTGAATTCGTGCATCAGCAATATTTAGAGCAACATTTTCAATAATTCTGTCTACAGTACACGTTTATCTAAATTCAGGTATGTAAAAGCTTAAAAAGACATAATTTTAGTCAGTAACCATGGGAATTAGTCCGTTTGTCAATATGCTAAAAAGATAGCACTTCCAAAAGGCATGTTAGTGTACTAAAACTAAATGAAACAGGTCACAGTACAAGTTACTGCAGATTAGTATGCAAAAATACGATGTTTAAGCTACTAAAGTAATGCATAGTAATTGTTACTAATATCTGCCAATTTCACCTAGTTTCTTGAGCAGCAATCAGTAATACGTAAATTGATTTTCTTGCTTAACTCTGCATTAAAATAACCCTAGTTTTCTAGGCATTGTGAATATTTTGCGGCCAGAGGCCTTTCACTTGCAGGCCCTTGTGGCCCCGCCTTCTGTTTCGCCTCGGACATTAAGACTGCAAATGAAAGACCTCGCAAATACTTACAATGCCTAGAAAATTACATTCTGATAGTGTTATATTTTAAATGTAGAATCTTTGTACATTTTGTTCTGTCAAAGCAAAACGGATAAATAACAAAGAAATCCATGGACAGTATGCAGTCACTAATAGGTACGGAGAGAACTACTAATAGGTCTTTAAATAGTATTACGGAATACTAACTCCATATAATAGAGAGTTTTGATAAAAACAGTGTAGAAATACAAAAAAGGATCAACGATCCATTCCAATTCGCGTTTTCAATTTTGAACAAATGGTGAAAGAATTTTAGGTTTTTTTACAGCAATGCTTTGACTTATTTACTGATGGCTTAGTTTAGTTTTTATTTATCAGTGTTTCATCAAAAGTTCTGCCGCTGGATGTATTCGTGCAGCAGCAGTACAATAGAGCAGCTTCTTTCAACCATTGTCTATAGTGCACGTTTATCTAAATTCGGTTTTTTTACGCTTAAAAGGCATCAAGTCTGTGCATTGTTTGCTGTGACTATTCTGAGTACCTGGAAAAAATCTTGCAATATTTTTCTTGCAAGTCAAAAAACTTTAACTGTTCATTGTGAGTTAATAGATAAATTACAGCTAAACACAACTGAACATAGTATCGTGAACAGACAACATTATTTATAACGTAATTTGCCAAAAAAATTCTGAAACCAGTCAGAAATTGAACCGGGACCTTGCAAACAAAGCTCATCACTAATCTGCAGAGAACAAGCCTATGAGGCTGACTAAGCAGGCTTGTATTCTGCACACAAACAAGTTGCGCCTGTATCCATTTAAAGAAGGTAAAATTAATTAATTAACTAATTTATCAAACTAGTTGAATACAACTTAACATTGAACTTTAATGTAATAGCCTATGGAAAACATGAGTAGCTAATGACTAAGGAGTTGGCTAACCGAATGACTAATGAGTTGAAGAGAGAACCACTGAGAAGCTGCGAACTTTGAACGACAAAGCAAGTCTCGAGTTTTGTCCTTATGACACGCAGTCAATCAGCGCTACTTATGTCAATTCAGCAGAAGAAAACTAATTAATTATTTAAAGAAAACTAACAAATTAGACTGCTGCTGCGCTGCCATTCATCAAACTGTGAGTTTATGACAAGCCAGATTTAATGAACTTTACAAGTTATGTTAAACATTTATTCGGGAATTGAATCCGAAACTATTGGACTGGTGACGAGGAGATTTTACACCTTAAACAATGATGAAAGTTTTTGTCATCGAAACGTCTGGAAACAAAGTATGGGCGGTTAGATTAGAATTTTCGAGCTACAGACCTGGCGACGGTAATGGTAATGATAGGTCAGCAACGTTAGAATAGGAGTTCACGAATACTCTGAAATATTACACCATTACTTGATATAAAACACTAATTTTAAAAAATTACGGAAAGGAGTTTCGTTTGAAACTAAAAAAGTAAATATTCGAGACAGACGTCAACTCGGCATCTGTGACCTTAAATGGCGACCGCAGCCCGGTCTTTTTTATTCCCTTAAGTTGTTTTTTAGACGCTATTTCTTTAGGTTGTCCTTTAAATTTTACGGGACTAGGTAAGATTGAAATTGCGACTCCAATTGTGTTTTAACCAATGCGCGTACTTGAGCTATGTAATGCACTCTAGCACGTTTCCCGACTTTTTAGTGTTTGACTTGCAAGTGATCTGAATGAAAGAGCAGATTGGTTTATGAAACTTACTTCTCGGTTGATACACTCACGTTACATTACACCTGCAGAACATATTGCAGAATCTTCAGTTGATGACTTTCTCATAAACAGTTTTCTAGTTTAAATTAATAAAAACAAATTGCTGTTTAATTAATGGTATTTTTAATTTTTAGAATTTATGAAAACAAATTAAGCTGTGTATATATAATATACATTGCATTTAATATCTTGACAAATATTAAATTGTTTTTATGTTAATGCCTGCAGTTTATTGCTTTCATTTTTATATATTATTTCTTTTCATGTTGTTAGTACTTTGCTAGCAGATAGTTGAACTACAGAACCGAATAATAATAATTTGTTGAATCGCTCGTTGGCAGTAGACTTGTCAATAAAGTTAATGCGTTGCACATGTTCCACTTTGATGCATTTTGAGCTTGCCCAAATAAGCGGTTTAAAAAGTTTCGAAAGACATCCAGCCTGCTTTCACATAAATTTTGACAAGTCACACAAAATTACTTTGTGGATGTAAGACGTTGTAAACGAAGCATCCACGCCAGTTATTAAAAAAGATGTAACGTGCACAAATAAGGTTGTTGTTGATCGAAACTAAGGACCTGCCCGATATTTTATTTTTCTGAAATTTTCTAAAGAAAAGTCGTCAATGTCAATATTGCTCGGATTAGTTAGCTTCACTGTGTGACAGGATTATATAGAAATAAATGGTCAAAGATGATCACTAAAAACGTTTATTTTTCACTGAACATCATAAATACAGCGCCAATTTATCACCAACATTATTTATAGCAATTAACAGTGATTAATACTCATTATACGTAATATTTGACCAAGCGAAGTAAAGTTACCTACACAAAAATTACAATTGTGAATATAAGTATGTAGAAAAGTATGTAAAAATTTACAAATTATGAGACTATGTATTTGTCAAAGATGTTACTGATGAAAATGCATTACAATAAAGCCAAAAAAAAGTATTTTTTAGAAATATCTTGATAATTAGTGTGTGTAGAGTATCTGCCACACGCCCACGCCTACAAACTTTTCTCAGGATGCATTCCGACTTTGTACATTTAGTGACGGACTGCATACCTTTCGCAGACCTTTTGCTTTTCCTTCTTTGTAATGTACAACAATGTACTGATTTATGCGCATAGAAAATTGTCTTTGTAGACTTGATTAGGTCAGCAATCTTCAAAGCTGCCACTCTTGATGAGACGACATTTGAAAGTGCGTGAATGTCATCACCAATAAATTATCGCCATAAATGTGGCCGTATATTTAAAAAAATTCAAAAATACAGAAGGGATTTGATTATTACACATGTACAGGAGGGAGGGAGAGGGTGGACAGGGAGAGAAAGAGAGAGAGGGGAGAGAGAGAGAGGGGTAGGCAGACAGAGAGACAGAGGGGAGAGAGAGACAGAAGACACAGGGGACAAAAACACACAGAAAGATAGTAAGGGAAACAGACAATGGAAATCTTAAAGAAAGCAGTGAAATTTTTTTTCTTATAAATGTTAAAACCATCCTTTTTATTCATCTCTTAAGTCTGCTTTCTGTTTCTCCAAGTTGTCTGTTTGTTTCATTTCTTTTTTATGCTCTTCTTTCTCTCCTTCATGCTCCTTTTTGTTGTCTTTGCTCTGCTCATTTTTTCTTTCCTTCTTTGTGTCCTCTTTCTTCTTGACAGACTTTTCTTTTTCTTTGCTACCTTTGTTCTCACCATCATCTTTGTCGCCATCGTCATCACCCTTGCCTGACGTGTCATCTTCTTTCTCTTCGTCGAATTCTGACGTCAGTCGCAGTGTTTCCTGTAAATAGTTGGATTAGTTTATTGTTTCACCAGCCATTATACCTAATTTCATAAGATTGGATTATTCACGCAGAACACGAAATTATCCGATCAAGCATTATCTAGTGTTAACAAATGTTTTAACGACGAAAATAGCCGAGTGGTTACTATGTGCGCTTAGTTCCTGAAGTTAAGCAGAGCCTAGCGTGATCAGCAACTGGATGGGAGACAACCAGGCTCAATACTCGCTTTGGGAAGTTTCATCTGCTGTACTCAATTTTTTTCGTTAAAGGAACGGCCAAGCCTTCTAGGAGATTAAGATTATTTCAAAATTCGCAAAAACTGTTAGAAGGATTTAGCTTTAAAACTACAATAAGCTTCTCGTGTAACTAGTAAAATAACTTTAAAATAGCGATCACTTCATGCTTTGGCGCTCCCACTTTCAATGCTCATTCTTCTTCCAACGACGTCACTCTTCTTGAATAAAAGTAGCGCAGTATCAATTTTCATCAAAAGTATAATATGGTTTTACAAAAAAATTAGATAGCTAATTTTGTAATATTTTTGCGTTAACATTAGGTAAGCTGCAGAGGTTTAAATTAGTTTAAAGGAAAGCCACGACGCGCTTACGAAAAGTTACGAAGTCTCCCAGCTATGTCATGATTTTCAAGTGAATGGCGGCAATCACGACGCCTGAAAATTTCTATTCAGAAGTAGCATATTTTAAATTTATGTTTTACGGGCAGTTCCTTGCAAATTTCTTTGCTATATTTTTCTACGTTTAAGAGATAACAGTAAAATAAACGCAAGATACTGAGCGACTTGTTCTTTCCATTAAGGTTAAGTATTTACTGACGCCAGATGGCACAACTTGACTTTCTAGTATTTTAAATGCACTATACGGTTGGTAGCTAATATTAATCAACAATATTACAGCGAAATCAAATTGCGTAGATTAAAACAAAATCTATATTACTTGTGCCGTGCCCGTGCCCGTGCCCGTGCCCGTGCCCGTGCCCGTGACGTTTCAACTGCAATGAACAGGTAATGAACAGGAAATGAAAACTATTTCAGGCTACTAAGCAATGTGCCAAAACAAAAAAAAAATCATATATCAAAGGCATTAAAGTTACTCTTTCTGATAAACTGTTTCTATATTTATATTTATTGGTATTTGAGTCGCTTGTTTGTTCTGGCATGTTCGTTAATAACCACAATTAATTTCCTGATGGCGACTGCTTGGTGCAGTTGAAACGTCATTCTAATTAAAAAAGAGTATAAGAAATGCCTTTTGTTTGGGACAATTGTATCAACTAATATTTCCTTGTAAATTAAGAACATGTACTGTGCGTTCTTAATTTTGCTTAAGTGTAAATCTTATTTTAATTAAAGAATACTGTTTCTAAATACTTTGCGTTACTTACAAAGAGAACAAGTACTACAGTAATTGCAAACATGAAAATTAATAGCTATTGATTGAATATAATTGTACATTTTGTAAACAAACATGAATCTAAATATAATTTCGTAAAAAGTTATAAAACTGAATAAAAGAGACTTATATAGGGATATTGAGAGCGTAATGAAAGGAAAGGTGGTGTAACTTTATTTACTGAGGTGTATTTTTTATACTTACAATATATGCAATATATTGTTAGTGTTATTTAAAGCTATGTAATTTTTAATCATTAACTTCATCATCAAACATTTTGTCAATTTAATAACAACATTTTTCGGTTAGTATTTTGATAAAATGTTAGATCAAGCTTAGGCGAACCAACTTCCACCTCGAAAAAGAGAAATAAATGATTATGTTGAAGTGTTGTTGCAGTCTAGTGCCAACCTTCATGAATTCTGTTGCTTCCTCAATTTTCACGGAGAAATATTCCATGACCACGTTAATAACCATAGATGTAAGAGACAGTCCTACAAATACGTACACACTTGCAGCCATCATGAAACCAAGTCTGTCTGGTACAAAATCACCTGTAAAAACCACGAATTGCATGTTACATCAGGTAAAGGAAAACAGGACGCTTTTTTAAAAATCCTAACCAATTTTGAAGCATGGTAAAAAGGCACATTTTATCACCAATAATATACCAAAATGTTTTTGATAAGTACATATTAGCTTAGAAACTCGATTAACGACAGGTGACTGCAGCTAGCGCACCGCTGTGCTAACACGTGTTTTACTTGTGTAATACGTCACCTGTGATATATCTTCTTATGATCCGTTACAGTGGTCATTTTTTTATTTTTCCTGGCAGCGCCTATTTTTGTGTAAAGCCATTCATTCGAGTTACGTGAGTTAAGCCCAACCCGCACAATATATACAATATATAGGGTTTTGTAGGTTACTAGTTATAGACGTGTTATAGTATGCCCAAATATTTCTGAGTCTGTGCAACTAATAAATCTATAAACTTGCTTCAGCGCTTTAAAGTAGCCTATTACTACTTACATTAAAATCATAAGGATTACAAAATGGCAACTAAAAATGTAACAGGAAGCTTACCAAAGCCTATAGTACTGAGCGAAATGAAACAGTAATAGAAACCATCTAAGAAAGGCCATCCCTCAATTGCAGAAAAAATTACAGCACCAATGAACATGTAGGAGACAAGTAGAATTAGAGCAATACTGACAGGCAAATTGAATTCATCATCAACCACAAACTCTGGCATGATAGACTCCGCATCATCTTCTGCCGTCTTATCTCCTACAGCATTCTGCAAGGAAACAAACTACTAATAAGCCATGATCTAAAGTCATTCTGCAATAAAACTGATAGTTTTATGATGGTCTTACAAAACCTAAATTACTATTTACATTATGGAGTTAAAGGACTACCCTTCTTTGTGTAACTGTTACTGCTAGTGTACTTCGAATTAGCAAAGTAAAATAGTTCATTTGGTTAGTGGTTGGTCGATTAGTTAGCAGCCAACCAGAGAGATCAGCTAGCCGGCTAATCAATCAATCAATCAGTCAGTCTGTCAGTCAGCAGGCTAGCGTTCAGCGCCTGCTGTCAAAGTGTGTATATAATGTTTATAGATAGTTCATTGAAAACATGCATGTTCTACACACGCTGGAAGACTCAGCGTCTCTTACGTTGCATCTCTGGAACTCGCTTCATTTTCACCACACACGTTGTTTGAGATTAAATCTTATTATTATTAAGCTTCTTTTAAATTAACTAAACTTTTCTCTACTTACAGATGATTCTTCCTGGCCCTTTCCTATAGAGGGGCTCTTCTCCTTTTTGCTTACTTCCTCTTTGTCTTCTTCTTCCGATTTCTCAGTGATCGTGTCAACGCTTTTCTTTCTTCCAGTTACAGTATCGGCTGCCGTTTCCGCCCCGGACTTAACGAAGTCCACACCTTTTTGAGCTGTGTCAATGATATTATCAGCTCGTTCCTCTAATGCATGACGTGCTGCTCGGCAATGTCCCGTGTAGTAAAACCTTCTTGCGTAGGACCAGACAAATTTGATTGCTCGAGTGAATAGTTTACCAATATCAGCTAAAACAATAAGCAGTATAGGCATGCCAAATATGGCATAGAACATGCAGAATATCTTTCCCTCTGTTGTAACCGGAACTATATGCCCATATCCTAGAAAAAAAACGAGAAAAGAGTCACAATGATTAGTCTGCAACATGTAAAGCTGTTTATCTTTATCTTATCATAAAATTACCAAATTTATTTGTGATTATGGGAGCCTTTGTATATTTAACGCCAAATATCAAACAGTTAAGTTCTTTTATTGTAACTATGCTTACGTCTTAGTTATACTACGTACATTACTATCCATACTAAAACTGAAAATGATCTACGTAACAGTAATTTGTAATGTAATGACTAAAGGTAATTTAAACAACTTTTTCATTGCTTTTCCTGTAAATAGCGATAGAATAAGACACTCTATGCAATTTATTTTAAAAAGATTTGTATCCATCTTAAAAGTTGTGTACCTCAGTGCTATAAGACAAATGCGTCATGTCAATCTAAAATACGTAGCTCTAAAAAAATTGGAAAAATTACAGATTTCATCTAAATTTGAAAGCACTCTATACTCATGTTCTGAACTGGCTTTCATTTTAACCATAATTCGTTTACTACTTATACTTGGTGGTATCGAAACTAACCCTGGACCCATTTTGCCAAATAATAATAATAATAACACCAACAATAATAATACCAGTGATAAGCTAAAAAAATTCATGATTACTTATAAAAAGAACATCAAATTTCTAAATATAAATATTCAAAGTCTCGTCAAAAAACACTGGCTGCTGAAAGATACAATTCACGCCACCGAAAATCTGATTGTAGGCATAACAGAAACTTGGCTACATAAACAAATACTTAGCAACACTATAGAATTACCTAATCACACAGTAATAAGAAGAGATAGATGTAAAAATAAGAAAGGTGGAGGGGTTGCGATGTATATACCTTCACACCTGAGACCACAAGAAATGAAAGGCATCAGAACCGGCAAGATTGAATCTGTTTGGTGCAGCATTGAGAACTATGTAATAGGAACCATATATAGACCACTCAATCTCAAACACAAAACATTTTTCAAATACTTTAGTGAAGAACTAGAACGCAGTGTTTTCGAAAATAAAAAAGTTCTTATAATGGGCGATTTCAACCTTGATATTTTAGCTACAAACACACTGGCATACAAAACATACACAGAGCTTTTAAAACAATATAATGTCCACATACTTAACAACAATAAACCTACTCGAATTTCTAAAACATCAGCTACAGTAATCGACCATTTCATTTCGAATAGTAACAATAATTTCGTAGCATATGATACTTTCCCGTGTGATTATTCAGATCATCATTTCACAATATTAGTAGATAAAATGACCCCACAGCATAATAATAACCAAAATTCAGTCTGGCATTTAATGAGAGGCTACGCCCAATACAACAAACATTCATACTTAATCGACTTAGCAAAAATGAACTGGACCTCCATATATATGACTGATAAAATAGATACACAAGTTAATATTCTGATTAATAATGTCGAATATTGCCTTAATGTACATGCACCATATAAAAACGTAAAACAAATCCCACAACAAAGCAAACTCAATAACGAAAGTACCTGGACAACACCTGAACTTGACAAACTAAGAATAGCGAAAAACAGAATGTATAATATATGGGAAAAGAACAAAACTAAAAACAATCATAACAATTATAAAAAAGAGAAATCAATTTAATAATCTTAATAAATGCTTGAAAAATAAACATATACAACAACAATGTAAAAACGCAACAAATACCAAAGAAAAATGGAAAATTATTAACAATGTAATAAATAAATGCCGTAACAAACTAACGCGTGTTGACGAAATTAAGATCAACAACACGGTTATTACAAAACCCAAAGATATTGCCAACGCGCTAAATGCAATATTCCTGAATCTTGGAAATTTTAAGGGAGTGGCTTCTCATATTAGCAATAATATAATTAATAAATTAAAAAACAAATCGTCTAACACAGTATTCTCATTCAAAAGCGTCACAGTAGGAGAAATTAACGACATATTAAATAACCTAAGTTCCAACAAAGGGAGTGGACCATCAGATATTCCTATCAAAATTCTAAAAGATAGCGCATCTGTAATAGCCCCGCATATGACTTACATTGCTAATCAGATAATTATGAGAGGCGAATTTCCAACGGTATGTAAAATGGCAAACGTGACTTCAATCCATAAAAAAGATCCAAAATGTGATCCCATGAATTATCGCCCAATTTCCGTAATCCATTGTTTCGGCAAAGTTTGGGAAAGGGTAATTTATGATCAGATAAATTCATATGTAAATAAACATGAACTTTTATCAAAACATCAGTTTGGCTTCCGTAAACACCATTCAACCATTGACGCCCTAATACACACAACAGAAAATTGGAGACATAGTTTAGACAACAAGCAATACATTTTAGCAGCATTTTTGGATTTAAGTAAAGCTTTCGATAGCATTAATCACGAACTACTTTACGATAATTTAAAACAAATCGGATTAGATTTGATATCGTTAAAACTGATACAAAATTATCTCAAAGATAGACAACAACGAGTAAAGTTAGATACAACCAACTTTTCTGACTGGGCCACGTTAAACAGAGGTATACCGCAAGGAACACTACTAGGTCCGTTATTATTTTGCCTATATATAAACAACATATCCAGTGTATTAAAGCATTCACAAATAACGCAATACGCTGATGACACTACAATCTACATAGCCCATGAAAATGTCCAAACTGCAAAAAATTATTTAGAAGAAGATATAAAAAATATAAATATGGCATTTAGTCATTACAAGCTAAAAATGAATAATGACAAAACAGAATTCATGATACTGTCACCCTTATTAAATACTAATGATGCATCATCAACCACTTTGACAATAGATAATGCTGTAATCAAACAAACTAACAATGTTAAATTCCTGGGCATACAAGTAGACAATAATCTTTCATGGGATGATCACTTTAATAACATATACACAAAACTGGCATCTAGCACATCATATCTCCGACAAGTTAAAGGGCAACTAACAAAGGAAACTAAAACACTAATATATAAAACTTTAGTTCTACCACACTTCTTATATGGATGTACGCTACTTCAAAAAACCAAAAGAGAAAATTACTTAAAATTAAATCTCCTTCAAAACTATGCGTTGAGATTGATAGCTGGGTACTCATACAAACACAAGGCAGGTAAACAAAAATTCAAAGCTTCAACAACTAGCCTGAGAAAAACTTTAAAATTCCTAATCATTGAAGCACACAAAGAATATTTTACTCTGCTTTTTGTATTTAACATACATTAACAACATCAGCAAACCATTCCAGAATAACAGATTTACCTTTTTTCCAAATCCTATCGTTAATTCCAGAACAAGCAATCTAAAACAAATTAGGACAAATACCCACTATGGAACGAACTCTGTAATCAAACAAGCAATTTTACTTTGGAATTCTCTACCATTACAGGTTAAACAAATCAAGTCCCTATCAGCATTTAAAACAAAATTAAAATCACTAATATTAACCAGATATGAAATACCATCACACCAGTACGACAACATACACACTAATTCCGAATTCATATACCCACGGCCATATTAATTAAATCATAGTTTTTTTTATATTTTTTTGTGTATAGTTGTAAATATGTTTGATTTTATTCGTCATTACTGCACAGTAGTTTAGATTGCACTGACGCATTTGCCTTCAGCAGTGTAAGTTTTTATTAACTAACACTGATTGATTATCTCTATAAAGTTTTTATCAGTGATTATCAATGTTTTTAATGGCAAATAAAGATTATTATATATATATATATATATATATATTATGTTAATTTATAACTTAATATAGTACATAAGTTGTGGCGCTATACGTAGATCGCAGATACTCACTCGCAATCGAAGACCTGGTTTTATCTACAGCCAAATAATAAAAGGAAAGAAGTTTAAATTCAGGCGGCATTGCCTCTAATTAAGCCAAGTGAGGAAATGGTGTTCATTACCAGAAGATGCTGCAATGTTCAGATACGCCATGTACGAAAATGATGATTTTCAATGATAAAAACGTATATTGCAGTTTTGAAACTTTTGCGCTCATAAGTTTTTTGCAACAGCTTATTCCTATACTATGCGTGATCGCAGTGGCTTCATTTGCTGCTTAACGTGAACAAGAGAACTTTAGTACTTTAGCATGAAATTTATTTCTGTCAGCAGATTTTATTACTCATGACAATGCAAAATTCTAACATATTTTTAACGATATTGCACTGAGGAAAGAAAAGAATATGATAACACTATGACGCGAGGTGCGTGCTAGTTGTCGTAGTGTTGCACTTGTCGACTGAAGTTAAGAATTTGCACTGAGGCTTGTCACTTTATGAAATGCTTCAATTCTCGCTCTGTGGCGGTTTCATTCGGCATGCTGATGCTGGTTGTTTAGGAAGTATATCCGACTGTGGCTGAGATACCTTTGCTGGACAGTGGCCCATCTTACAGATATACACTTGATAATGAGTTATGTCCCGCTCTCGTCACGATCATCCAGCTCGGGTAGGACCTGCCATTTCCGGTTTTCTACGTTTTCTTTTTTGGGGTGTGGAAGAATTAAAAATGCGCTTTATCCAAAAATTTTGTGCGTTATACCAGGTCTTTAAAACAGTTTTTGGTGGCCAGTGTTGAAAATACACATCTTGAACATAACAGTCACCTAATCACTCATCACTCAATGATCCTATTAATTCCAATATAATCTGGAATCTTGGAGACCACACAAGCCTGGTACCTGCCACACACTATAACTTGGCTTTTACATTGACAACATTGTTAACTGTCCTTTACAGGGCAAAGCCCATTTTCAGCGCAACCGGTTGCCAGTCTGTAGAATAGATCAGCCAGGTCTACAAAAGTTGATGTTGTCCTTTTCTTTACCCAGAGCTAGTATAGTACTGTGGCAACCACGTAAATAAGAAATGATGCCAAATTAAAACAGCATGTGTCGAACTAGCGATTACTAGTGTTTCAGCCAACCGCTTGGGCATTGCCACTAAATTATTTTTACATGACATTACATGACAGAAAAGCTCTTGGATTTCATGCTGCTCTAAGCAGTGAGATATAAAAAGAATTTCAGTAGTGTAGAGAGAATTCAACACTACTTATAGCATGGCGGTTCGACAGTAATCATTATGTTTTACTTTAAAATTGGGTACTGAAACGCACAAAGCAACTACTAGGTACAGAAAGATGCTGTGGTATGATTTATTCATTCATACACTCATTAATTCATTCATCATTTTTATTCGGTAGCACATACCACTAAAAAGAAACGTATTTGCAGACATATCAGACATGTAGTACACATGCAATAACAGTATTATACACACACCACAAAAAACCTTAATTAAATAAACGACATTAAAAACTCAGGCATGACAACTTGACTACAAAGCACATGATACATTTTCAAACCCTAGTTGTAAGGATCCATATTACTCTCGTCAAAACATTAACAACACTCATTTGTTCTACAGCATGGAAATGACGGGTAAGTATACCACGGAGCTGAAAATAGCACGCACGCAAAGAATGTCGCAGTACGGTTCATGAAATAAACAGGCTGTTGGGCGTATACAACTGAGGTCGTAAAGAAGCCATTGTGATGGCTATATGTTAATAGTGAGATCAATTGTTTATCCTTACTTTGCTAAATTGACTAAAATGATCGTGTTTAAATTGGGATTCACCACCAGGACACATTACAGGAAGCCAGAGCAATACAGGCCTTTGAATGTAGGCAGACGCGGCCTAGTGATAAGTCTGTTAATCAGCCTATTGGACTAACTAAAACAACGAAAAGCCACAGTACTCACAGTAGTCAGCTATCTTGCCTAAACTTAGCCTAACAGCCTATTAGGGAGTGTACCAGGCTACCACATTATGGTGAAACCTTATATTATTATAATACGCATTATCGTTCGTTATCATTATCATTATCATCATCATCATCATCATCATCATCATTTCACTTATCGTTATTACTTGCTTATTTGTGATGATTATTTGCGATGTACCCTGCAAAAAATGAATGCAATTTTGTTTTTTAAATATAGTTTGCGTTGCGCGAGAATGTTTTGGCTGTAGAAATCAGCTGCACATCACATGCGGCCCGGCTGATGCAGCTGCCGCTTGAAAGAGTTAAAAAACACACAGCGTCTCCTGTTCGTGATGAACTTTGTTTACTTTTTTGTATAAAATTGATTTTCTTGCTACCGCTTTTGGAGCATAAAAATGTCCGGTGCCACAGAGGCTATGAACTTTAATGCAGTGACTCCATGTTGTGTGCATCTTTCCTTTCCTTTAACTTTGTCTAGGATTCGGTTTCTTTCAGTTATGTTTTTGGAGTCTGCACACTTACGGGTTTATATTCGCTGACTGAGTGATTAAAACCACCTGAGCTTGGAGTCATGGTTAACGACTACTCCAATAAAATCCTTTTTTCACTTGACTGAATAAGTTATTCATGCAATTTTGATTGTACCACTAAATTACAGTTTTCGAGTTCTGGCAGTAAGTTGGAAATAAATATTAAGTTACTTTAGGTGTTATATCTGACTTTCTAATGAAGCTTATCATCAGCATCGTTGTCGTCGTCATCGTCATCATCATCATCATCGTCGTCGTCATTACTGTCTAACTCTATGTAAGAACAAAATGGAATAAAGCGATATAGAAAATATGCGATTGATGATTTGTAGCAGGACAAGAGATGGAACTTTTTTCAGAAAAAATAATCAGAAAAGTTCCACTCCTTAGTGAAAACTTTGTATTTACACATATTAAGCTCTTTTGCAGTTCACGTAAGGAAACTCAAATACTTTTTGTTATATTTAATTGCGTTAGATGAGGACAGACACATCGAAAATCTTTGAGGAACGGACACCTGAATTTTTTGCAAACCAGACCGGAATGCGAAGCATTGGGTTTACTCGCTAACTGAATTTTTTCTGCTCAGATTCGCATCGGCTGCGTTATGCGTTATCCCACTTACGGAATAGCTGCTTTTAAAAATCAATAGGGAATAGCTGCAGAAAAATAACGCATAACGAAGGTGTGATCAACGGGTGCATTAAAGACAATATAAACCGATTTTATCTATAACGCATCCGCATAAAACATACGCATTCTGAATGTCTGGTAAGCGTCACTTTACAACCTTTTTTCAAAACTAGCTGCTCTAAAGGCCGACTTTCGGCAGTGCACGTACGCACGTATGTTTTGATTGAACGTATCTGTAAAATATACAGATGTTTCGGATGATGCCATATAAACGATGCAGCATTTTTTTCTGCAATACTGCTCTATTGTGATTCCACAGTACTACAAATAGCGCTCACCTCCCACAATGCACCACACGACACCATGCCACAAAACAGCAATAACCACAAAAACATTTTGCACAATGTTGAAACTACGTAAAATGAGAAACACTAATAAATAATCATCTACTGATTTCTAATCATTTCTACATAATCATTGCTTTCTCCGTCTGAAAGGATGGTAATGGTGTATGAACATTTTATGTGGTCTTTGGTTTCTACTCCTGAAATGATAGTGATATGCTAGCCGTTAATTGATGCGCGTTCAGGGATGTCATAGAATCTGAATTTTTGTGAAAATTTTGTACGAGGTGTTTGCCTCACAATGATTAAATGGATGGTTTTGTATTACATAAGCGAGAACGAATGCAATACCCAATTCAAGAGAACGAATGCAATAGCGGCGCCAGGGCGATTAACCAAAAAATAAAAATGTTTAACTGGCGGGTTACGCAAAAAAAAACACACAATGACACATTATTACACGAACTATTATGGATTCAACTGATACCGAGGACCTGATACAGAGGAGGAATTCGTAATAGCATCCAAGGTAACAGGCGATGGATTTAAAGTTTCTGAAACTTTGCTGTAAAAGAATAGTCTGCTGAAGCTGTTGCAACTGGTGCTCGTGAATGTGAATGTGATTCTAGTAACAGTGATAATCAGACCTGAGATAAGTAGCTGCCTTTTTTCCAGGTTAGTTCTTTGTGCATTTCAAGAACCCCTACCTCACCTCCCACCGCCCTACGTGTTTACTTTTGTCGTAAATACGAAAAAACACAAACAATAAGTTTCCTTTGCGTTTCCGACGCCCTGGGTTTCAAGAGAACTTCCTTATTTTAGGAGTGCCTGAAAATGAACACCTCGGTGAAGTGTGTTACTGCACGTCATAGGTCACGTGGTACGGCTATCCAATGTAATCTACGTACAAACGTTTTTACTGTAACAAATCGCAGCGCAAAAAGCATGACTATCTAATAAAAACTTGGCAAGTATTAAAGTTTGTTGCAACGATTCACTTCAGATTGTAATAAAGCAATACTATTTTTGAATTACAGAAGAAATTCCCTGATTAAGAAAGGAGAATGCCACTTAGTTGTCAAAAGGAAGTAGATCAATTGTATTTACTAATATTATTTTTGGGAAACTTTTTACGCTGTTAATACATAAAAATGTGATACTTTTCACATATAATTTTTTTAGTATGATTGTGTCCTTTTTAAGTGTGAATTGTTATATATTACCAATAAAAAAAACTCTTCCCAAAATTAATATTATTAATTCCAAGTGATCTTTTTTGCTGTTTTCACCAGAACTTAAACTACGTCGGTAGTTTAAAATACTAAATAAATCGCTTTCTTTCCTGCTTTCTTAATTGGCGGATTTTTTTTCGTTAATTGGCACTATTAAAGTTGAGTCATTTTTGAATGTATGTTTTTCTGAACCTCACGTTAAATATAGCTTTTTTTTCTTGATAATAAGATTCCCGAATTTGGTTTATGACTGATAATTTTATTAAAATGTAGCAGACATTGCCCAGCCTTTATTGTGTTATAACACTTATCTATTAAGAAGTCAATACTCACGATTCAGTAGCGGTTCCGTCTTAGTTTGACATGGAACCGAGTTAATTTAAAACCTATGTAAAGTTAGTTTGGTCAATATAGCTGCATGAGTTTGATTTGAATTCTCGGTAGACACAAAGCTATAGCACTGCATGCAGTTTAATCGAAGTGTACAAATTACGGGATTATATAAAGCAGTAGTCTACAGTATATATGACGTTATGGAAAAAGGTTCCAGGGGCCCATGGCTGTTTCTTGTCACCACAAAATAACATTTTGATACATTGAAGCCTCGTTTTAAAGATTTGAATATAAAAACCCTGACAATATAACTTATCTACAAAGTAATAAAAACCTTATTCTCTCCTTAAAAGTTATTCTTTATATTTTAGAATTGTCCAGGAAAAAATTCACACAACAGCTGAAAGTACCACTAAGATGTTTATTCTGGCATAGAAACGTTTCCCAACCTATCATCACAACGTAATAGAAGAAACATACAGTTCCAACCCTCCCTTCTGCTTCCAGACCGTTGCTCTCAAAATGCGTACATGTATTTGTGTTCATTCTCATGATATCTCTGTTCTTTGTACGGGTAGAATTGTCTCTTAACTGATTAGCAGACTCCTCGCGCGGGCCGGTCTCTATTACGAAACTTCTATAAACAATGTCTTGACAGTTGCTTCTGCACTAAACGAATTTGCGTGAGTTGCATCTAAAACTTACTCTCTCTTGCTTAGGCTTCTTCTGATTGTAGCCTACAGTGAACATCACAGTCACTGCTGTACTCTTAACTCATAATTTTATTCCTGTGATCATGGCTGCTGTGCTGTATTCAAAATTTAATGTTAAAAAATGTTTCTGTTTGGCTGATTTGTTGTTTATCTAAAATGTATTGTTGTCACCTTTTTTACATTTCTGTTTTGTATTATTATTATTGTTAATAATTTGTTGCTTACCTATTTATCACAATTTTTCTACTTATCTAAAATTTAATTATTTGTTTCTTTGTTGAGAGGTTGGATGGCTTTACTTTGTAAACTATGCTACACTCAACTGTGGACAGACAGAGGTCTGAGCGGACCTCATCCAGTCAAATGAAGAGCTCTTAGTAAAAGAGCCTGGAAATCCAGAACTCAGCTACTATAATGCATTAGAATTTAGACCATTTACAGCTTCAGGTATGCATACTAACCTGAGGCTTCTCTACAGGTCTTTTTTCATATAATTATTGTCGTTATTGTCATTTATCATTACTGCATGTTGAACATTGTATTTTCTAGCCGGTAACATTGCAATGCATTCTCACCTATAGATGTAATAACAGTGGCTGAAAAGAACAGCGCTTCTAATAACGTCCATCTTGATTCTTCCATATTTATTTCTGCTCTGCCAGCATCAAGTATTATCTCAGCCATTTCTTGTACTTGTTTATCAATCTGTTCTGCATATTCTTCAACTTGAGCTTTAAAGTCCTGCTCGTGCAACACATTCAAATTTACTGCAACGTTCCACATGTATTCAGACATATTTGCTATGAGCGTCACGGAGAAATTTGCACGTGTTTCGTTGGCTAGTATTTGTAAATCTAACTGTTTCTGCTTTAATTCCGTTTCCTTTCCTGTTTCTAATTTTTGAAATACCCCTGCTCCAAGAAACAGGTAGGCAATCAAAAGGGCTATCAGACCAACATGAGTGAACCACTTGCGCGACCATTCTCGTATGGTTTGTCTGAACTGGGGCATAGAAGGACAGCGGATTTCTCTCTCCAACAAAGGCACGTCTGACCATTGTCGTTTGGGTATTGAATAATAAGGAGTGGGTTGTTGTGAAGCCTTGGATGGGGATCTGCGGACAGGATAGGGTACATACATTGTTCTTGGTCGGTCCGGATAACGCGAGGAATACATAACAGCGGTTGGTAAACGTGACCATCGCTGCGGCGACATGGACTGAGACTGTTGTAGTCTGCGTCTTTGCACGGGTTTTTCTACAGTTTTCTCTTCCATGTTGTTTTGATGTTTTATGTCTATCAAGAAATGATCGCTTGTTTATCCTTGATTAATGGAGCCAGAATAACAATAATCACTTCAACCAAATTAGCGGTTAGCGGTTATTACCAACAGAACCACAAAGATGACATTTACAAGACACACGGAAATATTTCACATTAATCATGATCTGCAGACAGCGGAAGACACGAATTACCACGTCTTTCAGCTTCCAAATGTGCTGACTAAACTCAAGCGGGCTTCTTTTCCTACATATTTCTGAGGATCATTGCTTGGTGAAATAACGCTGCTATTCTTGCGTTGCAGTAACACCAGCTGAGACAGCGGCGGGCTACGGGATTCAGAGAGCAAAACATCAACAGTTTCTAAATTCCTATCATGGGTTGGTAAAAAATAGTTCAGATTATACCCCTAGATCTGTGTGTAGTAACTGATGAAATTTCATCAATTTTGTCAGAAAGAGGGGCTCCACCATCCTACCTGAATGTTAATATTTTTTCCGACCATATAATCATCACGACTCCAATAACAGTAAGTCATACCGGCTGCACGCAGCTTTCTAAAACTTTGACGCTCTTATGGCGGATTAACTATCAGCTGAGTTGCTGGTTTCAACGTGTTTTGCTCATCTCCAGTGGGTAATAAAAACAATTTTTCTACGTGCGTTTGGCTTCTGCTCTTAGAGGTGGATTTAACTGGATAATCTCGCAGTTTGATCGTGCACATCAGGCGTACATACTCTCTATCAGGACTGTTAGAATTAATAGAAGATCATTATCCATTACTGTAAAACTTGTTAAATTGTTACACTGGAGCCTACTCCTCCTGGTTTAATATTTACTCCTTTCGGTAACGGCTATAATGCTGTTATTAAAAAAACAGTAAGCAGCCTGTTTATTATTACGTAAAGATATTCTATATTTATTTCTGTTGATCATGAAAATAAAGATTATTAATTATACGGGCAAAGATACAGCAGTGTCATTTTAATGTTATGTTCTTTTCATTACTTTAATGCTTATGAAATAGCTCATTTAGCTAATTGTCTTAGTTAACTTAAACTTTTATATTTTAGAAATTATTCCAATCAAATTATGCTGTATTCTGTCTGAAAGTACCGCCTAAAAATTGCAGTTTAAATTTATGTCGGTCGCGAGCTTGCGCTCTTATTATTATGGTGCGCGCGCGTGTGTGTGTGTGTGTGCGTGCGTACGTTTGTGTGCGCAAGACTGTGTTTATGCGTCTCTCGCTCTCTCTCTCCCTCCCTTTCTAGTAGAAAATTTTCTTAATTATATAAGTGCCAATTGGGCTCCAAACTATTGGATTTTTTGAACTTATGTAGGCGTTGTCTGCCCAATAGTGGGGAAAGGGCTAAAATTACGCTGCTCCGTTCTCCCTCGCAAACAATCACCACTTTTGTAGCCGTTGTGCGGCAAAACTGTTACGTTTTGTAGATGATTGTCAATGCTTCGATGTGAAACGGCTAGTCAACTTTTAAAAACATTAGATTAAATTATCCAAGCATGATTCTCCTGGGTTTTCAAACTCTTCAAATTTCCCGCGCTTTTCGTGGGTCCTCACTGTTCCTTACAGCTACTTTGTGTTACATGATGTTAACACGATGTAATATGTGGTGACCTTTGTCTTGCCTAAGCGAATATGTAATTCAACTTGCTTGGAGAGGCACTCAAAAATAAATTGAGTTGGTTTGTCACCAAAAGCAGCAGTAAAATACATTTATAATTAGGTACGTTTTAATAAGATTATCATTAATTGTATCATTACAGGAAGCAGAATGTTTGTTTGTGTACTTTTATGCGATATGTTAATGGTCTGGTTATTATGCTTGTTATCACTGACATTAAAATTTCACCCACTTTCATATAACGCATGCTTACTTTAGGCATGTCAACACACGAACTGTAATGTAGCCATTTGTAGCACTTGTAATTACTTATATCACTTATACCCACGTAGCTCAGTAAGTTGTTATAGAGTGGAAGGTAGTGAGAAAAGGCAGTCTTCAAAACAAAATACAGAGACAATACTGCTGATGGCCAATAAAACATCTTATACAACATAGTTTAGTCCTATAATTTTGTCATTTGACTACTGAAACTGCAAGCTTGTCTGTACCTGCAACCGCAAGCTTGTCTGTACCTGCATGTATGTCATTTGTGGTTTAAGACACTCTACGAGATGAATTAATGAATAAAATAATAAAATAAAATGTCGACGTTCATAAAAAATAAACAAATCTATTTAATTTTTCACGTAAAATGGTAATCACTCAATTGACGCTAATTACAGTTTACAACAACAGATATACACAATTACAGCGTCTTTACAATAAAATAAAGTATCACGTAATTACTGGATGCGGGAAAAGTGCGAAAAATGTTGCATTATTAAGTGCTAACAGACTACTACAGAGAGTAAAATGCTACAGAACATTAGTTTTCGAGTACTAAGACAATCCACGTAGCTTGATAGACAAGAATCTTAAAGCTGCATGTAAATATGCAGTAGTTTTTTACTAAATTATAATATAAAGCAGATGTGGTTTTTGGAATTAAAGCCTTAAATGTACTTTAAACTCAAATTAGTCAAAACTTACCAAATTTAAAAAACTTTACAAGTTTTACACGGAAGTAGATACAATCATTATTTTTGAGAATTTTTGAATTTTAAATTATTATTGTTACAGCCCTTTGAATACGCAATCCTTCATACAGATTTTATTGTTCATCTTTGCAGACGAGAAGGAAGTGTATTAAAACGTCCAATAGATAGCAGCACAAACCAAGAGGCGTCTCGTTGACAGTCATCTTTGCAACGAATCGTGTGATGCGTTGTGCCTTCGACACATTAAAACCTCTACCGAAAATTAATCGAAACGCAAAATTTATTCTGATTGGTTGAATCGTCACCAATCGTGCACATTGTAATAACTACGAGAACACTACAGAAGTCTACCTATACGTACTGTAATAGTTGCGATATTTACTTTATAAACAATCTTTATGAAAGACACCAATAAGAAGAGATATGTCATTGTTACACAAAAGACTTTCTGATGAGCTTATCTGAGTAAATCGGCTTGTGTTACGGCCGGCATTATGTGAGAAACATTGACACTATTATGATTTTCACAAATGTTCTTACCACCGTAACTATGTATTGTTTACCCAGTGTGTCCTGCTGTCAACTTACTATACGAAATAACAATCTATATTCTTCATTATAATCAAGTAGAGATAACAAAAGTCAATTTTCTTAATACCTACATATTTTTCATAACTCAAGTCATAATAAACTAATTATGCAACACAAAATAACATCACGAAAATACTGTAAGAAATCAAAATTATCCTGGAAAAGCTCACACTGCTACAAATAAAGTGATAAAAATCATTACACACTGACAGTAAGTTGGAAAATACCAACTCTATAACTTCATTCTAAAACGAATTGAAAAAAATCACAAGTTGTGTCATTGACAAAATACACTATTATCATTTCTAATGAAGCTAGCTGACTTAATTCCAAAATTCCAAAATTAACATAATTCAATTTAAACAGTGCAGGAGAGATATTGGTAGCTGACCACAGTAACAACAAATCTCTTAACTAATGCATGTGTAGGCTGTACTATAATAATTTATGAGCAAAAATAGACCTTCTGACTGTTTCACCAAAATTTCTTTTTTCAATGTGCTAGGTAATATAGCGAAAAAAGGATCTCTTCGGTTTCATGATCCATACTGATCAATGATGTGGCAAATCCTAAATATCCACTGCTTAAACAACACACTGCAAACAGTTTTCATTCTTGAATCACTCAAATTTACACTAAAACAAAGTCAATCACGTTAGTCAACTCTATAAGCCACAGCCAGTTTTTAAGTGCTAATGAGCTACTGCTTCCATGGTTTAACTGTGAAAAAAGAAAGTAAACTAATACTAAGTGTCACTGTTTTCAATTTTGCCAATTGTAGTTATGGAACAAAATATAGTGTATATGTTTTTATGTAAGCTGTAAATACCTACAGAATTGTTTTTTTCTATGTGTAGGCTTAACATAGAACATTCACCTATGACAAAAACTATAAATTTCTGTTACAACAAGCCATTCTTAGCTTGGTAATAATTTTTAGATGTAAATTACTTGTACACAACAAGCCTGCCACATATGAGCAAGAAGAGCAGGTATCATGAGTATTGAGTTTAAATTCTGTGATACATTTTACATGTCACAGTGTGAACGCACATTGTTGCATTTAATTCCTTACATGAATGTTTGTGTATCAGCAATATTGTACCATAACTTAGTAAAATTTGTACAATACTGTTGTATAGGGCATGTTAGTGCTAGTGTACTAATCGCATTCTCACAATGCTACAGACAATGAAATTATTTGTCACAGTCAATTTTGGTCTTTTATCATTCCACATAAGCTTACTCTTGTGGCCCTATAAGACCCTATAGATTGTCACACAATTTGTTTCTCTAACAACAGTCAATCAGACACAACTTGCTTCTGTGCTTGCTGGTGAGCCATGTGAAGCAGCTTTATTATTACAAGAATCTGCGTTTATTAAAGGTTCCGACTTTCTATCGTTTGGATTTGATCTTGGTTTCCTGATCGCTCGATTGCGTCCTTCATACATGGACATCTGTCGTAACGGAGACCTACCTTCATCAGAATCATATTTAGCTACTGGTTGATGACCACCGGAATAAAAAGAGTTGAACAATGTATCCCTTTTTTGTTCTTTGTTCAAACATGGGCAGCACCGTCGAATCTCTCGTTTTAAATTCATGGTGAAGAAGCCATATACTATGGGGTCCATACACGAATTGGAAACAGCAAATAAGAATAAACCTCGTTGAATGATTGGATCTACTTTGCGCGCCGTCTCGCGGTCAAACCAGTACCAAAGGCACATGACATAGTACGGTGTCCAACACAATATAAATGCTATCACTATTATCAATGTCATTTTCAATGTCTTCACTTTTGCTCTTCCTATGTTACCCGTTCCCGAGCGCCTGAGTCCACCATTAGTTGCATGTTGGTTAGCTAAAAAGAGAAAAACTGAACTCAAAAATTTATCCAGCAATCGGCATGCACACAGGCCACTAGGTTTTCAATAGGCATGGGCGACAGGCAAAGTTTGAACAAACCCAGACAGTTTTCAAGGATGCAAAACAATGCGTGATACATATAAGTTGTCCTTCACAGTAACGTTATTCAATGTTTTGCAGTTAAGCAGACCACGATACACGGCTGCAAATATCAGCGATTTTCTGAGCTGGTTTGAAAGTACAAATAATCGTGGGTAAAACGCAGCATAAACTGTGACAAGGAATTAAATTGTTCACACAGACAAATTTTCAATAAAGTTCTGTGTAGCTACTACTTGGGATGCCAAATAAATACTAATTTGTAATAATAATAAACGCCCTCAAGCTCAAGTGTTACGAGCCTAAGCGTTCAAAGAGAGCTAGTGAACTGCAACTAGTTAACAGTTAAGCAAAAATCTTTTTACAAATTTGATAAGTTAGTTAAAGGTTGAAAAAACACAAAAGTAGAAGCCATATTTCTAGCTGCTAATAGATATAAGCCTGGCATGTATATACCACGATACGAAAATGAATAGATTCGTTTGGCAAACTACATTCGTTAACACATGGTTTTAAGCAATATAGGTAAAGACAGCACAGGTGAAAATGGCACAGGAAAAATGGCACGGTAAAAATGGCACAGAAAGAATGGCACGGTAAAAATGGCACAGGAAAAATGGCACGGTAAGAATGACACAGAAAAAATGGCAAGGTAAAAATGGCATAGGAAAAAGGGCACAAATGGAAAAGTAGAAAAAGAAACTTGTGAAAAAAACAATAGGCAAAAAACGGTTATTTTGGCAGTTTTCACCCTCCCCTGTCCAGGAAGCTGCATCATAATGCATTTTTCTTGCCCCTATTCAACCGCTCCACAGGTTCGTGGAAACCTGTTAAGTAGTTTTTACGTAATCAACATATAACAGACAAAAACAAACAAACAAACAAACAGAGTTGAAGCATAACTTTCTGGCAGAGATATAATAACTAAAGTAATTATATCCCACAGTAAATCTAATGCTAAACTCATATTTTATAAGCGTGCTATTTTTCCTATTTTCTCACTAGTGCTATTTTATCCTGTGCCATTTTTTCTGTGCCATTCTTACCATACAATTTTCGTGTGCCATTTTTGCCGTGCTATACTTCCTCTACAGTTTTTACCTGTGTCATTTTTACCTGTGACAATTTTACCGTGCACCGGTCGTAACTTCTTGATGCTAAGGAGCTTTTGTTGTATCTTGTATTATTCATTATACAGATGTTGCTGTGATGATTATACTGTCTGTTTGAGTGGTTTGTTTTGTTCAGCTTTCGTTTTGTTGTTATTTATGGGACGCTGCGTATCTGGCTACATCTGAACGGGGTTGGTAGTAAAGAAAAAGCGGCCGAATTGAATCCTGGCCTCCTGATGAGTGACGACTCCTAGGTGTGTAAATGGCGTGTTGTCTTGACAAGCCCAGCAAACACATGAAGGGACAGAGCTACAAAAAGTGAGTGTAATGATAATTTAGATATTCTGCATGATAGCATATTACTAGAGATACTGTTTAACCTATTCGCTCTCTTGTTTTTGGTGAATCAAAATTTTATAAACCTGACGATAGTAAATGTGTAAGTTACCGCTGGAAAACTGGTTCCAAATCTGGCTTGTGAAGGAGAACCTGTGCATGGCTCACGCATCTATACAGATTCAATGTTTATCTCAAATTCTAGTACTGTCATAACTATCAACATTAATAATCCTTACGCACTAAGAGCTAGACATCAGCTTGCAGGCTGGGGGACTGCGTAAAAAAATATGTCCTGGATCTGTGGTAGAAGGACCAAGCCACGTACCCCCACCTTCTTGATGGCAGACAACAGTTACTGTAACGATGCCTCCACGTTTGTCATGTTTATCTCACTGTGCTACTAATTATGCTTCTCAGAATAACCCGGATAATTATATGCCAGGAAACTCAGGACCATTATTTTTGCTTTATAATTACCCTTGCTGTTGGCACTACAGTTGCCGCTTCTGTTATAATTGCGAATACAGAGCCCTGAAGCTCTTGCAACTAATCGAATTAGAGAGAAAACCAAACTTTCCATTTTTTGAAGTGGCTATAAGTCCTCTTACAGCAACAATAATTTGGACAGTTATTCCTAATGAAAACAATTTTGTAAGACAGAAATGACCTTGATTTGTGTTGTCACCAAATTGCTAGCGTAGTTTCTGCCATTTTCTTTTCCACCTCGTGACTTCAAATATAAGACCTTTGTATTGTTAGCATACTTTGTGTGCACATAAATTATTCCAAATTATTGGCACATTTCTCAATTTTGACTCTCATACAGTCAGTGATAAAATTTCAGTATACTAAGCAATTTTAGGTAAAAACTTTCTACCCTTGATAAAAAAATGATTTCATTGTATTCAATTTATTAGCAATTTTGAAGTAAAAATGTCGTTATACTGTCAGCTTTGCATCTGGGGCACTTCTTTTCTACAGTTTTGCACAAATAAATAATGTGTTTAATGTTATAAGACAACTAAAGATTATGCGTGCTATGTGCGTGCATGCGTGTGCAACGTTGCGACGCTGACTTCCTTTTCAAAAGTGAAATGAAACGAACAATTTTTACGGTCAACAGCTTACAATCTCATAATTTACTCCAATCAAAACAAGTCAGATATTTAACCGCATCGGGAGTTTCAAGCGAAACAGCTTAATATTGATTGAAACAGATTATTTTAAAACAAAGCAAGCAATTTTTGGATGAAAGCAGGCCAAACTGTTTCATGAATAAACTTTTTTTAAATCTGCCTTGTCTTACTGAGCCAGTGGGGCAACAGATAACTTGCAGGTCACGTGTATTGCAATTAGTAGAACGCGAGAGAACACCAATGTGTACTATTGTATGTAACAGGCTACAAGTGATGGTTGAAATGAATATAAGGGATAAAATAAAAGTTTGCGTCAGTCTGAGACCAAAAAATACTGGTTAGCAATACTGTCTCGGGAAGATTAATCCACAATTGTTGTCGATGCTTTGTACACTGCAAATCTTTGCTCGTTAGAACACTGTAGAATAGCAGCTTCAGGTACGAAATTGTCAAGGTGTAAACTGCTAGATGGAGTAGAATTCCATATAATCAAAGCCTTTGTATATGTGACAGAGATATACAAGATGAGGATAACGTATTGTTAGATTGTTAGCTTACTGAACATTTTAGAGACCAATCCTTTACAATATGTTTGATTTAATGAAGTCAACAAATTACTTTACGTTGCTTTTTTACAGTTTTAAATTTATTTAAATGATAAAATATATAAAAGCGGTTTGTTACCCGCTCTAACTCTGCAGCACACAAAGTGGACCATTTCTGCAAGACTGTTAATTTTGTCGTGTATTTTGCCTGTGTTAATGTCAGTAAATAAAACTAACAAACTATGTTTTTTCCAAGAAATGGTTTCGGGTATTCTGTATTCTTTATCTCTCTTTTTCTCTCTCCCTCTCTCTGCGACGATTTTCTGTGCGACGATTTAACATTGTATATAGGATAATAATGTTGATAGATGAACTAGCATTCAACTCCACTGGCATTCAATGGGCATCAAAGAATTTAAATGGAAAGTCTTCAAAGGAAAACGGCTGACTCAACCAAAATAAGAGCAGATCGAGCTGTTTTTCTCAGTGAAAAGATTCAAATCGTAATATCATGCTGCTGATTCATGCATTTCAAAATGTACGCTGATTTGCATAACACAGTCAATAGCTATTAAAATCTAGCAGGATGGGAAATCAATAAGCAAATTGGAAATGCTGTTATAATTGGCAACTTTGGATGCAAACCCAAAAAATAAAAAGGACTATTCCTAGTGTAATTTGATGCGGCTACTCAACTCACGGCGAACGTTACACGCCTACATTAAAGCAATGGACGACAATTACCAAAGAAATTACATTATGCAGATTTAATCATTACAATCAGAGATTTCATGCACATCTACCACCAGTTATTAACATAATCCAATAGTTATGTAAAATGTTTATTTGTTGAGCTGATGCAGTAAGTTTGGTACATTCAATAACGGCTAAAGCGGTTTATCGGGTACCCAGGGCAAATCATCTGTATTTATGAAAGTCAAGGTTAACAATACGAATCACATAGCCGGTAACTCCAACTACAAAACAAACTGCGGCAAGCTAAGTGGATTGAGGATAGCACTGCACATTTATGTGTATTTATGTATAGCTACATTGAGCTATCACCTTCTGAACCATTGTGATTGCTTGCCAGTATCAGTAGCTAATAACTAGCTATGTATTGATTTTGAGAGCAGGAAACAAAAAATTTTAAATCGGCTGCAAGAATTTACATAGAATTAGAGCAAATACTTCAGAATGGTCATTACTACATAGTAAGAATAATAATGGTCCTAAGCTCTACCTGAACTATGCCATGCATATATATTATTTATTAGTACATGTACTTGGAATACGCAGACCTTACAAGCATAGGCTGGATGCAATTTAACAGAATGCTGTTGATTCAGTAGTGTACAAATTGTAATGAATATTATAATATTAGTAGTTCTCATTACAAAACAAAAACACAACAACGCAATACGAGGTAACAGATTAAGCGACCAGCAAGCAAAGGGAAATATAAATGACAGAATTCCTGTGTAGTTTTAGTGTACACTGCTTTTCAGTGTACTATTTACTTTTCAATGTCTTTGCTGATCAAAAAGCTTTTTATATGTAATACTGCATTGTTGCAAAATTGAAAGTCACACACAAACTACTTTAAAGAGTTTTTACAATTTTAACCCACTCATAGTCATAGAATAAAACAAGCTAAAAGATTTCCTAAACATTCATAATTTATCTGTATTATTGAGGTGTTCAAATGTCAAGGTCGCTCGAACAACTCACTGAAACCCAGCAGAAAAGTCAATCTCAATGGAATTAATATCATAAGATATCGAAGCATGTACGGTTTCCTAATAATATTACAGCATTTTCTCCTTTAAAAGGCATCTGCGCAGGTAATGCTGAACAAGAGAAACAATTTAATAAACTGCAGCAAACCGGAAATTTTATACCTTTTGCCATAGGGCAAGAGTGGGATATCTACTATATACATTTTGAAATTAGCCAAACAAAAATAAAATGATTTTTACAAGAGCAATCCAGCCACCACGCTTGTTGGCATGATATACAGAAGCAGACGCAAATGGTAAGCTTCAGGCCAACGCCGATGTCATCCATATGGGGTGTTACTGGTCGAGAACTTGTCCTTGTCGTTGTCTTTTTCCTCCTCGTCCTTCTTCTTCTTCTTCTTCTTCTTCTTCCGCTTCGTCTTTTTGTTTCTTCTTGCTCGTGTTGTCGTCATCGTTGTTCTTCCTGTCCTTGTCCTTCTTTTTCTTCCTGTTTTTGTTGTTCTTCTTGCTGTTCTTATTAATATTGTCCTTGTTCTTCTTCTTGTGTGTCTTGCTTTTGTTCTTCTTCATTGAAGTCGTCACCGTCGTCGCCGCTGTTGTTACCGTTGCCGGAGAAGGAATGACCGTTGAGAAAAAAGGCTCCACGAAATCACAATGGATTGTCAAGAAAAATCACAGACAGAAATATGCTAGAACGAATTCTGCAGCGACTGACGAGTTAATTTCCGATCCGCCATCTTGAATTAAGGCTTCGCCAACTCACTACGAATCGCCATGAAACTTTACAGGAAAATGCTAGAACAAATTCCGCACAGACGGGGAGTGGGATTTTCTAACCTCCATTTTCAAATTAAGATGGCTTCGATAACATTATTAATTTTAAACAACGTAAGGTTCCACCAAGTCTCAATAGATCGTTACAACTTTACAGAAATTTACTAGAACGAATTCGGCTATGATTGACGTAAACAGATTTTCGACATTTTTCGATTCACCATTTTGAACTCAAGATAGCGGCGATAATGCTCGCCGTTTTCAACGGATCGTCATAAAGCTTCATAGGACTATAACAGAACGAATTCTGCATCGCAGTCCGATTTTCGATCCGCCATTTTGAATTCAGGGTGGCGGCAATAATATAATTTTTCAAAAAGCCTACGGCTCCAACAATTCGCAATGAATCGTCATGAAACTTTTAAAGGAATATACTAGAATGAATTTTGCGTCGATTTGAGAGAGAGTCGGATTTTCGATTTGCATCGTGAATTGAAGATCGCGACATTGACGTCGTTTTCTAACAAATCCAAAAACTTAAACGTAAAGCTGCGAACCAACATACTAGAACAAATTTCGCATCTATTGGCGCAGCCAGATTTTTGATCCACAATCTCAAGTTCAGGAGTCTCTCGACCAATAGTTCGTCTCGAATTCGTTTTTATTTCGATAGTGTATTTCTACTTATGGTGCATTTCAGTTTGCGAGTAGACAGTAATTGGCGTGTTTTTTTACCTTTAATCTCTAAAGTTAATTTTGAGTGATTTTCTACTTTATGTAGTAAAGTTCAATTTGTGTGCCAGCGCTCTAACGAACGGCAAGAGCTAAAGTTAAATTTAATAAAACACATATGGCTTAATTTCGTTATAGTGCTGGGCGCTATGTCAGAAATTTGGATTAGAAATATGTCAGAAATAAACGCAACAACGTGGGATCCTAGCAAAATATAGCAAGGAATTGAGCGACAAAGACATTTGCACCACTTTGGACATTTTGGGCCCTATCGCCTGACTTAGCCACTCCCACTTTTTTTAAAAGTATTTAAAGCACGTCTAGCCCATCCCACTTTCTTACTTGTGAAAAAACTGAACCTAGCTGTACGTCCTATGAGGAAGTTATGAATTTTTTAATGTTAGTGACGGCCAATTTGAAACCCAAAATGGCAGCCGAAGATGTGCACGAAAAAAAAGGGTACCCATCCTTTATTAAATTCAGCAACCCTAAAATGGCTTAACTAGGCGCAAAAATCAATTTTGGCACAAAAACGAAGCTAGAATACACAAGGGCCTGCCTGTACTGTTAGTGAAGGCTTTTCTAAACTTGCTGAGTGGCACACAAGCCGAGAAAAACTTTTGGTATTTTGAGTGGGGCAATTACGTTTTCGCCAATTATCGATTACTCGATTATCGTAGACGATCGTTAATTCTGGTGCTGCCTCAACCCACTTTACATTAATTATAGTTTTATCAAACTCAACTATTTGGTGATGCACATAGTTTGAAAAAAATCTATATAAAAGATAGACAAGTGCCCAATTTTGGGATCCTCCTGCACGGACCCGCAGCTACCTCCCGGATGTGCACTATGAAAAAGTTGTCAGTGTACCAGTAACACACAACTAATTATAGGCCTTTCATAAAATTGGATACAAGCACCGTACTTGGTGTTTGAAGGCTTCGAAGCACAGTAAAATTATGCTATTATGTATATACATTAAGCTACATATTCTTGCAATTGTTACAGTTTTGAAGCAAAACTTGACCGATTACGAAATTGTTCCCATACCTGGATATGAACCAGAAGTCCAACGCTGCTACAGCCATTAGCAACGAACTCCACGTTACGTAATAAAGAAAAACCATTAAGCTCTTGGTCATATTACTGAAAGTGAGGTCATCGTGTTTTAGGTCTTGTGTTTCCGGTCCTCCTAAGCTGAGATTGAACCGGGATTTAAACCTTTGGATTACAAATTTGAACGCTGTGTTACCATGCAGCCATTTGTGATAATGACAAATGTTAATTCTAATCCTAATGGACACAGCCATTGAAAGTTCTTGTTTCAAAGTTTGGTTTAAAGCATGATTTAATAATTGTAAGTTCACTCTAAAAATACTGATAATTTTAAACTTAAGATTATAAATAGTTAAATAACACTTTGTGCTCTAAATTAATTACAAAAATAGTCCAGTTAATTAGTATTTAGTCTAACATGAGAAAACTAATTTATTTCTGGAGATGGTGGAAATTGATTGGTTAGCTATAAGAGTTAATAAAACCAGCATGATCAAAACAGACTGATGTCTATAGTAACCATAGCAGTGTTGGCTTGTAACTTCAAGGGCGTTGGTTCAAATCCTTTTCCGTTTTCGGTCAAGTTCTGTTTCAAAACTGTAATAACTGCCTTATTAAATTACTTAGATATTACTCCTTGAAGTTCATGCCTAGGAGTTTTCTTACTGTTAAGAAAAATTGACTGTTAATCACCTTTCGTTTCCCGGGTTTTCTTGATGACCACGTATAGAATGACGGCGTAGGATACGGTGATGACGACTAATGGCAAGAGATACATAGCGAAGAACGTGAACATGAGGTAAGCCATCTGGTGCGCTGGAGTTTTAAAAAAGTTGTAAACTACACATTGTTGAAACCAGTCGTACAGCGGATGCGTCTCGATATGGAATATAATACTCTGAAAAAAGAGCAAAGAATTACAACAAAAATAGTTTAAAAATTGTCAGACTGTAACGAAAATTTTGTAATTAGCAATGTGATAGTATTACGAAACGTTTGGAGTAATATATTACATGATAACAATGGTACAAGTTTAACTGCATCAAGTAATTACATTTCTAATTGAATGAAAACTCTAGACAGTAATCGGATTATAATAGGGAAGGCTATAAACCACAAAATTGGTAATCATTATGATACAGGCTTTCAGTGACGACTTTACAGTGATTACGAGCTGCAGTTGCATTGCTAGCTGCTGTTATGGCTTCCACATGACTACATAAAACTACGAGGGCGTGTGTAATCTTATGAAAAATAAAATTACAAGTTAAGTGTAGGCCTGTAATCCGCTTTTTTGATGAACTTAGACATTACGTGGGAATCAGATGATTTTTTAGATTAACGAATAGGACGCATATAAGGTTATTACCATTAATATCAAGTGCGTACCCTCCATCATTGCACGTAACAATAAGAGCATTCCGCTGTATGCTGTGTTTGTTATAATATCAAACTGTGCTTAGAATCTGATGATATTTATGTCAAATTTCTGACGACAAATATCATTGGCGACGTAAGCATTTTGGGCTATAACGCCAAATCTCTTTTTAATCTATTCACAGAATCATAATAGCCTAGTGTAATAAATTGCAAGAGGGTGGATTACGTCAAATAGGTAAATATGGCAAATTTGAATTATCTGTTGCTAAGGTAAGTTGACTTCATACATACACGTCTAATACCACTTTTTAGAAGCGTTCGCAGAAAATCAGATCCATTTCCGGTTGGGATGGGGCCAACCGAAATACAGGTTGTGTTGCATGATAAGACTCGTAATTAGTCAAGTAAGAGCATAAACGACCCACTGTACTAAGCAAGAGTTTGCAACAAACAGAATGGCGGAGGCTTGGGAAACTGATTGATAGCGCTCTTCAAAGAACTGCAGGCAGTCACAGTTTTGTATTCGCCGTGAAAAGGGTGGAGGCTTCAAAGGAGATTGGTGATGCGTTTGAGGAACTAGTATGTTCACTAATTAATGGATATTGATGTATTTTAGTACCTAAGTAACTGGCCAATTCTTTCATAATATATTTAAAAGAAGCTACATAAATTACCCCCACAAGCCATATTATTAACAAAAAACCGTTACTGGGTTTGATTGCTGCGAAATAGTGCGTACAAGCTTTAATTATTGGATACATTATTGATGAACTGAGAAAAATTTACAGTTTCGTCAACAAGTGGTTATGCAAGAAGTTTTTGAAGAATGCCAAAGACAAGTACGCATAATATTGTTTTTTTTTACCAAAGATTATAGGCCTATCTTAATTTAATTGTCACGTTGCCAACTATTTTTACAAAACTACAAAATGATATTAAATGCATTAACATTAACTAAAAGGAAAGGAGGCGCCTACTGTTTGTTTTTGTGCAAAACAGTATGGCAATGCACTCTGCTCACAAATTAAGCTACACAGTTTTACAAGAAATCAAAAGAATGAGGACTGAATACCTCAACATACGCACTAGACTGAGTTAATAACGGGTCTAAAAAAACTGCTTTTAGCTTGTAGGCTCAAGAATAAGATAGTTAAAGATTAATGTTCTAATTTTATTTCCCCTCGTAGCCACTAGGGACGCTAATTACCCTGTCAGACCGAACCTAAATACATATCAGACAACTGATGGATTAGATCTCAAAGAAACCAGACTACCTAGCCACGGACCTGACCAATCTTAGGCTAAATACTTTGCGTTTCCACAAAAAAAGAAATGTATTTTAAAACGTTTATTAAACCTTCCCGCAGCAATAGTAATACAAAATTGTTAATACATAACATAAATTTGATAGCCTGTCTCGACATAGTACCATCTAAACAAAATAAGTCATAGATGTATGAAAACTGCGTGTAAGTTTTGCCACTTCTAGCCTTAACAGCACTTTCTTAATAAGAATTTCAGTAATGATACCTCAGTAACTTTAGTCAACTTAGTAAATTGTTTCTCGTTTTCTCACTGGGTTAGTAAAAAACCGTTGATACATTCAACCCTGGATACCTCTCAGCCTAATAGCATCGCCTAAATTAGTTTTATAATGCGATAACCTTGCACTTTTGCAAATTATGAATACTAAAAACGTAGTAAAATCAAATATTTATAAGTATAATTAAATATCTTATAAAATGTTTACGAAATGTTTTTCGGAACAGCCTAATTATATGACGTCACTAGTTATTAAAATAACCAAGTCATGGCACAGGGCGATGATAAGACAGGTAGTCCTCTAATTAATAATGTTTAGGACTAACTATTTAGGACTGACTAATTAATAACTACAAACAATCAGTAACTCGCCAGCATGTAATTCAGAATTAATAAAGGCCATGAAAACTTCCGCGCCATTCCCAAATTGCTTTATTCTCTGTGGGGAGGGGCTCATTACGGCTTCCTATTCAAACCCTTCGACACTTTATTGAAATAATGAACCTCGCAGTGTAGTCGTAAAAGTGAATTAACTGAGCAGTTGTTATCATCACACAACTATGCACCCTGTGCAGAGTGATACTGCACGAAATCAGGTTATTATGATAACTGCCACTTCCGCTAGTGCTACTACTATATTACACCACCGCTTCTTTAAACTATAATTTACATGGAAGGCTGATTCTTGATGTCAGTGAAGGAAAAAAACTACCAAGAAGCAGTGCAGGGAAGTGAAATGAAGTTAGACAGTCGCCTCACACGGCCTTGCTGCGTATTGTTACTTTGTTATAAGTGACATGGTTTTAAATTCAGTGAAGAGAGTTATCTATGTTTAGATTTTTTGCACCCCCACGGCCCTACCCTCTCAACTTGAAAAAATACTCAAAATAGGCAATTTGTATGGAATACCCCGATATGGAATATCCCAGAATACATATAATATAGCCAGCTTATATAATAATTTATTGATGATTCAGCACACTGCAGTTTTACGATACACTACAACACATAACAAATACAATGCAATACATTAAAATGCAAAAAACTACACAGACAGAACCCAATACATGGGGTAAAATCGTCACACAACAACAACAACAACAACAACAACAACAACAATAATAATAATACTAGTAGTAGTAGTAAACGGTATTAGTACACGCAGTTCATACACAGAATATAAACTGTGTGTACCACAGGGATCTACTGCAGGCCGTTGCTTTTTTATCTACAACCAGTCCGGAATGCAACGCATTGGACTATTCGCTTACAGTATTGAGTTTTTCTTTGCTCAACAGTCAAGATATGTCACTTAGACTACTATTTACCGTTGTCATGGCCATTTCGTGAATATGTTATTTAGAAAGTCATCGAGCTTTTTATCGTAAGGACTTAGAATACGAAGTCATACAATATAAGAACTAGTTGAAAACTTAGAATAAGACTAGCTTCACGTCCTGTTTTTAAGGTTACATCGCAAAGGAGTAACTAAATAATGACCTACCTTTTATTATTGATGACATATCATTTATTATTGATTTTAATACAAGTTTTTTGCTGGTGATAAGCCTTTCCATTTCCCCTTTACAACATTATACTAAGAGAGGGTTAAAAGACTGATAACTGGGTAAAAGCGAGCAAATGGTCAGTTAGTTATATCCAAACGAAATAATCAGCAACGATCCTTTACGGAGAAACCGTTCTACTTTTGACCATAAAATGTGCTTCATTCACTCAAATATTCAGGCGGAGTAACTTTTTTATTTAAATAAATGGTGGTTCGTGGTGAGGTCTGCCTTTATAGTTACACAGACTAATATCCTGTAGTGTAATTATGTATGTTCATTCTTGTGCCAGCTAGCTAGTTGTTTGAACTTAGTCATGTACTTACCAGAGTACACGATACTCAAACAGAGTCATAAACAAACGACATAGATTAAAAGTTACAACTTAATAATAGTAAACTAATTAGCACTTAGCAGGACTACAGATTTTACACCTGGGGTGTAACTTTTTCTCTGCTAGAGTCTGTGACAGTTCATTTTGTTACATTAAGAAACATCGTATATTTAACGTACTGATAATTAGCGTTGTTTGGTAAATCTTGCTACTGAGCTCGCGTAATTGCAGTGACTTTTCTAGAACAGGAAAAGCGGAAAACATTTTGTAAAAACTCCTTGCGTTTCTTAATTGGATTGAAATTGTCATATAAGAAGGTTCACTGCGGGACTGATTGTGATACGAAATGTTGTTGTATTTTGCGAAATTGATGAAACAGGAAGCGGCTACATAGCCTAACAAATTGCTATGAAGGATTACTATACACTGCAAAAATAAATGAAACGCCCCTTTTGAAATCTGGCGAGGGTCGAATGCCGCAGCTTGAGGCGTGTCATCCCTCGATTTTGCAAATCGAAAATGCAAGGTGGGTAATTGTATTACTGTATAATTACTGTACAATGTAATACGGTAATGCTACAGTAATCATAGAAGAGTCTCGTCTGTAGTGTATAGTAAATTCATTTTGTTACTCGCTTGATTGTTTGTGGCAGGATCAAAGCATCTTCTGTTGCTATAGATGGCAGCACGTGTACCTTCCAGACATTTATTTGTGTTTGTGACCTATTCATAAACTGTCCTGTCGTCCTCAAGCCTCCAACCTACCCCCCTCCCTGCCCCCTGCAAGAGGCAGTGCCGCTCGAGATGCATCCACATTGGTCGAAGTAAAACACGACTCCAAATTTTGTTACTTGGCAACTGATAACTGAGTGGCACTAATAGGTTTTCTTAAAGTAATATTAGTGTTGTGTATTTAGGTTTTACACATTTCATCATAGTTTTCAGTTTTATTTTTGCAGAGTGCGTGAATCATCATTTCAATTTGGACTTCCTGAACAGACAAAAGTTTACATTTGAGAATGAAGTTTAAATTTAATAGCTATCCTAGATACAACTCAGTCACACTGCATGCACTGCTCCTAAATCCTAATGCACACCGGATTTCAAGAGCATCTCACAAATTACATATTTTGCTCTCATGGTATTAATAGTAACTATGTAGGCCTACAATTATAAAGTGTGTTGAAAGAGCTGTCCGTAATATTGTGTTACCTTAGCAACAAAATGATGTGATGGTCAATATTGAGTGTGCATAATGATAATAAAAACGTTCTTAATGTGGCTCGCTGCTTGTTTCTGACATGTTGACTTCTATGGCATCTTCTACAGCACTCCCATTTGCTTTTGGTAAAAAGTCCTTGAACCTAAACTGAGGGTATTCTTTTGATACTGCCAGAAGATCTAGAAATTTGACTAAACCATGTACATTAGTACATCGCTGGCATTGCCCAGCAGTCTAAACGATAACTATATTTGAAAGCTTTAATGGCATTTCAATGTAATCATAACTGTCCAGATCGATTATCCGTTTAGGAATCAACATTAACAACATTAACCTTTATTTACAAATCATTCTAAACAGTGGCTAGGCACATTCAATGGTGGTCAATCAATAAGCACGTAGATAAAGGTCAACAAACCACTGTAAACATGACTTTTAACAGAACTGCGATATCAGTACAACATCTTTGTGCATAAATAAATGTATATGTGTAAACAAGTAGTGGAACATAATAATATTTACCATACTAAAAAACTTTACAATAATGTGCAACTGGAATTTTTAGGATACTTGTTACAAATGTTCAAATTTTTAATGTTGAGTACCCCATCAAATGAATTACAAATAAACCCTATTTTCCTTTTTATTATAAAGTGACGGATCTGTGCTTATTCGAAATGAAATCTGTGAGTTTTTCTGCCTATCATAATAATACGCAGCAAATATACGCATATTTGCATAAATTAAAGTCCGCCCGACGCTTACACAAAAAGTAAAATAGAAAAGTGACTGCAATATTTTATGAATTCCTTGGCAAGTAGTTCTGTTCTAATCAGTAATTAGAGCGATCCAGTAAAAAGTTGTTAATTAACAGGAAGAAAATGCTTTAAGAATGAGTTAAGGCGTTACAAAGAAAGCCTATTGAAATTAAACATAATGAATCAACCACTGTGAAATAACAAGATGACTAATGACATCACAAAATTCTGCAATTACAAAGGAATACTGAAGTGAAAGATAACATAAAACGGACATAAAAAATTAAAAGCTCAACCAACGAAGGTTCCAATGTGATGAATATCGCGAATAAGTAAGTTAAATCTGCAACACTGTTCAACTTGCATGCACATTTTTTGGCTTTCCCATCCGAACAAGTGTGGCAACGGGCCCGCACCAAATCCAAAGTCCAGAAGCCAAGCAATCTCAAGAACGCCAGCAATAGCTTTAAAACTTGACAATCCATAATCCGCCGTTCAGTCAGTTTGTGAAATAGCTTAATTGTTTCTGAAGACTGTTAAAGGAATTTTATCCACACATTTTACCTGGGTATTATATCACAGAATTCCCTCAGTGAAGCTGTCATTTCTGATTTCAATTTCTACAGAATTTCGTCATGCAAATTTTATCAATAATTTTACATTGCTGAATTGAAAATAAACGCATTTAAGCGGAAGCTTAGAATAGAAAAGATTGCATTTCACTTCATTTTGCCGTAGTTTACAAAAGTTTCTTAGAAATGTAAACAATTAGTACGAGAGAATTAGGCTCTTCTATGTACAGACGTATCGATGTACCCAAGATACGCATGAAGCACGGGATCTTTAAAGCTTGGGTCATATTCGTTTTGAGGGGTGGTGATAGTATTGTTTTCACATTTATTTTTGAAAGCTATCTCAGGCCACAGTTTTCATCCCAGGAAGCTGAAATTTTGCTTGAAGGTACTAGGCATAATTACTTAGCCAATAACTGAGCTAGATTCTTCACTTTCCCAATACAATCGCCGTTATTACTTTAACGCTACAACAGTTTCTACCATAAAGAAGCGTCAGAGCCTTTCTAGAGAAACCCATTTGGTTAGATAAAAGTAATTTCAGTAATTTGAGTAATTTCAATATGATCGCTGCTGTGATGTCTTAGTTATTTTGTGGTCTACAGATGCACATATGGTACTCATGATCTATTGCTGCGCAGCTTAAAGGAAAAACCTACCACCGAACAACACTTATTGCATTTTAATGTACAATTAAAAATACTGATATCACAATACAAAAATGTGCGCATAAAATGCCTTGCTTAAACATGTAATAAAAGAAATTTAAATATTTCTTATCTCCCGCCAAACGAACGTTGATGCCCTTATTAAAAAAATGATGTTAAGCTAGTGTCTGCTGGGCAGCGTTAATGCCGTGAAGGCGAGCTGTGTGAAGGAACGCATTGCAAAATTTCTACAGTTTGCTTATAAAATTATGTTGGCGAAGTTCAATATTTTGGAATCCACAAAACTTGCTAAAACTTCTACCGGTATTAAACTTTGTACCCAAGCTATAATTCAAAAGTAGAAGGAAATGTTTATTTTAAGAGATGTAATAGCAAGCTTGTGTTCACAAGAGATCTTGCCGCTGCGACTGCTGTCAGCAATCATGAGTAATTAAATTACTTGTAAAACATCTCGAATGCACTAAATGACCAAACACTGAAATTAAAACAACATGAATAAATTTACTAGAATTGTTACTAGATATAAGGGAAGATTGGTGTGGGATCATCTGGTACCTATAAACTCGTCACTATTATTAAATTTTTAGGCAGAAGACACTCACACTGTCTGTCTGTCTGTCTCTCTCTCTCTCTCTCTTTCTCATACACACTCGCGCGCGCGCACACACGCACGCACATACACACTCACGCACGCACGCACACGCACACACACACACACACACACACACACACACACACACACACACACACACACACACACTCCACTCGTAATTCTTTCTTTTTCACGAATATCCTAAGATGGATTCTGTTCTGCATCAACTGAGAGAGTCGATTTTCGATACGCCATTCTGAAATTAAGATGATAGCATTAAGATCATTCTCGGAAAAAACCAAAGCTCCCACAATTCGCAAGGCATGAAACAGGAATGTATAAAAACAAGTTCTGCATCGACAGACACAGCTCAATTTTTGATTTGCCATCTTGAACTTAAAATGACGACGATAACATTATTTTAACAAATAATGTGCAATGGACTGTCTGCAAATGTGCAACATACTAAAATAAATTCTGGACTGACTGATTTTTGATTTGCCATCAGGCATTAAAGATGGCAGCATTAAATCATCTTCTAAAAAATCTAAAAACTAAACGTAAACTCAAGCCTGCGAATGAGTATAATAGAACGAATTTTACATATACTGACAGAGCCAGATTTTTGATCCACAATCTCGAGTTCAGTGAATCTCTCGACCAATAGTGTCTGTCGAATTTGTTCTCCTATTCTCAGTTTATATTTTTATAAAGACTATAGGGCTAAGGCAAAGCGCATGGAACATTAAATCTTTAGCAGTTTTAATATGCTAAAGAATAATATGATAAATGAATAATATGCTATTCATCTTCAAAAGCGTATAATATTATAATAGTTGTATTTTGTCCTGGGCAACATTCGCTCCTGACCACGTTTTCTTAGTTAAAATTTGAGCTGCTTTGTCACAGGTGAGCTTAATTAACCTGGCAGAGTTATTCTAGCAAATTTACGGTGGATTAGCATTGCACCCGATTTGAAATGGGCAGAGTTTGACTTTAAGCTGTTGTAACAAGATGTATACGTCAATGTGAATTAGCATTGCAGTTACTACTTTTCGTGAATACGTAGTTCAGGGAGAATTTCGTCAATTGCTTTCATAGCAATGTCGCACACAGTAAATTTAGCAATTTAGCATGCTTAGCTGCCTTAGCATTGCTAAAACACAGATCTCGGACCATAAAAAAATCTCACAATTAAAAAGAAGATTAGACAAGAAAGAAGAAAAACAAGATTAGAACCACAAATGTATTTGAACCCTGCGCTGAGAAACCATTTACGGTTTTTTATCGATCATCCAACATAAATTTGAGGACTGAGTCAAACGCCTTATATATGCTTCTGTCTGGCTGTATTCCTAGGCCGCCTGAAGCAGGAGTTGGTGTTCAAAGCTGCTTTGCTGGAAGCAATTAATGAATTTTGTAGGTGTCTCAACTTACATTCAGCTGCTAATCGGCGTTTTTTGATACGTTTTATAGCCTGCAGAAAATTACTTAACAGAGAAAAGTGATACTTGATTTTTACCAACTGTCTCATCGCTATATATGTTTGATATAAAAAACACGAATAAAATCTAGTATCTACCAAAAGCAAATGTTACGGCCTTGTGCCCTTTCACAGCTGCGTGACAGTTTGGCCCATCCATGCAACACGAGGAACTAGCTAGTCAAGCTGCGCATGAATCGAAGTTTTGCTGTCCTCACCATGACGCACGAGCTTCTAGTGAGGTGCATTAGTAACAGCCCGGGAAAATCAAAATCACTTTTTAGTAAGTAATTTCAGTAGAAAGATTAAAAGCAATTATCAGCGTTTAAGTAATAATATAGTTAAGAATAGTTGTTTAACCTCTTTCCCCGCTACTTCGGTATATGCGAGATTATTTAGACCCGACAACCTGCTTGTCTGCAATTTTTAACGATACACCCAAGATCGTGCAATTTCTGCCTTCACGCAGCTTTAAAGTTTATAGGTAGTGAAGCGGCCACGACACGCATTCACAACAGTCATGTTGCACGTTCCGACGTTCGGGATGCCAATATTGACTGGATGCAATGACTCTCTCACACATACTTTCATATGAGCAGGATAATCATATATACACCTACACTCTGACCCAGGGACTGTAAGGCGATGAATTTAGATGTTCAGACAGTTCTGGGGACTGTCATGCCATAGTACATGGACTATATACATTTAGTACATCTACACACAGTCCCCGGGACAGTTATTCAATGAATTTAGATGTGCAGAGAGTTTATGGGGCATTTACACACGCACGCACGCACACGCACACACAGTTCCAGGGACTGCTATGCAATATACAATTAGAGCACGATCTCTGACGTCAGGCAAAAATTTTGTATGACGTAGCGAATTTTTCTAGCAGTCCCAGAATCCGCCTTGACAGGCCAAACAGACACGCTGCGCCTGTTCACGAAGTAACACATAGGCCTAAGTTTACATTAAAAATGTTCCTCCTCAGACATGCAGTATAGTCTAAATGTTTTCATTGAATTTTCTGTCAATTTTATAAGCTTGACTAAGATTTAGTTAAAAAGGAAAAAGACACAATTTTGAACTACAGCTCAAAATAATCTAACGAGTAAAATTAAGGAAAGAGAATATTGATTACGTGAATTATCACGGAAGTTTAATTTCACGTTCGCGTTCTGTTACATGCGTTTTGCGATTCGCTAGTTAGATGGACACAGCGCTTGCACATCGGAACTGCGTTGCACAAAAACAGGCGCAGTACCTCTCAGTTCAGTTCTGACGTAACACACATATGTGGTGAAATCGCACGAGATTGAAGACACAGCGGTAAATTTGAAAATTTAAATTTTTACACATAAATTCGCCGAGTTTTTGTGTTTCACACTGAATGTTGAACAGTTCCGCTGTTTTCAATTTTCGCTTTGGCAAACATGCAACACGGTCATGAAATATTTGTGCTGTTGCAAAATCATGTTCAGTTCTGACGTCATCGTTTGCTGCTCTTCGCAAGACACTCATTAAGTTTTCAAGTTATTATATGATTACCAAAAACACTTTAGCATTATTACAGGTCTTAAAACATATACTTTTTACTGCACTTGAAAATAAAGCAGCATATGAAAAATCATCCTGTTTTCATGAACGAAAAACTTGATAGGCCTAAATATGATGCTGAAAATGTTTTTGCATTCTGCTTGATTTTTTCAAGTTTAATTTTCCGACAATTTCTTTATTTTATTGTCGTTCAACGTTGCCAGATAGGGAGACCTACAGTTACTGAAAAAATAGTAATAATAATAACGTGGAATTGTGGATGCATCGAACCAATATGATCAGCAAGATTAAACGACTTGTTCTAGCACGATAAAACCTCGAAAAAATTTATTTTAAAATCACAGAAGTCTAATGAGAGGAAAATGCAATTAGAAAAAATAGCAAATAATAAAACATTATGACTAATTAGTATACAGACAAGAATAACATAGTAAAACAATCATGCATAAACCAACGAAAATGGCAATTGGCATTTAAAGGCGAGAAATTAAAGGAAAAATGAAATGAAGTGTTTTTACTTTTTACGAATTCTCAATTGTAATTGCATTACATAGCTGAATCGCTACCAGCAGATATAATGATTAAGCAAAAGCTTAAACTAGTAACGGCAACTCATGATAATAAACAATAAATATGTTGACGATCCATTGTAATACAATACAATTCACATTACATTATAGATCCAAGCTCGCGCGTGAGGTATAAAAATGGTGTCATCGTTACATAACGCAATGATACAATATTATATTACAATAATTAATTGAATATTAGAATCACGCAGTTAAAATTGCGATTAGAATTTGCGACAAATTTATACTGTAAAGTGTAGAGCGTGAGGGCTTTAGCAAGAAATGTTGATTCACTGCAGAAATAACAAATTCTTCAAAAACCGTAAGACAGTTTAAGACGTTTAACACTAGTAAGAAATATACTGCTCAAGACTACCAGAAAAACTATTAAACGAACGAGGAAATGACATTATAACCAGAATAAGTTTATAAGCTAGTATAGGCTGCAGCCTAGGGCCCCTCAAGCTTAGGTAACACAGTGCGTAAAAAATCTGCTGTGCACTTCGTTTGTGTTGAGATATGCGTTAACTTGATTTGCAACAAATAGTAAAATACGGTATTTCTTAAAGAATATTTTATTGATAACAAAAGATAGCTATTCTAGTTAATTTAAAGAATTTGCAACAAGTTTACTTCAATCTGTGTAAATGCTGCTAAAATATATCACGAATAAGAAATATTCAAGACGGGTGAGGGCGAGTTAAGGGTGGTTCCGTCTGGGGGACATAATCCATTAGCCTAGGGTCCCGAAAAGGTCATAATCCGGCCCCGATTGTAACAAGAGAGGATCTGCCAGCTAAAACATGATCAGGTAGACAGAACATACGAATAGCATTTCAAAACACTGCCATTATAGTAGAAAGCCCGCAATCACAGTTAGTTTAATTGGTTTGGTTACAACTACTGCTTAACAAAATATTGTGTTCCACTGAACGTGTAAAAATGAAAGATAATGGAAAAGCATGACGTGAACATGATATCGTAAGTCACCAAGCTTAATGGCTCTCATCGCATCAGTACAGCAAAGCTTCCAATAATCACCGCCAACCTGAGCTCAGTGATTCAAGGGAATTATAAACTCTCATACAATAACACATTCGACACTTCTCCCTCCAATTATGTGTTATCAGATGTCTGCGGTGTTATAGGTGAAAATTACTGGGTGAGTTCGTATAACCCATTTCCGTAATTGCCTGTAGAGAAGGCTCATGCGGGCGCAGCTCTAAATCCAGGGCTTCAATCGTGATGCACAACAGTAAGTAAATGAAGAGCACATTGGTTTCTAATGCAGCAAGACTATAGTTGTGACACCAAATTACACGCTACACAGGATCCATTTACATAAAATGACTGCATCGCGTTGGTCAATCATATGTCCAAATGGCAGTGCAGACAAACGAAAAATTATAGGCATTAATAATCGTATACAAGAGCAGGTTTGTAAAGCGCGGTTTGTTTTCTACAGATCCAATTACGTACAGATTCTCGAGGTACTGGATGAAAAATTGTATGTTTGGTTGCGGTTAGATGTCACCTACTTCAGAAAAACGTAATTAAAGAAGGATTAGGTGCTTGCGTCGGAAATATGTATCTACGTCAGTAGAGAAGCCGGGTGCAACATTGCCACTAAGTATCAAAAATGCCACTAAAAACTAATTCCCATTCCGCTGTACTCTCGCTATGTACATTATGTACTCTCGCAGTCTCACAATGGTATATTTTCAAGCACCTCTACGTCTCTACGCCTTCACGTGTTTCTCATTTTCGCAAACGATTAATAATTGATAACAAATGTACTGTGTTTGAAGACCTGGGTGACATGGCTAATGAGAAAAATCATGGAAGTTAGTTTTGTTCCTAAGAAGCTGAAAATAAACAAACACATTTGCGCTTGCTCGGCATTCAGTGTACAGCCTTGGTTGTACTGCCTCACCATGCATCTCAGAACCGCATACTGCCTCTCTGTGTACCTTGATGTGTACAACAGCAGTTCGGTACATGGTATAAGGCGGTCTACGGCGCCGCCGCAGTCACGAGCCTGTCAAGGAAGCGCGAACGCCCCACGTTCCTTAAGCATTGCAATCAAAATTTAAAACATTAAAAACCATCAAGTTTAAAAATATACATCGCCTAATTACAACATTTACATTGTGCAGGCCTATAATAGGAAGGGCTGAAGAAGTTTTACCTTGTAGAATCCATCCACTGTACACATAAAATATTCTCACACATTATACATAAAATTACACAAATTTAATTCATTATATAATGTGACTATTTCACTTAAAAAATGAACTCAGATTCATAAAAAATAAACATCACATTTTCGCTTAAGAACAAAATAAAATACATTAAAAACACACAATTTCACGCATGGCTGTTTATCACAATTCTTTTAAGTACTTTTAAATACGCTGTACATATATATTTTTATTTTCCTTTATTTGGGTATGCAAGTATGCCTGTTCCACAATTTAGGCTAGAATAAACAAATACATATTTTCTTTAATGTAGTTCTTACTTTACGTACTTTAAAATTATCAAATTAGTAAGAACGTTTTTGAAGATTAATATTTATTTAAAAGAATAGTCTCCGCTGCTTCACTGGTAATGTTCCATATTTTGCTCTGAACATAACCATTGCTGTTTACATATCTAACATATCTAATAAATCATTTGCTTTCAGTATTTTTAAGTTTTGAAACATTACATTTAACAGGCATGATCGTGATAATCAGCATTATATATAATTCAAATAGTTTTTTCTGCATTACGTGCAAAGGTAGCACATTCAACAAATAAACGTTGTCCCACATTTCTAAACAATATTCCATATGTGAGTGACTTAACGAAAAGTAAAGAATTTGCAATGCCTAAGGATCTAGAATATACATGCTTTTTATACATAACAGCTATTCATTTCGATAATTTTGACGTGATTAATTTGATGTGGCCTTTCCTTGAAAGCTTGTCATCCACAGTTACGCACAGAAATTTATTAGAATGCATTATTTTAATGCATATTTGATTAACAAAGATATTATTAATAGCCAAATTGCCAAATAACATAAAATTTGTTTTACTAAGATGAAGTGACAGTGTGTTAAATGCAAAACAGTTCTAGTTTCAGACTTACTGTAGTACACAACTACTGTAAATTACTCCCTGAACAATAAACACCCGTATCATTTTCAAATAACTTTGGAACACTGCACAATATATTTTACATATTTTCATTTATTTTTCGCCAGTTTTAACAAACTATTGTCTAGTTTTTAAATAACTTATAAGCCATTTTCATTTGCAATGCCTCTTAAACTACAAGCTTCTTTATTAATAGTTTGTGATCAATGATGTCGAAAGCCTTTTGAAATCTATAAAGACGACAATTATAGTAACCAATTACTCATCCATAGCAGTAGTTACTGCTTCAACTAGCTCACACTCCACCATTGCTGCAGAACGTCCAGCTCTAAAGCCATACTGGCTATCAATTTATAAAAAGCATTTATCTAAAAAATGTTTCTAAACGTTTTCTGAATAGTCAAAGAATTTAGACAGCTGCAGTAACAAAGATATTAGCCTATAATTGTTAAACTTGTCTTTTCTCCAGCTTTAAACAAATGAATCACTTTCGTAACTTTCATAAGTCCAAGAAATGTTCATGTTAAAAACGACTGATTACAAATTTCCGTAAATCAGCTAGCAAAACAGTCGATTGTTTTCTAATAAAAGACATGCCTAAGTCATGTCTATATCTAAGCATAAAGTGACTTTTTATTTTTAAAGTTCAGACAGACATCTACAACTTCTTTTTCATCAACATTAGTAATAAGCATCGTTTGATTACTTAACTGGCTCATGTAGTCAAAAATTGTCATACCGTTATACGAATTTCTGATTTGTATTAGCTAAGCTTGGCCTAACATTTACGAAATATGTTAAACCCATTTGCGATTTTTAGGTTCTATCAGTTATTCTTACGACTATCTAAATGAGAACTATCAGGACAACACATGACAAAACTTTGTGGTTATTTTTTAAGTTTAAGTTCAAGTTTAAGTTTATTGCCATAAAAACATTACAGTCATATAATACAGAATTTACATTAGCACAAAAAATACAGTTCTGATAAATAAAATACTTTACATCATTATCATGATATTATGGTTGGCCAAGAAGTCGCCAGACTTATAAGGCCAAATTCACTAAAATAAATAAAAAACGTTCCAATAATGAGAGTAAAAAAGCATTACAGAAATATTATAATATAATTCCCATTTTCATTATAAAACACGAGTGTGATTTACTTTTTTCACATCACATCACTGTTCGTTCCATGAAACAGGGCCCTGATAACCAATAAAATGTTTCATAAAGCCAGTTATTACTTTTGGTATTATGGTACTCACTGAACTGGCTAGTAATGTATATATTTGTAGGTATAAAGCGTTTTGTTTAGTGTAAATAAAGAGTGTAAATGTACCAAAAACATTAGGAAGCATACCATTAAAATGTTTGTGAATAAAACACGCAACTTTCATACATACAATATCATCAACTTTTAAAATATTAAGCTGCTTAAATGTTTTTGTATAAGCTCTGAAATCCGTATCAGTAATAATTCTAATTAACGTTTGACCTGTTCAAAGTAGAAGCATATGCACAACCCCTTACAATACTGCAATATGTATGCAATATAATTTTATAAACCTATTAAGAAATTTCCAGGTTACTTTGATATCTTACTTGTGACTTACAAGTAAATTGCTATAATATTCTTTACCACTGTAACGCTACAACAGTCATTTCAAGAAATGAAACAATTTTTGGTGCAAGATAGTTTAGACATGTGATGTACTTGAGGCGGGTGTTAATTTTAATAGAAATTTTAGTTTTAATATTGTTACGAAAGCGAAATGCCCTTTATTTTCGATCCACCCCCTCTACATTGTGATGGTTTCATCCATTACGAAGCCATTGCATATCAGCGTCGCATAGCAGCTAAAAGTAGCTGGTATGGAATGGCCTCGTCGGTTCGTTGGGCTGACGGCAGGTGCGTCTTCCATCTCAGTACCTGTTCCGCAATGACAACTGGCATGGAGTACGATGGGGTAGACGTCTGGCGTGTTACTTAGTTCAGTAATTTTACTCTTACTACTGTTGTTTTACGTTTTCTTCTTATCTATGCGACAATCGGCGTATCAGCACCATCCGCTTATCGTTACAATATTATGGTCGCAAGTCAAACCTGCCAACATCATTCATACAGTCATGCACAAATACAAACGCCAAACCCGAAGCATATAAATACAGTTCCTGATTCTATAAATCTTGTTGCTGATTTTCATTACTACATAGCTGAGTCAAACCGCGTTGAACCCCATATTGGCCGCCATATAGGATGTCGTTATTGGGGGCGTCAATAACCGAATCTGTGACTCCTAAAACTTCTAAAAAGACATATTGGGCGATAATATAATTATAGTAAAATGTCCGAAAAGCGCAATTTCGGGCGCCATTTTAGTCGCTATATTGTGGTGATCTAAACTGACATTAACCTAAAACTTTTCTGAGGCCATTCTGATTCTGATGATGGCTACACCACATTTGCGGGCACGCTGCAGCACATGGTCAGCAACGCATGGGAGCGCGTAAATGGCACAAAGGATTTTCACATTTTTTTGTTACATGCAGTTTTTATTTGTCTAGAATACTTTATGTTATGTTTCACAACTTTCACGCAAAGTTATTACAGATAATCGCTGTTGTCTAGGTGTTAAGGGCCTACTAACACACCCTTGTGCAAAAGTGAAGTTGCCTGCCCACCTGCCAAAATCTCGGGCTCCGATACCTGACGCATGCGTAGTAATGTCGACAGTGACCTTAACTGTGTTGTGAAAGATTTCTTTCTCTCTCTCTTTGCATGTGGCCTGGACAGGTAGTCGCGTAAAATGAGGACTTTACGTTTCAGTCTGTCACAACATCAATGTCATTGTCTATGCTTACTAAAAGGCCACTAGAGAGCAATGTCATTCTATGGACGATCTGTGGTCCAGTGGTTCAATACTGCAGTTTGACCAGGTAGTGAGTGGACATTATGGTAACGAAGGTATGGCGGTAACATTTGCACTGTAAGTCCTCGAGCACTCTGAACGATCGCCAGTATTACGTTCGTGTTAACTAGCCCTCTGGAACTACTATGCTAACTGTTAATAACGCAGGAAGCTGAATGTGCGCTGTAGGAAATGTAGCCGGTATTCTATGACTGCACCCAGCTAGCTAGCTCGTATTTGGCAGGCAGATCAACGAATGGCTCCCCCTACTAACTGCCTTTGCTTTGTTATGCAAACCAGTTTCTACGATTGTTATTAAATTTTGTATGCTCCTTATTTTTCATCTTACGTCTTGTCAGTCGAAATAGTAAAATGCCCTCTGCTAAATGCCCCCGTAATGATAACATCTATGCCTGTTCTGATATCATGGCTGCTGGGTGGAAATAAGCGCATATGTCATCCCACACTAAAAATATCTAACTGGAAAAGTGGCGACATAACAGTTGGCGTTAGCGACATTATACCCCCTACAAGAAGGTTATTTGCCTTAATGTTGATATTTTCACACACACGCAAGCCTCAGCGCCATAAGCTGCTTCATGGAACTGTTAAATTTTAAAAGGTACTCTCTGGCCTTAGAATTATGACTACGAAGTAATATTCTGTCAACACGAACACGTTTACAGCTTATATAAATTGCAACATTACTATTACTGTATGATGATAGTCATATAAAATTAAACAATATGGGATTACAAAGGCTAAAACAAGAAAACGCATCTGAAACGAAGATATCCATAAATAATGACCGACACTAACGCTTTAGCTCTAGGTGTACATTACACAGCGCCACCAGAGACAACAAAATTGAAACCCAATGGAACTGTACTTGCACACACTAACACACTCGGCCAACAAGAAAATTTCTGATTCTTTTATTGACGTTTCTTTTTTCATTTATCTTTGTCTTGGAATTAGAATTAGAAAGCTAGAAGCCAAAACGGAGCCAGGCTCCATTCCAGCAAATGCGCCTGACTAAAATTCTTGTGCGAATCAAAGCATTAATTTACTCGCCAGTGCAATCATGGCACCGGGCTACGTCGCCTAATAATGACTGCGCAAAAAGCGCAATGGGAGTGAGTGGACATTCCTTTCCAAAAAAAACCTATAGGAAGTTTGGTTGTGTAACTACGCTGAAGTGCAGTTAACAGAGAACATGAGTAGGTAATGAGAAATAAAGTTTGTGTGTGTGTAAGCACGAATTATAATTATATTCAAGCACATGTCAAGATCAGCCCACGCAACGGCAAATCGTTTGGTGTCTTTTATGCAAATTTAAAGAAAACTAATTACAGACCTTGACTCGGCAGCTTTTGCCAGATCAAATTTCACATGGATTTACCTATCGATTACCGATCATTTTAAAAGACGAATGTCAAGACATCACTTTTAATATCTGGATATTAATGCCTTCCCCTTTGAGATTTGGAAAATTCAATTTCTGTGCATATCAGATGAGGAAAAGTATAAGGAGAATTTTGCTCCAGTGAATGAACAGACCTACGTTTAATTTCTCAATCGATTATGAATGGTGTCCAATAACGGCGATAACTAGTGTCACATGTAATCATTATAATGTAAAAAAAAAGTCAGTCAAAAAGTCATCTCTCGGTCGGATACCACATCTCAACTTTCAAGCCAACATACTATTCACCACCGTACAAATTAACAACCGAGGTATCAATTAACTTATATACCAACAAACTAATAATCAATAATGCACGCACTTTCCACCTATGCGTCCTTTCACACGTAATAATATATAATAATTCAAATGTTTACAAAAATCTCAGAAGCGCGCGCAGCAATGAGCAGACTTCCAACTTCCAAACTTTATACATGGCAAAGATGACTGTACACATGGAAGTGGTCAGCCAGCTGACTTGCCTTGGGCACGCAGATTGCCAGCCAGCGAAGGGCAGAAACACGAGATTTGCTTTTACAAACTTCTAAACCGCCAGTTGTGTAAACAAGAGAGTTTTTAAAGTTTTACCCAGTAAACCCACTCAGGACCTTTCTTTTCCAGAAAAACGGGTATTATATTTCTTCATGATTCCGACTTTTGTCCGAAGAGCAATAATGAACATTAATGTTCCTACCAAGTGTCTGCATTAAAAGCGATTTGCTCGACTGTATACCTAACGAAACACTATAAAAATATACTTAAATACATGGCTTTTATGAAAAAAGGAGTGTTTAATTGATGGTCACTAGCGCTAGGTGGTAGAGGCTACGAGAGCAGAGAGCTCTACAACGATAACAGGGAAATCTATTATAAACTGTATCAAATTTAGCATTTACAAGCGCTCATAAACTGGTCATCAAATCAGGCAGGTATCATAAACCTTATAAAATACCTGTGTGTGAGCGAATTTGTGACCTTAATCGACTAATACTTTTTAACAATATAGAAAATCTGTTCCTTATACTTTCTGCCATGCCAAACGACAATGATAAATTTGTCTTTATAATGAGTAGTCAAAATATCAAATTATGCAAAATTATAGTAGTATTTCTGGAATCAACCTTCCATACTAGGAATCATTTACGGTCTTAATATAATCCAGATATTACAAAATTCGTTATATTCGTTTTGCTCTCTATATAGAAATTGATCGGAAAATGAGAACACAAAAGACAAGAGATCACAGTAACCCATCTTTTCAGTTTGCACAATCGTCGGTTTGTCTACCATTTGAAAAAATGCCAGAAGTTACTAATGCAAAATATCACAAGATAAGCGGAATTTTTCCCTAACTAGAAAGCTTTGTCTCGAGGGTTCTCTCTCAGAGTAAATTTGCAAATGTGAACGGCTTTGCGTGTTCTCTCAGCAAGTTATCGCGAAGAACTCTCACAAAGAACTCTTGAGAGAAAACTCTTTAGCCTGAACGCGCTGTAAATCCTTATTTGGCGCTTTCGCAACAATAAACAGATCCGAAGTACAAATAAGAAAATATTTCTTGATCATAATCACTTAATACATGCCTCAGTTATAATTAGTTTTAGACAAAATACCAAAAAAGACAGACAGTTTCAAAATAACATTTATGCAGTTGCCTAGGGCGCCAATTCTGGAAGTAATTCTTTAATGTTTAAGTTTAGCTTTAGCATAATTAATAACATAGTGTATGTGTAACTGCTTAAAAGTACAACACTTTAACATAGGGGAGGAAAAGCGAATTTTAAGGTATGTCAAAAACCGTTTCATACAAAGTTATATCACTTAGTTATATTACAGTTAGCTGTTTGAAAGACTTATGTAATTGGAAAAGAAAATTTAAAAAACGCGCCACCTGGTAAAGCAGCACTGCATTCCAGTGTGTACAATTTGTTCACCAAAAAACATATTATTGATCTTACTGACAGAATAAAGTATTTTATGCTTTTTCTTGGTTAGTGACGAGTGTGCTACGAATGCTGTGATTCTTTTTTCAAATTTTATGCTATGTTGTATAAACTTGTTTCAAACTACTTACCGTCGAAATGGTTGCGCCTAACGGTCATTGAATGAGTTTAAATTTGTATCTAGCGTTACTGTTAATGCAAGCTCCGTATTAAAGTGATATAAAATTTCAAGACCAATTTTTTTAGCTTTAGTTATGAAAGATGTTTTAATGAAGCAAACTACATGTACTTGCGTTACTTTTCTGTCCAAATAAGCCCGCCATTCATCAACGCTAACAGGAAGCTCTCTTCCCGCAGCAAACTCTTCCTACTTTTGCTTTACCCAACTTCGTAATAATTTAATTACGTCAGTGCATGTCTATTGTATGCATAGACAGCCGATAAAGTAACACCTACTTCCGTTAATAAGAAAAAGTTTCTTGCATTAGCATTTTGTCTAATCGTGGTAGATAAACCTATAACACTCGAAGCCTGCATGAGCGTAATGCAGGAAACGAACAGTAAAAAAAGCTGGCGGACACCGACCAGCAAAAATATTTGCTAATGAAGTATTTGCAACCAGATCAGGGTGACGGTTGTAAAGATGTTGGGACTAATGAAATGGATGTACGCGAAAAATAGGAGTTCGGATTTAAATTTTACATGAAAAGGGCAAAAGGCTGACGGAAAATTTACACGAAGAGTGCACAGCAGCCATTTCGATTGCTCCTGAAGACCCAAGACTACAATGAGGTCACACGTTCAATTTCAAATGAAATCAATACTAGCTGTAGATTCGGTAATTAACTACATTTAATTAGTACATTATAGAACGTGTAAAAGCCTAACGCACATGTACCATTATACTTTTATTTCATGCAAGAAAAATTCGTGGGTTAGTGGCGACCATGGGGAAAGGATTGACAGTTGCGGCTAAAAATACTTTTACCTATGGCATCAAGCTACCTAAAACCGACCCGATCATCGATCATCTAGTCAATCATCATCGATCATCTACTCAACTGCCCCACTTTAGCGATTTCAAGCGATCTGTATAATGAGTTTCAGTAGATACAACATTATGTGCAAATATTATCCCAAAACACATTTATATAATTAACTGTAAACATAAAACCAGAATATATACAGAAAAAAACCATACAAATCATCATTAGGCCTAAATAACTTCAATTCGGAATCTCTTATATTACAGGCCCGCGAGTAGTTAATAACAAGCATGTATAATTCACGCTACATAACAAATGACTGGTCATATTACATTCCCCAGCGCACGGAACTTACATCTAATTAAGCTACCATTACGCTGGACAACAATTCAGAGTGAGATATTAATAATGAGTAGCCCATAGTGAACTGAACGTAGAACAGAATCAGCATCCATTAGAGATCACCATTACGGAAAATGTCGCAAGGTACAAAATTATTTTACGAAAAGAATGGAAAATGTCGTATGGTGTAAAATTATTTTACTAAAAGAAATATACTGAAATATAGGCTATATTTCAGTATATTTCTTTTAGTAAAATAATTTTATACCATACGACATTTTCCGTAATATTGCTCTCTCTCTCTCTCTCTCTCTCTCTCTCTCTATATATATATATATATATATATATATATATATATATATATATATACATACAATATATACATACATATATACATATAATATAGTATAGCATTATTGGATATAAAATGCAATTACTCTTGAAATACGACCATAATATTGGATGCATCTATATTCTACTCAAGCCATGATATTTGCAGATTGTTTAATACTATCAATATATAGCATCTTATATTCAAGAATGTACTATTGTTTTCCAAAGTTGTTATTCACTCTATTTAACTATATGAAAACTATAGGACCGTACCACTCAAAATATGTCTTATAAGACCTTATATGTCTTATCTGACTTCTCTGCTACTGTATGAGCACAGACATAACTAAATGATTATAAATTAGGTACTGTTCTATTCAGGAAAATCTCGGCATCCAATCATGCTATTTGTTCAAGCATTTGTAAGTTACTTAATTAGATAAATTTAAGAAAAACATGCCTAATTCAGGCACTCCAACTTAGCCGATCGAGTAGCTTAGTCTGGTGCACACCTGCGTCACTGTACACACTATTTTTTTGATCGCCTGCTTGCTAGCCCAAGAGAACTGTCTGCTGTGCTGAGTTCCAGGAGAAACCAATCGATCAGCCAAGTACAAATTAAGGTCCTTTCCTCTTTTAACAGGAATTTCGCCTTAAAAATAGAGCAGACTTCAAGCCAGAGTGTAACAGAGTATTGTGTCTGGACAGTTGAAATTTTCTGCATTAGCCGATTTCACACAAGTGATACTGTTCATTGTTAGAGTGTAAACACAACAGTTACCCGAAACCTTTTTTTAATTGTATCGTCGAAAATCGATTTTTAATTTGTTTAAGGTAAATAAGTGCACTTCAAGTGTAATTTTGCATGAAAGCCCGTTGTGTGAGGAGTAGAAACCTATAAAAATTATCAAATATAGTGTAATCGTTGCTTAATGAGAGCATTTTTTCATGAACTTCTGCAAAATGCAGCAAACTCTTACGGTTCTGAATCGTTTCCAAAAGTAATTGTCTTGGACGCATGATCTTGTGCTACAATGATTTTCTTGAAAATTAAACGCAGCCGCAAGTTTCGGTATAATCTTTTACCATCCTCATCAGCCAAGCCTAAAATTAGTAGAGAAATTTCATAGCAACACGGTAAATCAAAGCAATAAAACAACGTGTAGTCTAAAAACTGTAGTAAAAAATCCCTACGTGCTGAATCATTTGTGGAATTAGTTAACTAATTATTACTAGCACTACAGTGGCAATAGCTATGCCTACAGTGAGTCTTGGGTGCAAAACACGTACTATCCCTCATGGAGCCACGTCACGCACCAGGAACACAAAGCCTCAAATAACACAACTTACTTCAGCTTATGTGTAACCTAACGCAAGTACATTTAAAAAACAAAAAACCTGGACGACGTTCGCTTCTTCCAGGCCACTTTACCTGCGCGTCCCCATGTGCAATTAAATGGTCCCTTGAAAAAACACATTAG